>JAEMPF020031624.1:0-24568 GCA_022496165.2 Catalaphyllia jardinei | reverse complement strand
TCTCTCTCTCTCTCTCTCTCTCTCTCTCTCTCTCTCTCTCTCTCTCTGGGGTAGGTCTTCTTTTAGTTGCGCCTGCCTGTATACCGCTAACGAGCCAGTGAACTTCCAACAGAAAGGAAACACTTACGGTACTTGACGATGAAAGGGAAACTGCAGTCCAGGATTTTTTTTTTTGCGTATAACATGAGTTAATTTAGCCTCTTTTCCCGTTGTCTTGAAGCTTATTTATATCAGAAGGAATCTTTCTCTTACACGCTGAACGCGTGAACACTTGCTGCCAAGATGTCGCGGCAACGTCTGTTTTTCCTCGGTTACCGTCGGTTAATGAGCTAAACCATGCCTGATGAGGCGTTTATCTGTCGACAAACCTAGGTTGGCTTATTTTTTATTTTGCCGCCATTTATCGAGGTTTATTACTGTGTTTACAAGACTAAAAACTTCACTTCAGTAAAGTAAAAACAAAACCAAGGTAGACATCTCTCGTGAAAACACGGGCAAAGTCGGCCGAAACTAGTTAATCCAGGGAAAAATGGAATAACATTTATCGCTTGTAATGAAAGCATTTGTGTATACTTAATCTCTTTTCAAACTTGATTTGTGAAAATTTAAAGGGCAGTGGAACCACCGGCCACTTTTACACCATCAACATTTGCATCCATCATCCTCAGCGGTTAAAGTCACTAAAGCAAGAAGCTGAATGAAAATGTTTGAGTTACAAAATTCTTCACCAAATGTGCATGGCAAAAAGAGAGGCTTTGATGGTTTAGCGACTTTCACCCCACATGGCATTGTATGCAATTGTGTTATCATTACGAATTTCGTGCATTGTCATGTTGTTACGTTCATGTACACCAGCAGCGTGCACCTATTTATTTAAAAATATATTTTTCTGAAACAAAAAAAAAACAAAAACAGCCAGACAAAACATACCTCTTTAGGTTCATGCCAGTCACTAATTCCCGCAAATGAATGGATTGTTTTGGCTTTATTTTTCAAAACTTTCGCTGCGCGTCCAGTCGTGCTTGTTACATAAACCCTTTTCGTCACACACTGTGAAATTTGCTTTATGAGAAAGGACTTCCCACCACCGGCGATCACAGCAATGAAGGTATTGTGGCCAGCGAAAACGACATCCAGCACTTTCTTTTGACAGTCAGTCAAACCGCTAGAGGCAAACGAACGACAACATAATTTTTAAGCTGATCTGAATCGCAGGACTGAAAAAGTCGCCAATTGACAAAAACCTCGGCGTCTCAAATCACAACATTACCTTACAGTTGATTGACATCGGCAAAATATTCTACAATTAATACATGCCTTATGTTGTCCGGAGGAAGAAATTTCTTATAACATAACAGTCGTGAAATTCCAGAATTCTTCCAAATTAAGTTTTCGAAATCTTCCCGCCACTGTGGCGTCATGAATCACATCTGGCCTTGGCCTTTGGCAGCATTCTATTTCCGGAATACAATCATCAAACTTCCGGTATTAAAACTGACCAATCAGAACAAGCGACACTACGACTTCCGCTTCGAACCTGTCAATCACCTTGTAGCATTTCTGACTTCCGTGGCCCCCAACTGGCAGAGACATCGCGCGAAAGCGGGTAGTTAAAAATAACGCCAAAATATCGCAGACCTTCTGGATGTCTGGGCTAAATGAGCTTCCTCTTCCCACAGAGTAATTTGCAGCAAATTGCGAAGTAGATTTCCCCTCGAACTAATGCGAAATTCGAAACACTGTGATTTAAGTTTCATCCCTTGTCACTTTATTAAATCTCCGAGCAGGCTCCGAGCGATTTCCGTAATCTCGGTTCCAGACCTCGCACTAGCAGACCGCACAATTTAGCGCGCGCGGGTATTAAAAATTCAAAATGGCGGCCACAAAACACAAAACTCGCGCTCCCTGTGACTCCCAAGGCAAAATGTAAGTTTCCCTCCGGTAAAGGGTCGTGTTGTCAGTGCGCGCTCAAATTCAAATGAACCAATCAAAGTTGAGGGTGAAACCACCTTGCGAGCGGCCGTTGTCGCCAGCCTCCACACAAGCGTCTCAGGAGAGTCGAAGAAGCGAATTTTAAGCCAAATTTTTCGTTCTTCACGAGTGTTTCGGCCGCCTAAGCACACGTATTTGGAGTGAAATTTATTGGGCTTTATGGAACTGTTGTTATTATTGCTATTCGGGACTTTTGAGGAGAAAGCGATTTGTGGAGTGACGTCTGGCCAGCGATGGATCGAGTGGTCTGCCTTTCCATTCTTTTAGAAGGAGGGGTAACGGTTTCAAATAATAGTACTAAACGGCGTCAGAATGGCTCTAAAATCGGCACAAGAGACAAGTTCGCTACACATTTGAGGTAGGAAAACTTTATTTCAAATGAGATAGTCATTTACACAATTTTTTTTTACGATCGGTGATTTTCCCATATAATTTTCTATATACACAAGCTGTCGCATACACCACGTATTTTGAGCTTGGGTAGCCTGTGCTCAGTGTTGTGCCCCATAGAACGCCAGCGCCTAACTAAAGGACGCATCAACTTAGTGAAACAAAAGCAGGCACTACTAAACCCGAAAGAAAAGAACTGTAACGGTAAAATGTCTAACAACACCGGCAAAAGGCCAAGCAAACTGACCGAGATACTTTTGGTGATCACGACAAATATCGACATGATGCATATGCCGGATAGCCAGAACTAAGGTCTCATGTGAAAAACCCGTGTCCTTCATAGCGAGCGTGAGTCTTCATATTTGAATCCGGTTTTAACTAAACAATGGTTGGCATGCCAAAGATCAATAACAAGACCCAAGTTGTTTCTCTCGGCGACCGGTGAAGGATTGAAGCAGAACGGAGGAACGTAACGTCATGTTCAACAATACAACCAAACAAATTCTGGATGCTGAAGCGCAGATCTGTTGTTTTTAAGCAAACACTGCGAGGGATACTCGGCAAACTCGGGTAAAACAATGATGTAACCACGCCTAATCATGTCAACCACAAAATCTGAAAGGGGTATACAATAGTCAATCCGAGACTTTGCGAGACTGCGAGACTATTGAATCCGAGACCGAGACTCAAACGTTTAGATCGAATCCGAGCCCGAGACTACCTGTAAACAATCCGAGCCCGAGACTCGAAAAGCTTTCAAGTAGATCTAAGTGCTGAAAATATTTCGAGTTTATGGTACGTAAAATGAGAACAACTTCAAAGGAAGGTAACAGAAGCCCCCTAATGTGCCTTACACACAGGTAACCCAAATCAAACCAATAGCTAAGACGTCCGTGTTCTTAGCACCTGCTTTTCTTGCTCGTTGAACTGTGAGCTCCGTGCTAATATTCAGCTTAATTTCGGGTGCAATTTTCGAGATTCTGAGATCCGAATTATAAAAATTCGAGACTTCGAGACTGTTCAACGCACAGCGAGCCCGAGATTCCGAAACTCTTGTTTGGAATGCCGAGATTTCGAGACTGGGCTGATATTTTCTGAGACGCATCATTTTCTATAGACCATTCTATACCCCTTCTGAAGCATCTAAGATTTCAACCCAGAAGTGAAGCGAGGTCTTCAAACGACCTTTGATGTTATTGCTACCGTCTTTAACACTAAATTCGTCGCTACTGGAAGACAATAGGTTTAAAAAATCACACTCAATTTGAGCTACAGCATCGTCAGTGGCCGACGAACCATCATCTAACAAATCACGGCGAGCGTTACTCTTAGAAGCTCAAATGACCAAAATCCCACACTGATGGGGAACACACAACAACATGCAAATAAAATCCAAAAGAACAGTGGCGTACCTTGTGGCGTTAGCAGACCTGAACTGGAAGATCACTAACTGAAACAGCCTTATATATGATACGCACATGGAACTCAAACACTTAATCAGCAATAAAAATAAATGTACAGTCTTTTTTGAGTCGTTTAGAAGGGATTTGAATGAAGCGAAGGCGGCTTCAGTTTCGAGTAACGACGTTGACTATTAATTGTCATCGGTTAACATATCTCTTCTACCGCTTGTAACGCTCCGATTACGTCTCAAGTTTTGAGTAACATCGTTAACTATTAACTCTCATGTAACGCACGGTCGTTATTAGAATCTCTCCCCTCCCCGATGAGAGTTAATAGTTAACGACGCCACTAGAAACTTGAGACGTAATCGGGGCGTCAGTAATTACAAAGCGGCATATGAAAAATGTAAACCGCCTTCGCGTCATTCAAATCCCTTCTAAACGACTCAAAAAAGACACAGGCACACAGGTAAATAACAGTACATTTATTGTTATTGCTGATTAAGTGTTCGGGTTCCCTGTGGTATTACGTAACAAGAAAACACCATGTAATTGTGAAACAGTATAAGAATACTATAAATACAGAACATGCAGGAAACAAATATCTGCTAAACTACGTACCACATATATTTCGATACCCCAAGAAAAATGGATATAGGAAAATCGCTTAAAGACATGTTTTAAAAGAAAAGATTTGAAGGCTTTGAACAAAACTCTGGAGAGCAGATTAAAAATATCCGGATTCGCTGTCGAATTCGCCTGGTGCGTACGGACGGAAGCCGTATGAGGAAAGAAAATATTGCGGATTCAAAAATACCTGGATACGGGTGGACGGGGCCTTAATTGTGGCTAACAGTAAACATCTCAATATTTCCCTGCTCCTTCCAACATATATTTGTACTCGATGATTAACATATACAGAAAACCAAGAGACATTGGTTCTTGCAAAAATTTAATATAAGATTTCTATTTTCATCAATATTTCTCATTGCTTTTAGTTGTCATAAAAATAACGGCCATTTGCGCTGGTCCGATTTTGAAATTACTCGCCCGATTCTTCCTCGAACCGTACTACACTCGGTTTTCCCAATTAATCGCATCAATAACAAATTTCGAGAAGAAAAAAGTCTTTTAAGGACGTTCGCGCTAATTGTTTCTGCGCATCCTTACTGCGCACGCAAATTCACATGCCACGGCATGCATGTCATGCAAGTTCACATACACGTCATGCAAGTCATAAAATAAACAAATGATAGGGCAGATGGCCATTGCTAGAGCTTTGACTGGATTTAACGATCTTGGACGTTCAGTGACCCCAATTTTTCTTTCAATGCATCATTTCTCTACTGATTTTCTACGTTTAGGTAAAAAATGAAAAAAACCTATCGACTACGAGTTTGAATTTTTGGAAAAATACACCATCGAATTCCGTTCTTAGTAGCTCTTCGTGCATCTGTGCGGCGGTTTCAAATGCCTCTTAAAGGGTTAAATTTTGTGAAAACCTTAGTGACATTTGGAATTATTTATGCAACAAACCAACTTCTACAAAACCTGACTAAGATCGTATGCGTCCGTTGACTCACCTTCGATATTTTTACTGGGTTGCCGCGTAGGCGAACCCAGTCATAAAATGCGAACGGGGCTGTCTCCTACGTCGAAAAATGACTAAACTGCGCAATAGCTACCCAGAAGACATTGCGACTGTGCTTTGTTTTAATATACAGTATTTACAGAGCGCTAATTCCCAATGGTCCAAAAGTTTTCCTCGCGTTTTTCGAGTGATAGAAGAACCTATTCTTGATGGATCAATAGACTGTTTGTGCTGCCCGTGTTTAGAGTGGAAACTTCAGGTTGATTTAACAGTGAAACAAGTGCATTCGGAGCGAACGTATTTCAGCTGTTATACAGTACTGCTGGTCGAATGGAAGAGTTTGTTGTGGAAACCTTTAGAGTGAAACCTTCCGGCCAAGTGACTTCATTTGGTGCTTTTTTAATCGGAGGCTTTTTAGCTACACAGATGAATTCAACACACATGGAATCGGAGAGGTACTGTGATTATTTCAATGCAATGCCCGGTATAGCTGAAACTAGATAACATGATAGGAACACTGGTAATTTGCAGCTTTGTGTTGTGTTTTGTATCAGTTTATTGGTTGTATTTTGAACTTGTTCGGAGCCTAGTATAACTTAGGGCAGTGTTTGCAGTCATAGTTGTGGAACTTAGCAAAGGAATTGACACTAAGGCGAAATATGACGGCCAACGTGCCCGTGAAATTTTTATTCCTGAAGTGAGTAACAAATTTATATTGTTAGTGGCGACGACAGTGCGAAGAAAGGTGTACAGTTGTCTCCTATTGAAGAAAGTTGCGTTAATAAAGAATCAGAAAAACCATTAAGATTGATATGATCAGTTTATTTCTTCTAAATATGTTGCCGTTAGCTGGCTAAAGTGCAAAATTTAATGCTGGGGGTAACCCTGCGATGGACTAGCATTCCATTCCGGGGAAAACGGGAGTGGGAAAGGAAAGTAGAAATACCTCTGGCTGCTCCATTCTACAGAAACAAACCAGATATAACGACAGTCCTGAAAGGCCGCTTGACTTCTAGGCAGACTCTTATGTAAAATCGTTATATGCCTTAAAATTCTACATTTACAATAGAGGCAGTCTGCCTAAACAACAAGTACATCAATGAGGAAAGTAACTGCTTGAGTTTAGCACATCAACATTGAAAAAACCTTCAGCTTTTTCCTTGATTCTTTCATATTCTTCCATCTTCTATCTTGCAGAAATTTTACTGTGTATAACGTTATTCGACTGAACCTAAGCTATACCATTGCAATATTTAGGTTTCCATACAACATATACAATTCACCAGTTCCTTTTTCCAATTCTGAAATATTTCATAAATGCAACCCAGTTACGCTTCCTAAAGCGTCTTGTTAACTATAAACCACTGTAGACCGTGCTCAATTATATGGGACAATTTTTCGAAATCAGTATAGTTTACCTCACGCTTTATCTCTGAAACAAAGACGGTGACCCCCAATTTTTTTGCATCTCTGACACAAGTAACTCATTAGCTGCCTGCAGTAAAAATGTAAAAAAATTCTATCGACTGGAAAATTTTCGCGCGAACGTCCTTAAGAACTGCTATTGCGCGGAAAAGTCACAAGTGTTTTTGTTTTTTGTTTTGTTCAGGGGAACACTAACGGGAGACATTAAAACTGTTAAAACTCAACTGACTGATTTTCGTTGGTGTCCAATTACGGAAGAGTTTAAATCAGTACTGAGTGTCAGTAAAACGCGGGACCGGGGCCAGGTATTTTGTGTTGTTAATGCAAACACCAATTTCTCGCAATTTGCATCAGCAGTACATCATTGCAATATTTTTGCATATACAGAATATGAAAGAAAATAAATACGCGCGGATAGACAGATATAACTTAATGACAAATTCCAATATTTTCCTACGGTATTCTGGTCCCCTCTGACTTGTGGACTTTTTTGCAGAAATCGGCGCTAAACTAGGCAACAATATTGCTCCGCTTCTATATATTCGACTGTCTTGATTGTCGGGCGATTTTGTAAATACAAAGGAATCAAATTATTCTTCACTTTATCTAAAATAATCTCCTTGTTAAAGATCATATCCCTTGTGTTCTTCGTTCACGCTTCATGTACATTTTTTCTTGTGCAGGCTGTATTCCCTACTACGACGGAGAAATTACTCGAAACTTTAACACAACTGTCCGTGAACTACTAACCTGAAAACCCAGACGTACTACGCAATATATCTGAGTTCGCGGACTAAGAACCCATACCATGCTACACAAGTACGCAGTTTTGAAAATTGGGATTAGCCTAGTTCCAGAGACTGCTTTCATGCAATTATGAAGCCGGCACTACACTCCAACTATACATTAAATATGGTACAGTTGGAAAAAAAATACTTCTTTGCATCGATCTCTGCTTTTATATTCTACATAATGTTTATATTTTTATGATATGCTGCATAGATCACCAATGATCGAACGAAAGCCAGCTGGATCATCGTCCGTGGTTGTTGGCTTAAACATTTTATTCAAGATTAAAGAAGCTTAGCATATCTAAAACTTCTAAAACTTCTTGCGACTTTTCTGCTGTCCAAACCTTTTGAGATGATCGATTACCAATTAATCTTTTTTTATTCTTTGATGTGTCCCATAGTAGCAAAGAGGATTCTTTTCCTGCTGGTTTTTAATATCACACAAAGAAATAAAAGGTACCCACGTCGGCGTCTGTTTATGAAAGCCATTTTATAAATATTTTATAAACAAACTCTACCAGAACTTTCGAAACAGGGGCAAATTAAATGGTAAGGAAACGCTTTGAAAGGTTTCCAAAAAATCGTAAATTACCGATTTTTACTGTTTCATTAAAACATAAATTTCCAAGGTTTAGGAAGGAACATCAAATGGAAGGAAAGAGTGCACTTTTTGCGCAAGGGTGACTTGTTTATTACAACGACATAATCCCCAAAAAAGGAAAAAAGAACGACTTGGCTCATAGGGCTTCAGAGAATAAAGCAAACGAAATTGAAACAAAATTTAAGTTATAATGCAATTCTTAAATCCATTCTGACTAGCCTCTAGGCAAAGTTAAATTTTTATTATATCGAAATCAGCTTATTAATTTGTTATTTACGAGAACCAATCAGAATCGACGATTTTATTTTTCATGGAACACCTGCTGACTACAGGTGAAAGTAGGCAGAGGCATAATGGCTCACTGACGGGTCACACGATTCATTGTTTGCAACTGATTATGGTTATACGTGTTAATACAGCTGAGTGTTGGGTTGAAGCATTAATTTCCAAAATAATGTCACGCAAAATTATGTCGTTATTTAAGTTAGAATTCTAAATATCCCCTGAACAGTTCACTTTGTCCCTTGAAAGAAAGGAAATACAAGTCGTGATCAAGAAGAATAACTAAGGAATCGCTTTGGGTAGGTATACAAATTAAACTTAATTCGAGGAATAATTCAATAGGGAATTTAGAACCACGGCATTTGCCATTTGGTATTGTGATGTTGCTTGGCTATAGATTTTTTATCCCATATGCTGTTTTGTTTCAATTCATGTTACACACCAAATAATCCATTTATAACTACAGAATTGTTAACGGTTGGATCATTCTCCTGTTTGTATCTATGGTCAGCCCATATGTCACAAACACTACTCTTATATTGTTTGTGTCAAAGATGCAGACCTCGCGTTAATTAACATATTCAAATAGTAAGTCGCCGAAAACTTAAATTCATAAGACTCCTAATGCACCCTTCAAACGCTGGTGGGTTAAACGAAACAAAAACTTCCTAAAAAAACTACTAAACTCAGTTAAGCCTCCATTTCTGGCCATTATCTGTAAGAAGGCACCTTACTTCGGTTTGAGGCACCTTCATTTTGAGGCAGTACTTCAATCATCGTATTGCTAAGGGCTCCCTGCTAAACTGAAACAAAGATTTCACAAAACAACTTCAGGAAGCACATTTGGGAAAGAAACTTATTTTATTCAGTTTGACTGAGCCGCACTGGCTTTATTTGTTTTTGGTGCAAGCGAATGTAGTCTGTTATTTTTGTTTTTAAGTGCAGCATTACACATCAGTTCCCACGCGGTAATTTTACATTTAGCTTTCAGGCTTCGCAGTGAATAAATCAGTGAAGCTTTAGCTAAAACGTAATGTTGGTTAAGCAGTGTTTCGCAGTTAGCTTTCGTCTTAATGTTCGGGAGCCATATGTTTATGTTATCGTGCTGGGAATTAATGGAAGAAAGCAAGCGTCCCCAGAAAAGAAAAAAAAGATGAGAGAGCAAGGATTTATCACAAACAGAATATATTAAGTTTCATTGACTGAAAAACAAGGATTAATTTAATGATCAAATTTTCGTGGAATGTCACGTTCTTATTCGGTTATCATTACTTTCTTTGGTATAATAATAAAGCACTACAAATTGAAAAGGATGTATATATGTCGAAAATTAAGTTACTGGAGACTTCCAGGGAGTCTTTAAGAAAATCTTAGTTTCGTAGTCGGGATGCTTTAAGCAAAACAGTCAGTAGAATACATGTCAACGTTAAGTTAATAAAAAGTAAAATAAGAATTCAGAAATCAATTTCAAAAATGGATCTATTGGCTAGCGCATGACAATGTTTGCTGAACTGATCTTAGCTGCATCTCTCCATGTTTGCTCGCGCGACCAAACAAACTGCACAGTTTCAATCAGCATGCAGATGACGTATACTCTCAAACGAGAAATGCCTGCGGCTCGTGTTCCCACAGCTTTTTCGAGTTCTCCCACACTTTCACGAGTGTTTGTATAACTCGATACAAACACGGAGTACATGTTTTCTATTTCTTTTAGAAAACACCACGACGAGAAAAAGGAAAACAACTTGTAAACTTTGATTATCAAAATGTAAATTCTCTTTGCTCGCGCCATCACTACGTCAACAGCGCGCGCTTAGTTCTGTGTCTCCATCGAGTTATACAAACAGGCTTTTTAACCAATCAGCGCGTGTGCTTCCTTGGGACTGTTTTCTAATTATCCTTGTTATAGTGTATTATATACACTATAATAACTGGAAGGGATACATGAAGTACTTAGGTGGTCACTTCGGTCATGCCGCTAACCAGTGCAACACAAGCTTGGAACTCCCAAAGGTAGTCCTATTAACATAGCCCATTGAATTTTATTTTTGTATTTTTTTTTTTTTTTTTTTTTGCGAGCGGGGAGAGGAAGATGGGGGGGACAGGAACTATTTCGCTGTAATATTGATTTTGAGTATAACGGAAAAATTGAGATCCGATCAATTTAATCTCAGTGGTCGTCTCTCTTGACGACGTATTCATAACAATTTTTTTACAGACACCAACTCCAAATATTACTTATCTTTCCTTACCCGACGCGGAAAAACAGTTCTAACCCTTCCGATATCGATGTTAAGCTGTTCGTTAAAACAGTTTTTCTCGATATCTCGCGATCATTTACGACGCTAGGTTAATTTTTCATCGAGCTTTAAACCACTATTTTAGTTAGACAATGAACAAAGAAAATATGTTCTACGAAATGTCGCCTTTTAAGGTCGACAGTCACCATAACGGTTTCCATTTGTAGTGTTTCCAGGAGCCCGTTTCTCGAAATCCCCGGACCCTTTTCGGGTCTGTAAAGCCATTTTTAATTAATCTGTATCTAAAATCAGAAATGTGCATATGCCTGAAACTTCTTGTATGAAGAGAACCTCTGTTCATTTGTGAATAAACAGCTTTGTAATCGTAAGGTTCGAGACTTTGTTATGACTTTCCGGGCCCGAAAAGTTTCCGGGGCTTTCTAGAAACGTGCCCCAGGTAATTTATTACCCAGGCAGTGAGGCCTGGGTTTAAATTTGGACTCTTTTTTTTACCCAGGCAGCGAGGCCTGGGTTTAAATTTCGGCTTTCTTTTTTTTTTTTTCCTCGTTCAGTCCATTCTCGTCCCCAGAGGTCGCGATTCTTGGTGCTGACCAAAAGGAGCGCGGCCTCTGGCCCAGTGTAACGACATTCCAGTCCAACGACATTCCGGTTTTGAATGGCTTTGTAAACACAATAGATTGAGACCAGAACCAATCAGATTTGTCAGACTTGACTCTGAGCATGCGCAGTGCGACAGGAAGTTCGTGAATCGCGGACTTCCGGTGTTGGACCGTGGCCAGAGGTCGCGATTGGCTGACCAAAAGGAGCGCGGCCTCTGGGGACGAGAATGCGTTCAGTCACAAATCGCCGTCTGGTCTCTACAGCGCATGCGTGACTAATGCAGCGACCCATGAAAAAGCTACTAGGTCGGATTCCATGATTTCTAGGGCGATGAAATCACATACAAATGAACACGCCATTTGCGGTAGACCACTAAAGGACGTTAAACGTTTTCGGAAAGGGTCGGTCTGCAAGGCTTACGAGAGATCATTAATTTACGAGCGAACGTTTGGAGTGAATTCATCAAGAATCATGTTTAATATGCCAAAGGAGCTAGCTCTCAACCGGGACTATCGACTCTTCACCTTGATAAAAAGCATCTTGAGAAGCGTCATCGTATTTTTAGACGTGATCGTGAACCAAGTAGGATCCCAGTACGAACTCATAACGTCTGAGCTGTTGTTTACGAATGTATCTGTTCGAGTACACCCAAGTAAAACGCTCTGAGAAACTTCGTAACGTGTAATAAAGTTAAAATCTCGAATTAAACGATATTCTCTCGTTATTTTCTCGTAACAGAGGTATGTGCCTTCTCAAGAATGAAACCCATGTTGCGAATTATTGTACATTTAAGATAAAAGAAACTAATGTATGAGTTGACCCCAACAAAACAACTCTTGGATTGTTCTGTCACGCAATCCTGAAGCAATAAAAAAATTATTCGAAAACCATTCAGTAGGTAAAGTCAAGAAATTGTGATGTTATAGGAGATTAATAAAGATTAAACATCTCTAATTTTTAAATCAGCGTTTTCCCAAACCTGAGATATTCCTCTAATTATTTTGAACACATTTACAGAGCCCAGGGTTGCTCTATGTCACGCACCGCCATAACTCTGAAATTCAAAATGTCTCTTTCTTTTGAGAAATGAAAGAAGAAAAAAAAACAAACAACAACGGCAAAGGCTGAAGAAAATAGACTGAAACGTTCATTGGCTGATGTAACGATCTTGACTCATTTTACGCGCTAAAGGTCTGTGTACGAGTAATAAGCTATTAATCGGTTCCAAGAAATGCAATCGAAGGCAGAATAGCTTGAGCACATCGATTCGATTGAACTTCGCACGACTTCAAATGCAGAATATTTAAGCTCAATTGCAATATAGCTAGTGCTTCTCAGTATAACGACTCCCTGGGTACACGCAGCAAGGCGTTTAGTTCCACAACCTTTCAATATACGTTCGATTTTTTAATAGATTTCTACCTAGGTTGGCCTGGAGGAAAGTTCAGCATAGCAGAACGCTTTGATGGCAACACCATTTTCCTATAAAATTATATTATTTCATCCTATGTGGTTATGGTAAACCTACTTTTTTAATCATCTAAACCTTTAAGCTAAGTTCCTTTGCTTCGTTTTCTAGGTTACTTGAGCAGTGCCTCATTTCTCGCCAATTTACTTCCCTCGATTTTTCTGAGCATTAACTTCAGGATATTAAATTTGGATGACCATATATCCATTATGTTGAGTCAAAATTCTCGATCCAATGTTGTTTGCGTGGTTAACCTATTTCAATTTTTTGCATACTGTTTCTTTTCTGTTGCTCTCACAAAAACAGCTCTTGGCATCTGCTTCAGTCTTGGATTTCGGCCAATTTCAGTTTTGTTCGGCTTTTGCATTTAGAATAAATAAACAAGTTCTTGTTTTCAAGCAAAATTGTGTTCCTTTCCATTAATCCGTTCTTCGTTTGAACTGTTACCCCCCCCCCCCCCCCCCAACCCTCTTCCGCTTTAATTTCTGATATCGGGAAGTGCTTATCCTTTAAATCGCCATATTTTCAAATACCTGATTGAATATTTTGCTGTAGCAACTGCCTCATAATTGCATTTTTGGGGAAGCAGGCTTTAAGAAGTTTAAGAACGATAATCAAAGGTTTCAAACCGAATCAGCCAATATTTTGGTGATTATGGTGTCGTCAACATATTCGGAAACATTTTTGTTCTGTCCAAACTGACAAGTACAGCCATCCTTCTCGAAAAGTTCAAGAAAGATCTCTCTCCCGCACCTATTATAGTTCTGCAGCTGCTAAATATAGTTCAATATAGTTTTGCGTGACGTATTTATGGGACTAACGGCATTACTTTATAAATAAGATTTGATATATTCTGCTAATACATCCTCGTGCTCTTTTTCAATAAAATTTACATTTTTTTAATTTAGTTTTCTTTTAGAATTAAAAAAAAAAGTTTGTAGAATCGTTGGGAGCCCCTGAGACCGCATTGTTTCGTTATTGCTCGATTGTAAGAGGTCAAAGCTCGTGTTAACTAAGATATATCATAAATTATTGCGATACAGATCAACCCCCTAATAAATTATCAACCGCCTAATAAATTACTGCCTCCCAAAACTCGAATCGGGGGGCTGGGGGAGGTGAAATTTCAAACTGAGCGAAATTAAGGCGATTTGAACAAAGAAACACGGTGCAGATAGAAGTTAACGGCTTCATTTTGTCGTGTTCCCGCATTCGGTATTGAAATAAACATGTTCATGTGTTGCCACAGATACTTTCCGGAAATCACGTTATTCGCCTCCCTTTGACAGAGCTCTTAGCCGCCAGCTACGTGGCAGACATTGTTCGCAAAATTGTCTCGTACTATTCTATACTATATATACATATTATAAAATGCAGGGGAGGTGTATCTAGTCATCTAGCTCTGCATATCAGTTAAAATGTGAAAATGTTTCATTACTTTTTTGGTAGCTTCCACTTGGTTACCTTAATCCCAATTCTAATTTCCGATATGAATACAATTTGTGATGGACCATATTAAAATTAGCTATTTACAAAAACCTTAAATGTCTCTATTGTCATAACAGATGTCAAAAGTTTTCAAATCGCCACGCGTATAAGGTTTCCTTTCATAACACGAAACATCAGTTTACAGCCCTGTAAGATTTAGCCCTTAAAAAATGTACATTCATTCCTAAATTCGCCATCTTTTTCGGTTTCTGAAGGTAAGACTGAAGTTCGGTTTTCTGTTTCTCATGTTGTTTTTTACTATAATATTTATTGAAATTCAGTACCGGACATCGAAAACTGAAACACTAGGAGAAATATCAGAACTTAAGTTCTGTGCCTGTATATTTGCTAGCATTTGGTATTTTGTGAACAAAGGTCTGTTGTCAATGTTGTTTGCTCCACGGTGTTTTTGGGCAGCTCGCGCGCGGCTGTGAGATCTTTAGGTGTTGGTAGACAACCTTTGTCTCACTCCTTGAGAGTATTGGTGGGGGAACTTCATAAAAAGGTACGAGTGAAATTTTTATTAGGGTATATGTTGGTTATTGTCACGTTGTCCGTAACATGATCTATACAAAAGGAAGGGGTATCTCTGTGTCAGAAGTTGTTATTTTAATTGACCATGATAAAGTTACAGGCTTTGCCTGTCATGATTTTGTTTCACAAACTAATTGCAATTTTGAGGCGGAATTAGGTATAAGTCGCAAGTCAGGAAACCGATAAGTTTAGTATTGCGTGGAGTTGCAGAGCGTACATTAGCTGAAAGGTTTTGACAATCAAAATGTTTTCCACAATGCTTATTTATTCTTAATAATCTAAGTATTTAAGAATAGTTTTTCTGTACCTGTAAGCGACTGTTAATATTTCCTTTTGAAGTGACACCTTTAAACACAATTAAGTACCTGGTCCTTTCGTCCCACATGTATTCGAGCTTTTCCCGAATATATTGTATTTTTCGCTATCACAAGATCTACGACAAGAGTGTTAGGTTGTAGCTATCGTGGTTTCGTCCTACAGCCTAATTACCCAACTGCATATATGGCGGTTAATTGGGAGAGACGATAAAATATCTTGTATGGGGCTTTATTAGGGCCGCAACAGAGCTAAATACAAAAAACCTTGTACCTTTGTGCCCAGCTAAGCCATTTAGCACCAATATTATACAATCAAGCTGTCGTTTCCGTCAAACTCACAATTTTATATATTTGTTTTGTACAGCGATAATTCTCCAAACCGTTAATACAGAAAATCAGCATAGCGTTGCTGTTAACTGATTAAAATATAAATTCTTACTACTGGCGAGGATTTCCAAGCGAGGAGTTGTACTCGAAGACTCGAACGAAACATTTTCAGTTTCGCAGCGAGTAAATTGTTCCTTATTTAATATACAAACCAAAATGTTTTATACGGTCAATGTGTCTGAATGAAATTCTCCAAAGTACCAAAATTTCATTTTGCTGAACCTAATTAAGCCTAGTGCCTTTACAACATCTGCAGCCGTCCTTGAATACTCGCAAGCAGTAACATTTTCGTAACGGTTTCGTAGCGAGTTCATTGCTTGGCGTTTTACTTTATTAAAACATTTTACTTCACGTAATAAAAAAGACGGTCAAGGAATTACCTAGGAAATTTTAGAATTCTCTACTTGAAGTGTTTCTGTTCCAATAAATTTCGAAAATCATTTTGCGTGCATGGGGAAGTTAAGCGTTCTTGAATGGTACAGAATCCAATATTTATATATAAATAGATGCCGTAGATATGCTAATCTGTTTTTCTCCGAGCTTGTTTAAATTACACCTTTATCGCGCGCCGCCATATTGTTGTATCAAAGTCGTACGCCCTATTTAGTTCCCTGATTTTACGAAAATCGGTAACAATATAAATACTGCATAGTTGAAATATGTGAAGCATTTTCGTAGCCATATACTAGCTCAAAAGAAAAGTCTCCGCTTTGCTTGATGTCTTTAATGGTAGCAAAAATTAATGATTTTGATGTTTTGGTGAAGTAATTTGGAGGGCGTGCATCATTATCAGAAGAGCTATCGATTACTAATTAACAAAATTATTTATAATTCATAAGTGGACTAGCTTTCACCTGTCGTTTTTAATCAAATAATTTGTGTCTTCCTTTCGGGATTGTGTTCAAATTAAACGGCTTCAAAATCAGGCATGGTTTCATTCACTTTCACTTTTCGCCTTCCTAAAATAAGAGAAACATTTAAGAAAACTTAATAAGTTGGGATCAATAAATAATACCGATTTTATAGGAACAGTGAAAACTGACCGGAGGGTCTCAATAATGGGGTGGTGGCTTCAATTGCTACGGCAACTTTTTTAACAGCTTAAGTTTAACTTATTTTCATTACGCTTAACAGAATTCTTAGAAATTAAATAACCGTTGTTTTAAAAAGTCTCAAAAAGTAAAAATCAAATTGCATTGTTACAAGTATTAATATTATTAATTTAGAAAACAGTCTTAAGAAAGCACGCGCATATTTGTCACATAATCATTGCGCGATCACGTGGGTATATTACAGGTGTTCGATTTGGACTTTCTGTTATTGGATAACTTTAATCGAATACCCACGTGACTCGCACGTCAATTACGCGCACTTAAATGGCTTCCTTCGCAATGTTTCGTTCAGTTTTCAAAACTAAAGAAAAGAGCTAAGGAAGTTTTCGCTCAAAAGAAGTTCTCATAAGACATTTTTAATTCCGAAAATTTTTATACATACGGTCAATTAGTAATTGAACTTCGTGTCGCACAATGCAGGGAGTAGTCGTAATTTCAAATCGGCGTCGCGCTTCGCGTTCGCCCGAAATTAAGCACGATTACTCCCTGAATTGAACTTAACTCGGTCCAATTAATATTACAAACAATGAAGTGTTTCTGTGGAGAAACTATGCTACTTTAAAGAACATTAAAATTCCTGGGAGTAACTGTCACCCGATACTGGTTCCGAGACATTAACACTCTATTTTCCCGAACGAGCACTATCCATCCGGGTATTTCAGTTAAGCAATAGAGTGTTTCTGTCGAGGAACTATCGGCTGATAGTTGCCCCGCGAAAACTTGATGTTCTCAAAATAAATATTTGCCCAAGAAGCGAAGTTTCAAGGGCAAATATGCTAGTTTTAAGAACATCAAATTTCCAAGGGGCAACTATCAGAACGATGGTTCCGAGACATAAACACTCCGTTGTCTTTGTTGTTCACCACGGTGAAAGCCAAAAATAAAATTTGAAAAAAAACAGACAAAACCTCCTGAATACAATTTCGATTGTTTATTTTCCACAAACCCGCTTGTTTACATAAAAACGGATAAGTACTATCCATCCGGGTATTTTCCGCGGACGGGCACTTTAGGCTGATAGTGTCTCTCGGCGGACGAACACTATGACGTCACGTGATCAATTTCAACCAATCAGACTCGGAGAAAATTTGGTGGTGAACTATAACGCGTGATAGTTGAGTCGGGCTGCGTCCTCATCAACTATCAGTCGTTCAAAACTTTATCTAAATCTAGCTCTATTCAGACACTCCAAAACGCCAAAAAGCGGCCGTCATTTTGTTAACAAGGGCACACTGCTACGCTACTCACTATCTATCACAGAATACATAGTGAGTAGCGTAGCCAATCAGAGAACGGCATTCGTGATAAAACGCTAGTAGATTTATTCGAAACCTCGATAGAAACACGGTACCTGTTTTCTATTTCTTAAATGATTTACAAGCCACACAACACTACACAAAAAAAACGTTTTGACAACAGATCTTTTACTTTCATAGCTAAGAAATGTTTTGGCGGTTAATATTATTTCACGGCTAATTACCGGCTTAAATTTCCCATTTTAGGAAAGGTACTAGTTTTATTTCTCAAATTAATTTACATTCCTTTCACCTTAAACGCACCAAGCAAAAAAAAATATATTTTGGGTTGTTACGGGAACCTTTGCCCCTGCCTTCTCCTCCCCTCCTCGTTTCTTATGCCGTCATTATTTTATTATTACGCCTTGCTCCTTGTCATTTCCACCTTTTCTACTTGCTACCTCTGATTTCCAGTCATCAAAGCCTCGTGTATCCTTATGCCTTACGATGTTTTCATGTCTTTCTCAGTTTTGGTTGCTTTTACTTGTGTATTATGTCCTCTTTTTCGTCCACAGGTCACTAAACTAAGCGTGAACAGCGTCGCCGTTACCATCCGCCATGACGGAATCAATTGGTATGGCTGTGGTATTCCTCATACTCGCTATTATAGATATCGTTGGTAACGTTATCGTCTGTGCGATCATCAAGAGAAATCGAGACATGAGGTATATTTTCATTTCAATTATATTTACAGTGGAACCTCTCCACAACACTCACCATGGAGACGGGAAAAGGGGGCTTGTATAAAGATGGCGCTTATGGGGAGGTCGGGTTGTAAAACGACACCTGTTTTAATTTTTTTCACAATTTTTTGTCAAAAATCAAGATTGGTGACCTATCACGATAAAAACTGAGGTTTTGTATACACTATTCCACAGTCATTGATCAACTGGCCCTTGTCGAGAGGTTAATTCAGCAGTTGGGGAAAGTTTTAGTGACAGTTGCCAATGTGAAAAAGTAGCCGTTGAAGAGAGGATATTATAAGAGTGAATGTACGGACTGTCAGTCGAGACCAAAAACAGTGGCGGTTGTAGAGAACAGGCCGTTGATGGAGGCTCCACGGTGGTTATTTCGAGGGTTTAAAGTCGCGTACTAGCGTGCAAATCTTTCTTCGAAGCTTCGTGTGAACGAGAAAAGTTTGAGAATTTACTGACCAGCACTTTCAGCAACTTCACACTCACGGCGGGTGGCATGGTTTAGGTTAGCCAATCAAATTACATTATCACTCGATGCATTATTTTTCCTTTTTATTGGCTGGGAGTCCACCACGTGACCTGCAGAAAACTATTAACAGATAATAGTCTACGCAGGCGTAAAACTGTCTAAATTTGTTTTGATGCCAATAATATTCTGCTCATGCGTGAATGAAACCATGCCCTTTGGTGAAAAATGGCTGATCGCTTCCTTGAGCAGTCAGAGAATGATTTTTGATATTCTGCCAACCTCGTCCAATAACTATCAAATTTTTGCTGCATTTTCCAGGTACAATGAGCGATGTAGTTAACTAAAGGACATCATTGAGCATCTTCTCTGATTGAGTCAACTCAAATATTTCTCTGCCTTTTTCAGCCCTTTGGAACTTACTCAACACTTCTCTATTTTCCAGGCAATTCGCATGATGTTCATCTAGAATACAACAAACAGTCCTCTCTCAGACTTTATAATCCATCAAATATTTTCGTTAGTGCGTAATTGGTCTAAACGCGTCACGTGACAGAATATGCCACGAGTGATATTTAGGGAGCTTAAGCACGCTCGTTTTTGAGACGCGGACGGCAGCCGGAAGTGAGCTACCTTCAAAACAAAACGAAGACTCCATGACAGAAAAACAGAACATTTCAAGGCCCTCGCCAAAAATGACCATTCATCAGCCATTGCTGATCATGTGAAAACCACTGGTCACGACATTAAATGGGATCATTTTGACATTTTAGCGTCCGGAAAAACTGACTTTCACTGCAAAATTAAAGAGACTTTGTTCATTCAAGAGCTAAAGCCTTCCCTTAATGTCAATATTAGTAGTGAGAAGTTGTTGCTGTTTTAGCTGTTACTCCTCATTATGTTTATACACGTACTGCTGCAGATCATATTTCTCAGTCTAGGTTCCAGACCTCTTATGTTTACGATATATATATAGTTTTCAAAAATTGTAACCGTCACTTTTGAAAATGTATGTTGATTAGCATACGAAACGTTAAGTTCTATATAAAAATGCGTTGGAATACCATGTTTATCACCGCTGTTTGTGTTATTTTCTTAATCGAGCTACCTTCACTTTTAACTTGCCCTCACACAACCACATTCACACTGCTAATAATCTTTTTTTCATTAGAGATAAGTAGTATAAACATCTAGGGGAAAATACGGTCCTGGCACGCGAAATGTTCTCTTCCGGTTGCCGTCCGCGTCTCAAAAACGCTCGTGCTTAAGCTCCCTATTTAGTCTCCTTCGCAGCGTTTTTTTATGTCACGCAACGCTTGGGAGCGTTGCGTGACATCCCAGAAAACGGCTGCGAAGGAGTACTAAGTGATATTCTCCAATTTTTGAAACTGTGCGTGTTGCAAAAAATAATTGAAGGATAATAAGCACCATAGCTTTCGTTTGGCGCGAAAATATGCTCGGATATTTTTCCAAGGACATGTTCCATGTTTCTCAGAGCTAACAATTTGCCTCGCGCTACGCTGTTCGCTTCTGGAAACAGATAAGTCGGCGGACAAATGTCCTAGCATATTTCCGTTCCAAATGCAGGCTTTTGTATATATCTAGTACAAATATCAAAGTTCCTTACATGTTTGCATGACTAGAGTTTCTATACGTCTTCATGTTTGTGGCATTTTTTCTGTACTTATCAAGTTATTTTCAATTCCAAAGGAGTCCCATGAATTACCTTCTTCTAAACCTGGCTATAGCTGATATCATGTACGCCATGTTCATCGCCCCTCGAGTTTACTTCCAGCTTACTTTCAATCATCCAGATGGAGTGATTGGCACATTTTTGTGCAAATTTGTGACAGATGGAAGTGTTGCGTGGATTGGAGGAGCCTCTTCAATTGTCACTTTGACTGCAATCGCCATTGAACGATATTATGCGGTGATGTATCCTCATGGAAACAAATGGAAACTTACCGAGCACAAACTTAAGGTTAGTCCGAATGACAAATTAAAACTATTGCTCTTATTAACGGCTTTCCTTCGAAGGCGTCTAGTGCATGTTTGTTAATGGGTGACGAGGCCCACGATATAAGAGTGAAGCAGGTCCTGCCACGATGGCTGCAAACATATGTAGAGGAACGCGTGGGAGGATGGAGAAAAGCTGGGATGAATGAGTAGGCTAATTAATCTGTATGCGTTTAATTCCAGGTGATTATTCCCTTTAGTTGGGTTTTCGCCATACTGCTTATCACGCCGATGTTCATTGTCAAAGATGTCTTGAAGAACAACGACGGCAACTTCTGCGCGTATGTCTACCCAAAGGAGTGGATGGGCAGGGCGTATACCACCACATGGAATGTGGTTTTCTTTCTTCCATTGGCATTAATGATTGTGCTGTATGCTAGAGTCGTGCGCGCTTTGTGGTTTCATGGCAGTGATGACAATCAACTCACACGTCAACAGAAGGTTAGTGTTACTTAATATGTACGGTCCACAAGATACAGGGGTGGATCAAGTGGCTAGACCCCCAATTTGGTGAAGCCAAACAAAATTAAGATTGTAGATATAGTGGCAAAAGTAAAAGCAAACACTCCGGATAGGAACCTCTTTGTAATTTTGGCTTTGTATGATTCCGAGTATTTCTGGGGTAATAGTTTAAATTAGAATCCAATTCTTGAGCTGCAACATTTTCTGGCATGTTTCGTTGATTCTGGAACCTCAAGGTACCATCAACATCTCTTTGAATAATCCTGGATCTGCCTCATATATATTTTTCTGTATCCTCACATCAAGTAGAGTTGTGACATATTTGTAATATATTTAGCTCTTATTAACCGAGCAGGAGGTCTGTATGGGAGAATCTTGACCAAGGTCGTCAGTACAGACCGAACGCAGTGAGGTCTGTACACACGACAGAGGTCAAGATTCTGCCATACAGATCGACTTAGCTCGGTTAATAAGATGTTTATTATATGGCATTTAATGTAACTGGTTTGTACTAACTTACATTTTGCTTGCGAACGGCGATGAGCCGAATTTAATTCATCCAAAGTTTGCTCTTCCTCTTTACTTTTTTTTCTCATCTGCTTTTTGGCACCTTACAGAAATAAATATTGTTACATGAAAACAGTCAATGATTTTGCATTTTAGTTTCAACTTTTTCACTTCAAAACATTACCGGTCTAGATGCCGGTCTAGATGGAAAAATCCAAACCGCGGTCAATATCCATTTCAGGCAATCAAATTCGTAAATTTGGTGGTTCCCAGTCCTTGTGAGACAGAGCCGTATAATAAATACTTATTATAAGACTGCAAACTGCCTTCATCGATTCTACCAGGAACTTCCACATATCAATTATAAAACAAGGAATGATTGTTTCATGCTATATGTCCCCTGCCTGGCACTATGATCTAGTCTGTTGTGTTTTCTTAATCTGACTTTACATCTCTGTATATACAGGGAGTCGCGAGAGTACGAAAGAGAGTCACTCTAATGGTGGTCGCTATCACTGTCATATATGGAATCTGCTGGGGCACGAATGAAGTTGTTTACGCCATCGAGTTCATAGCACTGCACCACATTGGACATCTCCCAATGGCCATCGCTAACACGATGGTCTTGTTTAATTCTGCTATCAACCCGTTTGTATACGCGCTGTTGAACAAGCAGTTCAGAGTGAAGATGAAAGTAATGTTATGCTGCACACATTCCTCGGCTCCCAGGGTTTACCCCAAGAGAAAAAGTCAGGACATGGTCCTTGATGAAAACACCATTCCTTCGATTTACACAGCAGCACCATCTACCACGGAGTAATACGAGTTTCCATATCAGTTTTATACAACGTAGATTTATGTCCCCTGCCTGGCACTATGGTCAAAAGCAATTACTTGACTATTCCTTTAGATTTAGGCAAAGAAATTGTGGCTCAGATCAGCTTTCCAAGGGGCTTAAAAATACCGCTATTTACTACAAATAGAGAATGGTGTTCCATATTCACTTAGAAACGAATGCATGCTTGCTGAAAAAAAAAATGCCAGTGAGCGCACTGGCGGAATGCCAATGCATTCAGATTACGCAGTTTTCTGACCTCGAAAGCACATTATTTTCTTAGAAAACATAGAAACATCATCTTTTAGTTATACGTTGTATTAAGAATATGAAATGAAAACGCAAAAACATTTACGTCTGAAAAGGGACTGCGCTGGCAACAAAACATCCGGAACATTCTGCTTAGTAAATTCCTGTTGAGCATCTTTAAAAAAGTAATGCACACTAAGTATATTAAACTATAACTTTATTTTAGAATATAATAATATCATTATAGGAAATGGGCAGTCCAGAAAACAAGCAGAAATGTAAGAAGATAAAGACTACTTCAAAAGGCTCGTCTTCACCATCTACGGGTATTTTACGAATTTGCAACGCGACCAGCTCCCAGTTGGGTTGATAGCTCAGTCAGTGGCAGATTACTACACCGATTCCGCAGAGGTCATGCGTTCCAATCCCGTTCAGGCCTGAATTTTTTTTAGGGTTTGACTTCACAACTGCTTAAAGTGGTACTATGACGAAAATCGCATCTTTCCTATTGAAGCCATTTTAAAACGTAAACAGGTAGTCTGTATGAGAAGAAAAATGCCGTTTACTTTTTTCAAATATCTCTTTTCGTTCCAGAAATATTCAAGTTTTTAAACTATGCAAATTAGCCAAATGATGACGTCACATACTCAACTAAATTTTGATCAAATATGACAAGAAAAGATATATCAGCCAATTTGTAACAGAAATGTTTGATACTTTGCAGGAAGCTTCTACTAAAGGTGCTCCACAATACGAACTTAAACGTTTTGTTACCATGGCAACATACTGGGTTCCATTTTCATATTTGCTAATGGTGCTTTGTATGTATGATTCAGCAGGCATATTAATATGTTAGCTCCAGTTTGTGGCCCTGTTTAGCATTTTTAAGCTGAAAATCACTAACATATTGAATGAAATCAAGTCGGTGGGGACTGGTACAGAGTGAGTTGCATGGGAAAAGCATTTTTATAGCCCCAGGTGTGTTTCCTATAGAACTATTAGCCTGCCAAATTTCAATGGCCTGCGCCGCAAATTGGCAAGCTAGCTCTATTTATGTACTTAAGATAATATTGGGTCGAGTGTATGACGTCATCAGTCATTTCATTTGCAAATTTTTTAAACTTAAATATCTCCGGAACTAATGCAGATATTTGCAAACGGTAAACGGCGTTTAGATTCTTTCATGGAATTCTATGTGATACACCTATAATATCAAGGGGTAAAAATTTGATCATAGCACCACTTTAAGTTGTGTTTATAACTGCGATCATGTCTTCGCATCATTTATTCTAAGCAGTTTAAATATAAGCTAATATATGATCTTTCATAAATTCACTTGCAAGCCATTTACTTATTAAAAAGCCAAGGCATTTGTTTCTTTGTACACCACCCATTCACTCA
>JAEMPF020031623.1:5000-24568 GCA_022496165.2 Catalaphyllia jardinei | reverse complement strand
AGACCAGGTCGACCAAAAACAACATGGAGGAGAATGGTTGAAGACGAAAGACGAGTAGCTAGGTGGCAGTCATGGACGGCTTTAGCAGCAAACCGAAGTGGATGGAAAGAGAATGTTAAAGCCTTATGTGCCTTATGGCACGAAGACATATAGAGATAGAGACTCGTGAAAGCTATGTTACCAATTTTTTATCCCATTACTTTGTTGGCTAATTCTAGTGACGACTTCGGCGACTTCGGTTCCACAGACACATCATTCACAGTATTGTTCACCCGTCGACGCGTAAAATTTGATCGTCGAGTCAAAATCTCTGCCCTTTGAGTTAAATAATTCGACCACTGAGTTACATGTGCCGTCGGGGCTAAAGAAAAGCTTGCAATGGCCGTTTTCATGCTAGAGACGTTTAAGCTGTCTAGACAACATAAACGTCTAAGACGTTAAAGGCGTCTGGTATAAAAACGAGACGCATTTAATTACACGGCCTAACAAAGAAAAATTGTTTTTATAAAAAAAACTGGGTTCTACACTCGGACGACACTGGAAACAAGCAACTTTTAGCCCGTCAACACACGAACAAATCTACTAGATGGTAACATGGCAGGCAGTTAAGGGCGTCCCGTTTTTATACTAGAAAGGTTTAACGTCTTAAACGTTAAAGGCGACTGATAAGAGCGTCGTTTAGACGCTCTTAAAAAGAGGACTTTAAAGTTGATAGACGTTAAAGACGTCTTCTTATTTTTCGTTTTTTATACTAGACGTTAAAGCTGTCTCGAGACAGCTTTAACCTCCGCCCCGACATCAACGTCCCTAGCATAAAAACGGCCAATCATATTGTTCTGTGGATTTTGATTTCCTTGATTTAATCTGACCATTTGATATGACCTTTGATGTCACGTTTTGTGACGGTTCTCGGTAAACTCACAAATTAATAGCCTGCGAAAACAGCCGCCCTTCTTCGCTCCCGGTCCGAGGTCGCCTCTCCTATAAGCCTGGTGATTTCCTGAGGTCTCCTCGTCTAACAACCTGCTGTAATTTTAAAATTTTTTATTAACATAATGGCTAATAAATGATGATGATGACAGGTAAGGCCTTTATATTTCATGGTTATTTTCCTTTACAAAACATTTCCGCAAGTAATTCAAAAATAAATAAATTTGGGTGCAAAATTAACTCTTGCCTAATCATTTACAGGGGTTGGGAGCTATAGAGCAGGTCTCAATAATAATATTAAAGAGAGGGGAGCTAAAAAAGAGATATTTAAAACAAAAACAGCAGAAGCTTCTATAGCTAGTAACAGATAAAGATTCTTTTAATTTTAACTTTTCACTTTAATTTAAAATTATAGCCATTTTATATTTGTTTTAATTTTACTTCACTGTCGAAAAATATGGAAAAAATTGAATGGCAGCCATCGGCCACCATAGTGGAGAAAAAATACAGATTTCAGACATACCATTTGTTCCATCCTCCAGGTATTAACAGACACAGACCTTTTACTCATTTTGGCAATTTAATATCAATACATTTTGGACTACTAGAATCTGATTTACTTGATCTTTCAGAAAGAAAAACAAAAACACTCACCTTCGGATTCCAGCATCACAGTTGCCTAGTAAGTGTTATTTCCTCGTCTTTTCACCTGGCTCAAGGTTTCCTCGTGAGCTTTTCTTGAGGCAAGACAAATGGTTCTTGAAACCACTGTTAATTTTTTGATTTCTTGGGGTATGGTTAGCGACAAAGTAATTGCTGTGTCAGCTTGTTGAATTCTCAGAGTTTTAAACGTTTCTTCTCACCCTCGGCGGCTCCATGATGGTAGTAGCCTTTTACAATTTTGGCGTTGGTGAAAATTGTTGTAGCATCTCAGCACAAATAAATACAACCGTTGAGGGTTTCATTTAGACATTGTATTGGCTGACTCAGGTAAGATCAGATACCCAACTTGAAGTTGATTTAAAAAAAATGAATTAACGTGGCATATTGGTACACTTATACCGGGATTCACCGTGTGTGACAGATTTTCTTGTATTGCTTTCAAATTGTGTATTATGGCAGGCCCGTAGGAGGGGGGGTTCGAGGGGTTCAAACGAACCCCCTTTGGAGGTCAATAATGGAGGATTGAAAACACAAACTGTTGATTTTCAGCTTTTAAAGAATAGTAGAGGAATGGAAAACAAACTTTGAGTGTAGTAGCTAGTAGTAGTTAGACCATTGGGTTCCTCGTGGAACAAAGGACTCTGTTTGCGGCTGTTCTTTTTGCCGTGTTCCAGGTGATGTTGGCTTGTTTGAGCTCCTCTTCTACTGACCTCTTCCAGGTTTTCACTGGTCTTTCCACCTTCCTTTTGCCTTGCGGATTCCACTCCAGGGAAAAAACTTTGGAGTGTTGCAGCTTTTAAATTAACGTGCAAGAAAACGCTAAAAGTATCGGGAAAGTATTAAATTGTTAGCACAATGAGAAGGCTGAACAATTCATGAGATGTACTATGGGCGAGAGTAGGCTCTCCTCACTGGCTCTCATGCATACCAAGTATGATATGCCTGTCGATCTGGACGAATTTAACAATCTATTTCAAGGCCTCTACCCGAGGTTGATACAATTGTCAAGTCTGCTTTATGAATAATTTGGTTTTATCAACTGAGTTGATAATGTGAATTAGCCACCGTAAAGAGATTCAGAAGCTGATCGGAGCGAATCGCTCCGACGAAGAGCTAGCGCTCGAAACGTCAGCTTACGCAACGTCAGCATTATATGGTGAATTTAGTCAAATTATATGGTGAATTTAGTTTGAATGCTAGACGTACGTCAGTTGATATCTTTGCTGCGCACTGGCGTTTGAGAGCCAGCCCTTGTTCCAGTTTGCTTAAGTTCTTTTTTTTTTAATCTAATTTTTTTATCTTTGTTTTTTTTAAAATAATTTTAATTTACAAAGCACAATTCTACAAATAGTACTTACAATTCAGGTCATATTACGCTACTTGACTTAATTAACCATTCTTTGAGGAGGGAGGATTACGTGACCCAATAAATAATCTGATTTGAGACAAATTTTCAAGGTCGTACTTAATGAGTAGCTTATCTTAAATGGAGATGGCCAGGCTGTTTAACTTGCTTGAATGAATATATGGCGCATAAATAAGGCAGCGTAGTTGAATTTTCGAATAATTGTTGTGTCTAGGAAGCTCTTGCAGTGATGCCAAACAAGGTCTCCTCTGTAGCGGGTGAAATTTGGCACTTATTAACGTAGTTAAACCGGTCCAAAAAACTTTGGGTAAACAACTTGGTAAACACACATTCGATAAAAGAGTGCCCAGTTGAATCTTTATACCCGCAGTATAGACATTCATCGTCTGTCGAGCCTTATACCAAATCTGAATAATTCTCTCTTATTTGCTATCGTTCTATGGATAAATTTAAATTGAAACTCCTTAAGTTTAGTTTCATTACAAATATTTTTCATTGATTTAAAGATCCTAGTCGATTAAGTTTATATTGCGGGCTTAAGTCTATATTGCGGGCACTTCACCAAATCTTTCAGATCTCGAAAATTTGCTGATTGGCGCTTTTCATTCACAACAAAATCTCCGGTCAAAATCAATCTTTTCTGGTTAAGCAGGGACTGGTTTCATTTCATAAACAAAGCAGCCGATGCGTGTTGAACATACCCTCATTCATATGAAAAATAACTGAGTTTTCCTGCCCGTTTTCTTTACATGATCTTTGCGGAAGTTACGTTCCTCTACCCAATAAACCTAGAACAAGCAGTTATGACCTTTAGTGTTTGCCCTTACTTATAAGCTAAGTTGTGCAATGCGCTAGTGAGTTAACAGGTCAACATTTTGTATACAAATGATGTAACAGAGAATTAACTCTGAAGTGTAAATTGTAGTGCTAATTAGCACTAAAATTTACACTTCAGAGTTAATTCTCTGTTACATCATTTGTGTTCATAGTGCTACGCGGCACAACATTCATATATACCCTTACTTTCTCTTCGCCGCGATTCACCATCCTAATCGACCCCGACTTTCTCTGTCCGACCTCGTAGCTCAGTCGGCAGAGTAACGGTAGATCTATTCCGGAGGTCGTGGGTTCGATTCCCACCGAGGTCAAAAGATTTTTTCTTTACCTCGTGTGGTTCCCTGATTCCCTTTACTGGGGCTAACGCCCAGTTGGTTATTCATGGGTTAAATTAATTTTTTTAGCGGCGCGCAGGAGCTCCGCTAAAAAATGAAAACACTCCCCAAAAATACAGCTGCTAACTTAAGTTTAAACTGGTTAAGTAAAAACTGTTTCAGTTTCTGTTTTAAAAAAATCCTTTTAGGCGTGAATTTCTTAAGCTCACTTGGCAATGAGGCCCAATCAGTAATTGATTAAAAACGTTTTGTTTCTGCCCACTTCCGTTCTTGGCTTGCTAATTTAATTCGGGCAAGTGTTCAGCATGATCTCTCGGGGGGGGGGGGGGGGGGGGAGGATATTGTTAACGATCGTATTTGTACAGAGATCTTACATGATTATTGTACTTGTTACAGTTCTATACCAAAGTAATAGCAATGAAGAATTATAACATAACTAAAGCAAAGCGCGCGCTCTGATTGGTTAATTCAGCATCTACTATTTGCACATGGGCGTATGCTGCTGACGTACTCGATAACTAAAGCAAGGGGCGCGCTTTGTGATGTAGCTTAACAAAAAGACTTCTGTTGTTCCAGTGTCTCAATGCTTACGCTTCTTTCGTGTTTAGCAACCTCCCGCGTGTATCCATAACTCAATAGTGCACGCTATGGCGTTTACCATTTGTTAAACAGTATTGAAAAATGTATCATGGTTATGATTGCATATTATTAAATTAGGCTTATTCTAGTATGCTATGGTTGATGCTTTACATGACCAGTGTTACTGAAAAGAAATAAAGTTTGTCTTTTCATGCTATTAATAATTTTGTTTTTTCTTTTAATAGGGTGTCATTTTTCGGGTTTGGGGGTATCAGTTTTCGCTATCTTAGTCCTTAAATAGGGTTAGGGTTCATGAACCTTCGCGGCACACCCCTATCCAAAATTTGCGGGCGTACCCTCCTGCCCCCGGCATGGAACACAATTATGCTTGGCTTATAATAAAGCATTTTTTTCACATTGCAGGAAACGTAGGAAAGGCCGATACCTTGGTTGTTTTCTTGCGTTAAGGTAAGATCGAAGTATTTTTGGTAAACTCTGATGATTGTAGCTAGTTAGGAGTAAACTTCATCAAGCATTACAAAATCTAATTTGTTACAAGCTCCGGCTGAAGACATGAGCGTCTTACGAAAGGGGGTTAAACTGACCAGCGTGTTTCTTTATCGAAAGCGTTCCTGGTTTCTCGGTTAGAGACGTCTTAAAGTAATCACTGGTTACGTTTTTAAGTAACCTGGTCAATCGTCCTGAGGACAGCTCTTTTTTGGTCGCGTTTTGTCAGTATGTGTCTTGTTGTGTAAAGCTGAGAGAAACCAGACTATTACTACTAGAAATTAAGACAATGTGTGAAAAGCGTTTTCTTTAGAGCGAGGTTTAAATGAAATGGAACAAGAAATTTCAGGGCCAAATCATATTAATATCACAACACTAAAGAAAGTGTTAAATCGCACGAAATATATTTTCGTTCTTCTCTTTTTTAATTTCAGAAACAGGCCAACAGCTCATCTGACCAGTGACTGGAAAACAAAACCTAATGAGGCAGTAAATTTGATTTCGCTTGGTGTAGTGAAAGGTGGTTAGATTTGGGATTCGATAATGCCCACACCATTAACTGCCACTTATAATCCCTGGGATTTAATTGAGGGTTTTTAAAAATGCTCATGAACGGAGAGCCTTAAATATACCGGAGGGTGATTATAATCGTATAATAAAATAAACCATTTCGAAACGAGCTATATAGATGCACATGTTGATCACAGTAGCTGTTCAATAACGAGTAATTTAAAACATCATAAAACGAATTCAGAACAAGGAAAGCAAGTGTGTGAGTGTGTGTGTGTGTGTGTGTGGGGGGGGGGGGGGGGGGTGGACTTACCGTAAATGCTCGCCCAGGGCGCTAATTCGAAGGGGGCGCTTTTTTAAAGGGGGGTGCTTATTTCGGTTATCAAGTTTTAGCCTCAAAATGACACTGTCTTTATTTCTATTTAAAACCAAACTGCAACATAAAAATTCAAAAACCTTATAGAAAACTACTTTTTTACTATTTCTGTCAAGGAAATGAGAGGCAAGCCCGTGCGACTTTGAAAGGACATTTTGTTTATACTATTTAATAATGTCACATTTCATGTAAAGAACCTTATAGACGTATACGTCTCGTATATTGTACCGAGTACCGAAAGTCATTTTTTTTTCTCGGGGGAGGGGGGAGCGCTTATCACAAATTTTGAGACATAGGAGGGGCGCTAATTCGAAGCGAGGCTCTTATTTGACGCTGGGCGCTAATTCAAGCATTTACGGTATATCTCTGTAAGGGGGGGGGGGGGGGGGGGGTGGACTTTTAACCGAAAGTATATTGGTTTACAGGTTGATGAGCCTATAAAGGGAGGGAATTATAAACGGATAGGGTTTGTAAAGTGCAGTTTATGGTATATCAGGATAAAGAGGGAATGCGTTTTCTTTTTTTGCTTGCGCGTAACAATTCCGTAGTGCCTCAAAATCAGCGATGTAAAGTAAATAAAGCATTAAAAACCTTGCTGGTGAAATCTGTCCTTTTTAATTTAGTTACACAATTCTGACGTGCACCCTACGTACAATGAAAGTCGTGTTTGCGGTAGACTGCGAGTAGTCCTTCTCTGATTCGCTTAGACCGTCGTGTGTGACGCCAAAGAGGTAGGATTGGCCGCGCTAAAGCCTGGGAGCTAGAATGAGTTTGCGTGACGGTCACACTCGACTGTGTAAGCAAAAGAGGGTCTACTCGTAGTCTACGTTTGCAGTCGGACTACAGGTTGTTTTCCCGGCACGAAAACGTCACGTCTTTATTGCCAATATTCATGGCAAATAAAACGTGCAAAAAGTTTTGTTTTCTTGAAACTTTTACGACCTGATTGTATTAAACTGGGTGACCAATATTGGTTTCGGTGTACTTCAGTATTTTAAGCTGGCGTCCTGCGCTACTTTTTCCCAAACCACCTGACTAAGCTGCGGACACTCCTTTTCTCCCCTTAATTTAGAATCCGCTTTTTTCGCGATTGGGCCATAAATCAAAAGGAAAACTTTCGGACCTAAATCTTGCTGATATAAAGATATACCGACATCTGTATATTTCCAAAGGGTCTTGAAAATAGCATGCAAGTGAAGAATTTTAAGAAAACGACATACGTTTCAATTTATATATGATGCCAACTACATGTTTCGACAGGGGGGGGGCCCCCCCCCCTCAACTCGTGTTAACATTCTAATTGTTTCCAGACCCTTCCACGGGTTGTAGGGTTACCCTACCTGTGAAAGTTTGCATGTAAACCCGGGCTATCTTTGCCTTCCAGCTAGCCTGTGACAGGAGCCCATTACTAGGAGCCTGCAACTCCCATAATAAGCCAGTGCAACGGCATTTTTACAGACTAGTATATTTTTAGATGTTTTTCCCGCGAAATAGGCCAGTTTTAGTCTACCCGAGCACGCTTCGGTGAGGATAAAACAATGCGGCCTCACGCGTGAACATGTCGAATCATTTCGACATGCCGACATTAGTCCGTGCTAACGATTGCAATTGGTTACTGAGGTTCCCGCGGGGATCTGAATTCAAGATAAATTCAAACTAAAAATAGATCGGTCTATGAAAACGCCGTGACAGAAATATGGGGTAGTTTCAGGCTCCAAGTGATGGGCTCGTGCCTGTGACTCCCTTGCTAGGGTAGCCCTCCCTCCTTGTAAAAAGGCCCTTAGACGCTGTTTTGGTTTCCTGTGGCAACCCCTCTTTCCTGCACGTGTCAACTGGCTCACACGTGCACCAGCTTTTGAACTGATTTTCAAGCCGAATTCATGCTTAAGAGCTGCTGTGTTCGTTATCTTCAGAAAAATGGATTGAAATAATTTCCTCTAAAGTTAAAATGCAATTCTGAAAACTGCATTTTAGTGGTTTGGTCGAAGTGACAGGATTACTCGGTTTAAAGTTATTTTTCACGGCCTGGAAACTTGAAGAGGTGCTGGCTTTGGAAGTAGAAGTTCATGGCAACAAGAGCGAGAAAAAATGCTCTCACGTCCCTCCGGTTTCACTCAAATACGGATTTATTCTACAGACAAGAACGTTGAGTATTTTTGCTAACCTACTTTTACAGAAGAAAGGAGGAAAGAACTCCTCGTGTGCTTTGCAAATGCTAATTCATTTGAGTTCGACGCTGGTTACCAATATCACCGAAGCACAACATTGATTTGCACGCGACTTAAAACTTCGCAACTCGGGTAAGTGTTTACTAAAAGTTTATTTGAATTAAGTTTATTTTTGTACAAAGATACCTTCAATGAATTGTATTTGCTATGTTATGTGTTAATGATTATGTTGTACGGGGGATGTCAAGTCTTCTCGTACAGCAGCACGTACTAATTAACACGAACTTGAAATGGTAATTTATGGCAATTTTGTTTACCAGCAACAAGCCTTTAACGTTTTTAATAATAATTATTGGGAAAAATTTGTCACTCGGCATCGTTTACAGTATCTAAAAATTAAAAGCCCATTTTACGCGGTCTGTTCTTCTCTGAGCGAATTATCAGTAACTGGACTGTTTGGAAGACATTTCATTGTGGACAATTATAACTGGATAAAGAGTTTCTGGTCCAGTTCTGGCCCTCCGTCTGTCAGGCACTGCTTGGGAGAGAGTGACCCTCTCTCCCTAGCGTTGCGTGACAGACAGAAAGGGCCACAACTTGATGTCGGAAACGAGAAACTGCAAGGTTAACGCGTACGGTAAAAGCTGCCAACGTAGGATCTACAAGAGATCTAATCAGCCAAAACAAAAAAATATAAAGACATCTTTTTTTTTGCTTTTTGAGAAACCAGTCGTGACACTTTTTCTCCTGTACGAAACTTGATATAGTGAACAGGGGCCCGTTTCTCGAAAGACCTGGTAACTTAACAGGCCCGAAATCAGATTTTGAAATCAAAGTCTCAAGAAAAGTAGGGTGTTTTTTGACCTATAATGAAGTCCATTTTGTTTCTTTAGCTGATAACTTTACTGTACAATTTTCAAACCTTTTGAAACTCTCATCTGGAATGGAAAACAAAACAGCTTAACGGGCCCGGTAATTACCGGGAGATTCGAGAAACGGGCCCCACGCCACTTTGCAATAGACCGGTTCACGTTCTAAGGGGCATTATGGGTAATCAGGGCAAGATTGCAAAGAAACAAAGCGGCAAAATGTACGTTTATCTTCATATTTCCATTCTGAGATTCATTTTCGAGAGGAAACTAATACTGTAAGTAGAGAAACCCTATGAGTCGATTGAGCTGGGCATTGGCCTACTACTCAGAGTAACGGAGATGTTATTTTTGTGGCTCGAGCGGCTAAGACGTGATCGAATCATTCGGTTTTAACTGTAAAATAAATTCGTGCGCCCACAACATTTACTCGATCGACTCAAAAACGCTGGTAAACCTAGAATAGAGGTTTCTCCACCTGCTGTATATGTTTCGCCACCAGATGTGAAATCAGAACGGAAATATATAGAAAAACATACGGCTTTGCTTCTTTGTGAATTTGCCCTGATTACCCATAATGCCCCTTAGAGCGTGAACCGGTCTATTTATGTGCGTTGGCTCTTTGGCTGGCGTTACATATCTTCGCCACACACTGCTGATGAGTCCCAACAAGGACGAAACAGCTGTCCACTGTTGTGATCCGGCTTTGTCGGTTCTTGTCATGTTAAGTGTCTCAAAACGTCCAGTTCACGTAGTTTCAGCCTTGCACTTTATTGTCTTTACACTGATGTCAGTCATGTTTTAATGAACGTCACCACTAATAAACGGCTTCTTAACCCGGGGAGAGTCATATATGACACAGGCGGGATTCTTGCGGGAAAATTTAAATTAAGCCCCTGAAAGAGATCAATCTAGGTGTGGCTTGAGTTTTATTTGAAACAAAATAGGCTAGCTTGATTACCTACCAGCCGCTGTTCAGAAAATGAGCCCGCACAAGAGACCATGATCTGAGAGAACACATCCCCCATACATGGGCCTCTTCCAATGATAATCTTTTTCAATCTACTTTTTAGCCTGTGGTCAAACTGCGAGGCTATTATAGGAAAGAAACCTGATTGGCCAATTTAAATGACGTAATAACCTTGAGGTTTAATTTCAACAGTTAATCAAATATGCAAAAAATTTGCGCCGGGATTTTCGAAGCGCATTTCGTAAAGTTAAGGTCAGAGGGAGAACAATTCCAATTGTCTGGTGCTTTGAAAGAGCTTTCCAAAGAGATCTTTTTCTCTTTAGGCCGTTCAGTATTTTTCGAGAAACGACTTTACAGCGTGTTATGAATGCAATTCTTGTCAGCAGCTAGAGCGCCTAATGTGAACCAGTGATGTAGAGAAATAACAAGACTAGTTTCGGAAATAAAAGTCAGGATAAACACATAGAAGATAATTTTCCTACCCAGCACTTTCAAAAGGCTTTCCAGGTAGGTCTCTCTCGATCCAAAAGATGTTTTATTTCCAGAGAAGCGCTTTTTTCGTCGCGGACATCCAAACTCCTGGTAAATATTACACAGCAATTTCGAAATTAAATATGCAAACATTTGCACTAGGATTTTCGGACCGAAAGTTCTAACAAACGGGAAACAAGTATTCAGCTGCCCTGCGCTTTAAATAACGTTTCGAAAGAGATGTTCTTCGATTTAATCCGTTCAGTACTTTCGAGAAACGACTTTCGTGCTTGTTTATTGGAATGTAATTGTAGTCAGCAGCCACAGCATGGCGCCTCTAGGGAATAAGTCATGCAGAGAAATCACAAGACTTATTTTCGAACTTTGAAAATGCTCTTTAAAGAGACCTCTCTTGATCCAAACGTTGCAGTAAGTCTGGATAAGCAACTTTTCTCGACGTGTTCATGCAAACCTGGTAAATATTTACGACAAACGACCTTCGAGCAGGTTAGAAATTCGAGTCTTGGCACTTTTTGTTAATCATTTATTCATGCTAGGGACACGAGTTCTATTTTGTGGCTTCGGAGAAGCACGTATAATTTTCCTGTCCAGCTCTGAAAATGATTTCCAATGCTAACAGTGCGGCAGTTCAAAACAAGCTGATTTTTATTTTCCCTTAGCCCGTTAAATTTTCAATTTATTATTTAGATGGGCACAAACTGATGATCATTGGCCATTGCCTGCGCGATCATGAGACCTAGACTAAAAATAACTTTGACAGCGTGAAGCTTCAAATAGATTGAAGAAGATTATCATAGGGCACGGGGATGTGTTCTTTCACCTCATTTTCTCTTGGCGCGCTAGTAGACCTGTCTTGATCATGAGAGAGCGCAACCTCGTTCCTAAGATGAGAGACCCTGGAAACGAGGTTGGAGAAAGCGTTGGAAATCGAACTTAAAAACAAGAATGGCCGTTTTTATACTGAAGACATATTATCCGTCTGGACGAACTTGGACAGACATTTGTAGTTTCGTCAGTCTCTAGTACAGGAAAAGAAAAATATATAACCTTTATCTACCCTTGGCAGTGTTTATAGCACAAGTGCTAGTGGGGCGAAGCAAACAACTAAAACACGGGCATAAGATATAATGTGCGTCTAGACCAACTATCTCTCTTAGTGCGTCGTTTAAGACGAATTTCGAAGAATAGCTGAGTCCATCTAGACGTATAATACGTCTTGTGCTCGTCTTTGTATCAGAGACCTATAACCAGACGTACAACAAATGCTTGCCCAAGTTCAACCGGAGGAGAAGATTTTACGTGCTAAGACCGTCTCAAATGGAGAAAAGATACTTAGCAATGTGAATGTGCTTGTGTGAGGGCAAATTAAAAGTGAAAATAGCTCACTTCCGGTTCCCGGTCCGTGTCTCAAAAAACGCGCGTGCTTAAGCTTCCTACCGAGTCTCTAGTATAAAAACAGCGACGACGAATTATCCTTCTGGACGGTCAATGTATCAAATGTTTTCCGCCCATAATACGCCGGAGAAATTCCAAAGTGGGCAAAATTAATTAATATTATAACATGCTTGAGACCCCGTCCACACTACGCCTCAGAAATTTACAAACGCCTTTATCAATCTGACAACGCAACAATGGCCGCTTTAATGCTAGGGACGCTAATGTCGTCTCGGACGTTTAAGCTGTTTCGAGACGACTTTAACTTCTGGTATAAAAACGGAAAATAAGGAAAACGCTTCTAACATCTGTCTTCTTTCAAGAGCGATTGAATGGCGCTCTTATCAGTCGCCTTGAACGATTGAGACGTTAAACCGATCTAGAATAAATTGAAACGTGACGCCCTGACTGCCTGCCATGTTCAGTATCACCTAGTAGACTTGTTCTCATGCTGGTGCGCTAAAAGTGCCCTATTTTCAGTGTCCTCCAAGTATAGAACCAAGTCTGTTTGATAAAAAAATGTATTCTTTGTTTTGTTATGCCGTGTACTTCAATGCGTCTCGTTTTTATACCAGACGCCTTCAAAGTCTTAAAAGTGTTTAGACGACTTAAATGTTACTAGCATAAAATTAAAATTACCGGCCAATTTGGATTTGTACTTGAGGAAAACTCGGGCCCACCAGGCCAGAGCTTATCCCGGTTTCTGTAGCATGAAACGACTGGGAGTATTTCTACTCCCCCATGGATGGGATGCTCGTCCATCGTAGGGTTACCCGGCCCTAGCATTAAATTCGCCTGTACCCATTTATACACTTGGGTGGAGAGGGGCACTGTGAGAGTAAAGTGTCTTGCCCAAGAACACGATACAATGTCTCCGGACAGGGCTCGAACCCGGACTGCTCGCTCCGGAGTCTAGCGCACTGACCATGAGGCCGCCGTGCCGAAAGTACCGATTCAAAATTTGGTAAATAAATCCGTCAAAATCGTCCTGAAAGTGCTCCTTTAAAAGTGAAAGAAACTGAAATATGTAACAATAAAGGCGGCGTAGGCGAGGGGAAATAGCAGACGTGCCCCCCGGTCTATCATGAGGCCCCAGTTGCACGCGATAAAACCAACAGCTGATGTTGACAGATTTACAGGGGGGCCAGTGCATTTGGATCCCGCCATTTCCTGAAGTATATAGTCCGTTGACTTGTTGACTGTTTGGTCGTAGATGGAAGGACCGTGTTCTGGAATTCCTGGTCTTGTAGAAGATGTGTCGTGGCTATGACTATCACATAATGTTTGAGGTACGTGGTTCTGAAAAAAACCATGAAAATAAGCGCCAAGCATTCCATTTCATGGAGTTTACTCTGTGACGTCGCAGTGCGACGTCATTGGCGATTACGCGCAATTTTTAAAAACTTCCGTTCTCTATGAAAATTGAGATGACGTTGTCACTCGAATAGCCGCAAATTTATATTCCTTGTCACAATTTAGTACCGCCCGCAGCGTGCGCGCGTGTGTAATCCGACTGAAAACTTTGAATGTCTTTTTTTGCCAAAATAGTATGAAGAGGTTTCCTAGCTAGTTAGATGTAAGTTAAAGAACTTGACAAACCAGCCAAGTTAGCCAAGTGCGATCTGCAGAGGACGAGCGTCACAACGCCCCTTTATTCCACTTCAGGGTATTTTGTGAACCGTTTGGCCACGCGTCCAACGTAAGTTTTGAACTCTTCTCAACAGGCAACTTTGTTTAGTCTAGCCAAGGTTTTATGTAACTTTTTTCATCCTCACATTGCAGCTAGTGAAAAGGGGTTTTCCAGCGCATTACCTGTCACAACACGTTCAAGAGGCAGGGTCCCTCAACAAGTTTTTAGTTTAACTTCTTTGCCTTCCTTTTTAAATATGGAAATTTTTGGCTGATTGGATTAAAGCTTTGTTATTATCCAAAGCTTCCTTTTTGGTCAGTTTCTAGGCTTGATTTCCTCCATGTCTAGTGGCTTAACTAGATTACCAAGATTGTGGGCCAAAGTTTGTTTTTGGAGTTCCGATAAGTTGGATTTCAAGATGTAGTGCTGGCATTTATTTTATTATAAGCTTCTCTCTATGTAAGCACTCGCACTGAACGGTATATATTACCTTGTTTGTCTCGCCAGGCTCCTCTGCCCTTTTTACATGTTTCTTTTTCTTCTCTTTCAGAAGCGACCAGAAGGTAGCCTTGTACACTATTGCAGACTCCACCAGAGCCAAGAAGATAAAACTGAACGACACTATGAGGAACAGCTCAGCAGCTTTCATATAACTGACCTTAGGCATGCCTTGATTGCTGAACTCCAACAGGAAGATCTCTGTCAGCACTGTTGTTATACCCAGGCATGCTCGGTCACCGACGGCCATTTGGTCCATCCAGAACTGGAGCCAAGAAGCAGTGGTGCATGCAATGCAAGGTAGGTAAAATCCCATGACGTAATGCGGCAAGCGACGCCTTATTTGGAACTCGGCTACGGCTGCTGTGTGCGTTCCTAAAACATTGAAGGAAAGATATAACTGTCCGTTTATAATGGCCGGGAAATTTTGAGCTGACTGAATAATTGAGTGTTCGGCACGATGGCAAACAGTATGGTAATCTTTTATCAGGACTCAAAGTTGACTGATGACACGCATTCGAGGCAGATTTTGTTGGCGAAAATCTGACTAAAATAAGCCGAAGAACGCTTTGCTTAAGGCAAAAGCGTAAGGAAAACTAAGCGACTTCCTAGCAGTGCTGAAGGTGGATAAATGACAAACGCAAAATCAACTTATAACATGGATAACACACAAAAACACAATCTCGGTTAAAGCAACAATTAAACAGCCCTAACTCAGTGTCGTTTGGAGAGCGATTTTCCTACAATCAATTTTAAGAAAGTTAGCGCAAAAAGTTAGACTATGTGATCAGAAAATAAGCAATTTGTGTCAGAAATCAGAAGAAAATGGAAGTTACCGACTACGTTTCAGACACCAAGTGTGGGATTTTGAGGAAGTAGTGCAAGAACCCCGGCATGGTGTCCAAGGTTTCATATTATAAAATAACTGAGCTACTACGCGCGCTCTCATTGGTCGATGGGTGTGTTTAAATGAGAGTATGTAAACACAGTTGTGACGTTTCAGATTTGCGCGTACTTTTGAGAATTATTTTATAAAAGCAATAGAGCATTTTTTCCGTGTTTACATAGCCTCATCTAAACACTCGGGGGTTGGGAGAATTCTCGAATTCTCCCAACCCTCCTGGTGTTTAGATGAAGCCATGTAAACACGGAAAAAGTGCTCTATTGCTTAACTAGTTAAATGTACTGAAGATGATTCAAAGGGGGCGAACGTTCTGGTCATTTCTTTATTAAATTATAAAAATACGACATTTAAGACAACTAATCTATAACTTCGTTCCCACAAGAGGTCTGGTAATGATATCAAGTGTTCTATCAATCGTGAAATAAAAGCGTGCGAACTCGTAGCTTCGCTCCCAGGGCCATGTAAACGAGGTTGGTCGGTTTGGCGGATGCATATAGCGCAATGGAGGCGCAGCTGGGTGCGCAGTAGCAATACGCGCAAAAAGATTAGCGCGAATTTCATTACTTCAATGAATAACCATGACTGGATACTGATACCTGAGGTACCTGTGATGAAAGATGTAGCTTCCAGTCTTAGGGTTGGTTTTTCCACGTAAAACTCCGTGATATCATGTTCCCTTAGATCAACTTTTGTCCACTGATACTTGACTTGGCGGTCATCATAGCTATCTGAAGGAAAGCAGAAGAAAAAATAATTTATTCATAAATTAAACCGGTAAACCGCAGTAACTGCCTACACAGACTCTCCGTGTTGAACTACTAAAAGGCGTGCTGTCGTGTGAAATGTGTAATACAAATGACTATTTAACCATAGGGAAGGAATAGACAAAAATCCTCCTTTCTATAAGAAGGCGGGAAACTTAAAAAGCGTGCTTTCAATGTACCCCTCCCCCACCCCCCCTCCCCGTCCTCCTCATCTCAACCTTGTTTTTGGGTTTGCAAATTTGCCGGGTGGAAAGCATTTGTCTCTGTGTGCAGAGCGTACTTAAAGAGCAAAGTATGTCAAGGCGGTTTTCATTTGAGTGTCGAAAAGTAATTGGCTACACGGTTGGCGCCACTTTTTCATCCAATCAGAGGTAAAACCAAGCCATGATTTTGACGAACCCTGAATTCTCGATCCGTAGTGCAATACACTAACCTGCCAATTGGCCTGGTAGTAAAAACCCGCATAAAATAACACGTGGATTAAGAACGCTCAGGCTGAAATTTAGCCAAGAAAGTGCCATATACATAAGAACAAATTCAGCCTGAAAGAATAAAATTGTTCTTATATAATAATAAAAAAAAATGGCTGCCAGTTAGATTAGAATAACTTACTAGGGTACAGTACAAAGTAGATCAATGTATGAGCTAGACCATTGCACACATAGAGTTTTACAGCAGGTATGGATATTTCCAGGGTACATTTAGCAGTTGTTTTAAGACTTGGCTAATTCATGTAATTAAATGACTGTTTATGTCAATCACATTTTTTTTGCTGGAGACACAACACACCCAACACACCGACATAAAATCCATTGACTGAATTGAAATGTTGTGCTTGCACATTGATCTCAGTCCTCTGTTGGTAGTCTATGCAGTATTTAAGTTTTAGAACAAATTTAAGAACACCTAAACATTTTCAGGCTCATTTTGCAGAAAAGACCCAATATATAAGAACAAACTCAGCCTGAACCCCCAAAACACGTGTTCTTTTATGCGGGTTTTTACTGTACTTACAGGTTACCCAAAATAGTACAAATCTGGTCAGTTTACACATTAAAAACTGTGTTAATCTTCTCTGTCCCTAACCATCCCTACTCCTCCTTTATAGTTTATTATTATCTCTTTTGTGCTTTAGAAAACATATTATATTCAGGTTTATTTATATGCCTCCTTCTCACAAATACACGAATTTAATTGGCTGAAAACAATTTTGAAAGCGATCTAGATTTTTCCATTTAGACCGGTTATGTTTTGCAGTGAAAACTGAAAAGTTGCAAACTAAAATGCAATGTCATTGACTATCTTTATCTGACAATATTTATTTATGGAGGTGCTAACAAGCCTGATGAGGAAAAAAGGAAAGAGGAGGAACTTGGGCACAACTAAATATAGCTCATCACCGTTCGGAAGCCAAATGTCTGTGAGTACAAATTAATAAACACCTTATTAACCGAGCTTAGTCGGTCTGTATGGGAGAATCTTGACCTTGGTCGCGTGTACAGACTTCACAGCGTTCGGTCTGTACTCGCGATCTTGGTCGAGATTCTCCCATACAGACCTCCTGCTCGGTTAATAAGAGTTAATTAGAAAGTGGTAATTTTGTACTCGGCGAAAAAGCTCAAAATTCCATTATGGAGCTTCTTCAACTGTCTTGTAAAATCTAACATAAGCGTACAAATTCATACTAAATGACACTGAAAATCTTGACTTACAAGCAGCTATTTGAAGTCTCAAGGTCTGCACATCCATTGGATATTTTGAGAAGTCCATGTGACTTGTGAGGGTCGCTTTAATCCTTTAAGAAAAGGAAACAGACCTGTTTTTAATTAATCAACCTTTTACGTTCTAATAGTGTCGGCATTTCATTTCAAAATAATCACCAAGACAAAATTCTTGATTTCGCAAAGAAATTCTCCTCACCAGTACCAAGAGAAATACATGGCGAAAAGTGTTGAGAATAACGGCTTATCGACATATTTAAACTGCAATCTTAGCTGACAGATTCAGGGGGCTCCATGATACATAAATGCACTCACGAAGTATCTCTTAAACGCAAAGTAATGAAATATGATACATGAAGGAATGATTCATACAAACCACTCTGAGAAGAAAATTGTTCCGTCTCCAAAAAGATAAGCTGTCTTTGATTCGTCATCTATGTCGTGTTTTCTGGAGTTTTCGATAAATGTATCAGGATACCAGAGTTTCTTTAGCATGTCATTCTTAAGTTTGACAAACCATGACTCGTTGCCATAAACAAGCCTTGGATCTTTCCAGCTTTCCTTTACTACCAGCTCAGCCTTGTATTCCTAAAAAACATACGTTCTAGTTGAGGTGATTCCTCAGAAATTAAAGTTACTGATGAATTTTTCTGAAACTTTCCCTGAATGTTCTCTACCAAGCACTGTTTCGAAAAACAAAACAAAAATGATAGGTCACAATGCTAGCTTGAGAGATGCGATGGGCCAATCTTACCCAATTTATGCCTGTACTCGTGCTAATCATGCGGGTTATTCATCGGTCCAAGTTATATTTTGCGGTAAATGGAAGCATAACTTTTTATTTATCCCAAGTAACACTTGGGATAAAACCTGACAGGTTGAAAGTGTCGAGCATATGGAACAATATCATTTGAAATTTATCGAAAGAATCCCACCGTTTAAGAATTGCTTTCACTTTTTTTTTAATTTAAGAGGATAACATGTACATTACATGTATTATTATGCGATAAAAAGTATAGGTCGCCATGCTCGTTTAAAAGAAAACAAAAAAGGAACATTTAGTTCGCTATCGAGCTAAGCAAAAATCCTGCGCAGTAAGGATGCGCAATGCAATAGTGAGGAATCACCTTAAGCAACGCTTTCGTGTGGTATACCATGGAATATCCCACGAGTTACTTGTATTTTCTTGCACAAAAGAACCTTAAAATGAGTTTGTATTCCAAGAAAATACAAGTGACATGTGGGATATTGCACGGTATACAACTAGAGAGTGTTGTACAACTATGGCCTTATGCCATGGCATAGAAATACAGTGGCCAACACAATAAATGTGACAAACGCGCGGTGCATGATGGAAAGGTTGGGTTAATACCGTCGAATATTCAACGGTTTCGCTATGTTCTGATTGGCTGTATTTTCTTTGACATGGTATAAATGGACATATCACAACTTGACATTAGTAGTGCATTCTGGGAAGGGCTCTCACAGTGCCTCAGGACAAACGGCTATAAAGATACTAAACCCGTGTATTGGAGAAACAGAAATTAAAACATTCTTTACTAACAACTGAGGGAGAGTCATTTCAAATGCACTTATTAAAAAGAAACAGAACTTTCTTACCATTTGATCTTCTCTGATGTCGTGAAAAGAATCGATGACTGCATAAAGTGAAACTGTGATTGGTTTCTCTAAAACCAGGAAATAGTTCACGTTATTGATAAGACAAATTTTACAAACCTGTCGGTTATCTTTTGTAACAGTAACTCAATCTATTGATTTGGTTCTCTCAAGGTGTAGTGACTGAGTAGGGCATCTGTCAGTCTGTCAGTCTGTCTGTCAGTCTGTCAGTCTGTCTGTCAGTCTGTTAGTCTGTCAGTCAGTCTGTCTGTCTGTCTGTCTGTCTGTCTGTCTGTCAGTCAGACACAGTCAGTCAGTCAGTCACTCAGTCTGTCTGTCTGTTTGTCAGTCAGTCAGACAGTCTGTCAGTCAGTCAGACACAGTCAGTCAGTCAGTCA
>JAEMPF020016451.1:58714-77349 GCA_022496165.2 Catalaphyllia jardinei | reverse complement strand
TCAAACCAAAAATCCTTCCATAGGAGGGGTATCAGTATTTTCTGAAGTAGCACATTCACTGGAAACCCACTTGAGCTTAAACACGTCCTCGAAAAGAATATTCAAATTCCCAAGCTATTGAATTATTCTCAAGGCGTATGTCTGGTCATGAAAGAATACTTGACAAGTTGGACATTAAAGATTAAATTGAAAAAGGTAGGATGACAATAAGCTCCTGTTTGGTTATTCGTTCAAGTCACTTCAACCCCAGAAATTATATATGCACAGTATGTGTTGAATAGGTTATTTCCAAGTTGCCTTTTACCTCTGTTTCAAAATGAATATTTGACTTTTCAAAACCATTCCACCTACAACTTCATGTTCAGACAAATGTACTATGACGAAAATCGCACCTTTCCTATTTAAGCCATTTTGAAACACAAAAAAGTGGACTGCATGAGAAGAAAAAATGCTGTTTACTATTATCAAATATCTCTTTGCGTTCCAAAGATATTCAAGTTTTTTAAATATACAAATTAGACAAGTGACGATGTCATATACTCAACCAGATTTTGTTTAAATATGATGAAAAGAGATATCTCAGCCAAATTGTATCAGAAATGTTTGATTTTTTGCAGTAAGGTCCCACTAAATGTGCTCCACAATATGAGTTTAACAGTTCTGTTACCATAGCAACATACCTGGTTCCAGACCTCCCCCATATTAAAAGCTTTTCTGGCCATCTTTGGTGTTCCATTTTGATATTTGCTAACAGCACTTCTTATACATGATCCAGCAAGCCTATAAATATGTTAGCTTGACTTTGTGGCCTTGTTTAACATTTCCAAGCTGAGTGGGGACTGGAAAAGAGTAAATTGCCATGGCAGCGGAATTTTCATAGCCATAGGCGTGTTTCCTGTAGAACTATTAGCCTGCCAAGTTTCAATGATTTGCACTACAATTTGGCCAAGATCTTAATATAAATATTGGGTTGCGTATATGACCTCATCAGTATAAATCTCATTTGAATGTTTTACCCATTTTTCAAACTTAAATATCTTCGGAACTAATGCAGGTATTTGCAAACGGTAAACAGCGTTTTGATTCTCTCATGGAATTCTATGTGATACACTCAAAAAACAAGGGGTAAAAATTTGATCATAGTACCACTTTAAAAGAAAGGTTTTGCATAGACTCTTTTTGAGACAAGAGGCTTGAGGTAACTTGAAAATGGCCTTTTAATTTACAGAATTTAAACATTATTATTTGCCATGAGTCACTTTGTTATTCCACCCATCCCCACATTACCCCCTTTAACAGAGTAATGTATCAGCGCTGCTAATAATGTAAAATGTAAAACTATCATCCTGTATATCAGTCTTCAAAAAGGATTGAAAGACCAATATTTTGAAAGGTAATAGGGGTTATTTGCTGTTCTTCTTGACTTTTTTTTTCTTCTTCTTCGTACCCTGCTCCAAATCTCATGAATTTATCCCTTATACGCTTTGTGTTGTCTTGTGTTTTTCTAGTGTGTGCCGACCTAAACTAGTAGTAAACATATATATAAACTGACTGGCTATCGTTATTAACTTATCAGTTATTCTAGGCATCCAGTGCTCTCCTATTTCATTTTTTTATCTAACAAATGTACTTAACTAGGCAAAGTGAGAGAAATAAACGTTGTTGTTGTTGTTGCTGTTGTTGTTGTTGCACTCCTCGCACCCTCTCTCCTATAATGTTGTATAAGCCTTGGTCAAGTGATTAGGTGCTTACTTGACAAGGCCATTTCTGAGGTACCTTGCGCCTTTGAAGGTCTATCCCCAGCTAAGAATTTTGTCGGCCATGTCCAATCAAGTGCAGACTTGCTGTGAGATCACCCACAGCACTGCACGTTTAATTAGCTATCTGACTACATCCGTATGCACAAATGTGCACAGTCAGATATTGATTGGCATTTACAGCACAATCGTGAATACACAAAAATGTTTTGAAACAAATTCTGAGCTGCCAGACTGACATGCATTGACATACTGCAATGTGAGCCTCTTTAAATTCACATTGCATGATTACTTTATGCATCACCAAAGGCATTTGTTTAGACTTCTTCATGTTCCTTGTCTTCTCTGTCCTTTTCTTTGAGTAGTTTCTGGTGATTCTTGGCTCTTTGGTAAAGAAAGACTCCACAAGTCACCATAACAGTTCCTACAGCACTGAGGGCAGTGATCTCATTACCAAACACCAATACAGAGAGCCAGATAAGTAAAGCTCTCTTCACTGTGTTGGACACACTGAAACAGATAGGAACTTTCTCCTTCAGAACTCATCACAAAATATACATTAAATAATATTATCTTTGCCAGTGTCCTCTACTTCTTTAATTTATGATAGTTATGAGAATTCAAAACAGTATCCCTAAGCAATCAGTAATGGTTTTCTTTATCCTCAACACATCTGCTTAGTGTTAAATGGATTGTAAAGGAGAGAAAATAGATATTGATCACCCAGCTAAGTGTTGGATCCAAAATACAAAATAACAAGAGAGTGTTTGGGCCAAAGCAGTTTCTAGATGCACCACGAAGTGACCTGGAATATTGCTACTCAGTCTCAATGGAATGATATTCATTCACAGTAGTCCCCCCTCCAAGCTCTCTGGCCAATTTTCCAGTGTAATTTTATTCTTCTGGAAGAGGGGGGGGGGGATAAACCTCTGAGAATAGTGTTTTCAAATGATGCCACCACAGCCATATTCATTTGGTGTTCCAAAACAACACTACAATAGCAATGTTGGTGTACCAAACTTATTCTGTGGGAGTTGCACTCTTCTTAATATGTAAACACTTTCGTTTCTTAAAGGGCTGCTGGCCATGTGAGCAAAAACACCCTAATTTAGCTTTATCAAGACAATGACTCTGAACGAAGCAACAAAACACAAACCTAAATGTGACTGGAGATATAAGAGACATCAATCCAAATGCTGTAAGGCTTTGCATGTAAAACATAAATCCATTCAATAGAAACACAAAAATCAAAAATTTATTCCCTGTAAGCTTGAGTTCTCCAGGCCACTCCTGAAAGAAAGGATGGTAAAAGAAAAACAGACACTCGGGCCTTAGTGTTGGCTTAATTCTGTCAATCAAGTCACTCTACTAAATTACACAGTCATTAAATTTGTATCTAACTGTTTTGTTGATGGTCAAATAGACCAATTTCGATATATTAAAATTCAGTCTCAAACAATAGACCTCACAACAAGGCTCTGGTGAATAAACCCCACAAACTCTGCATTTATTCCCCAGAGCCTCATACTGAGGTCTCTTGTTTTAGGCTGAATTTTAATATATTGAAATTGGTCTATTAAGGGAACCTTTGACATAGCTATAATTAATGCAGAATGTTGAGTCAGCATTCAAACAGTTTTTTTGTGTGTAAAGGCATACATCCAAGTGATGCAAAAGGGTCTTGCTGGACACAAAGCAGAATATATTGACCATTGAATCTCATTTGTATGACAAGCTGATGAAAACTGCTGAAATACTACTGTTACGCTTCTTGTCTGGAAGGTCAAATCACACAAGATACTAAATAATGTAATAAACTATCAACAACTTGTATAATGCAAAACAGAATTGCTGTTCTTTTGCCAATCATATTTAATAAGAAAAATCAAGATCATACTTACTAGAAAGAACCAGAAAGGTAGTTGAACAGCAATAGCAGCAACACTTGTATAAAACTGAAGTTCTGGTGGACTACAAGGACAAAAGAATTTTTAATACCATGTTTGCTTGATTGCATTTTCCCAGTTCTTTGTTCTGATTTTTTGCTAATTTGTTTGAAAGCAAAATTGAATGCCAAAAAAAGGGTCAGATGAAATCTGTTATCTTAATAAAAGATGAGCCCATTCTAGTACAAAAAGAAGTGGTACTGGGTGAGATCAGTGGTTCCATGTTGAAAGAAAAAAGCAATCCCTCTTTCCGCTTCACTTACTTCTGCTCATCCCTATTCCTGTTTGATCAAACTAAATGTAAATCAAAGAAAAAGTATGAAAAATTCCTCATTCAGTTGCAGACAGTGCCTAGATCACCAGCCTACTTTAGCTACTTTAGTCTACTTTAGATTTCAACTCTTACCTGTAAGGATGATCGCTGCTAAGAAGTTTCTTTGAAAAAACATTCTGAAAACTGTGAAATGAGGAAAAATGTTGATTTCTTAATTCCAGACTGTAAATTAACCACTCTCAACTTCGTCACTGACATTCTTAATACAGTCTGTCATGTCAGCAGCGCAGTCTAGTTTGTAATAATATTTTGATTAGTAACTAGGTCCCTCTCAGATACATGTACTCTGGCTAACATTTGGCATAACATAGCTATATGCTAGCATGTGCTCTGATTGGCTGATTTTTTATGAAAAAGAAAAGGATGGTTCATAGACATGGTTCAGGCTGATGTCATTGTCAGTGAAATTTCTTACTAGCAAAAGTTTTTCTCGCAACGTTTTTCCAGTAAAACTTAAATTTAGCTGTTACTAATGGCTAGTAATAACCCAATGTTTGAGTTAGAATTTGTCGATGACTTTGATGATTTAGAAAACGTGTCTGAAATGGTTGCAGAAACATTGGAAGCGTCGAAAGATCAACATAACGAAAGTGCTACCAATGAAAACAACACATGCATGTGCACATGCACGTGTAAGGAAAGTGAAAACAGCACGTGCACATGCAGAATTTGCAATTTGATCAGTGCAGAAAAAGTGACTTCTCAGCATGAAAAGTGTCTTGCTATGTTATAAAAGCAATGGACAATGTCTAGCGAGAGTCCATCAAATTCGGGATGCACTTGGATAGTTGGGGGAGCACTTCGGTAGCTAGAGACGCTCTCAGCTGCACCTCGAGCATCTCTTACGCTACCTTCGTGCTCTCCCAACTATCCGTGTGCATCCCGAATTGGATGGACGCACGCTAGACATTGTCCATTACTTAATTCTTTTTAGTTCCACGTTCATGACAAAATGAATACTCATTTGTTAATACTTTTTAGAAAGAAGCTCAAAGAAAATATGTGTGCTGATTGTTAAAAACTGCATTTCTATTAAAAAATAACATTAGATTAAGAGCTCAAGAGCTCAAGTATGTTAGTTGACAAGGGCATGAAAGTGTGGGAGAACTAAAAAAAACACTTGTCTATTGGCTCATGTTTCCATGGCATTTCTTGTTTTCCCAAACTCTCACTCCTGTTTCTATACCTCTATAAAAATAGGGAAACTACTTTACTAAGTGTTAATAACAAGCTAAATTATTCACTACTGGATCCAGATATCTTTACAAGTTTACAAGGTCAGGCATTAAGTCTGCATCAGGTAAGTGGCCCATACAATCAGAGCACTCATTCACAACAATGCATCACCACAGACATTGAATTCTTCAAGGAATGATTAGAAACTAATTCAAAACAAATTAAGAGCAATACAATGTAAACTAATGTCAAACATTTATTCCTCTCAATTTCAATGTTTTTCAATTTGAAGCGGCTATACCTTGTTGCTAACATTTCATCGACTTGATGAAATGAAGAGCAATGCCTTCAAACAATTACCAGTCCCTTAATTACGATCGAGTTACAATTGAAACGCTACAAGATTTAAAGAATGCCACAACTGTTCAATCACGTAAATACATGCTACTTCAAACTGCTGAGTATGTCTGAAAAGCAACTCACCAATCCATAACGTTATTTAAAAGAGCAGAAACAAATCCAACCATGTTAAAGCTAAGTTCAGTAGCAGTACAAAGTGAGAGGCCAGCCATAATTGGAATAAGAGAAAGGTTTACCAACACACTTGAGTTGTCCCCTGTAATACAAACATGACAAAATGTGTGAGCAAGGTCATGGAGCAAGACATTGACTGGCTGTCATACTTTTCTTAAACTTAAAATTTGAGGCCTCAGAATTTGGTACTTTGATTAGAAGGCAATAATTTTGTTTTGGTCAAATTCATTATGATCTCAAGAAAGGGAAGGGGAATTGACATTTTCACAGGCAAACTCTCAAAAGAAAATAATAATATAATATGTTGAAGTGTCAACAGCAACTACAGTGGAACCTCAATTTAACAAAGTCGCTGGGGACCGGCCAAATTTGTTCACTAAATGGAGGGTTCCTTACATTGAAAACCTCGCCATAACAAATTTGAGGGAAAATGACCAAAATGTTTGTTACATCGAGGTCATAGTTAATGATTTATTTGTAACACAGGTGACTTCTGTGGAAATACTATAGTGCCGATGTCTATGACATATAATAAGCCGTTGACTGAAAGCTTGCAATCTCTTTACCATAAGCGTTAAAGGATTTGTTGACTATTGATCTGTTCAGCGTTTATCTTCTGTCATGTGTTGACGTTGTAATTCGTTATATCGAGGCTTGTTACATTGAGGTTATATTCCATACATTTTACTGTAACTTTGGCCAGGACGTTGAATATCGTTCGTTATATCAAGGACTTCCTTAAATAGAGGTTTGTTAAATCCAGGTTCCTCCGTATTTCATGTCAGGTGAAAGCATGGAACCAAATTCAGTTGCACATCAGTAAATTCCATGATTATGTGGTAAAGGATTGTTACACAGTTTCTCAGTCAGCAATTAAATGTAGTGAAACCTCTCTACGACACTAAGTACCAAAAGTATAACACTGAGTGTCCACACTATGGATGCGTTGTTATTATAGACATGCAGCTTAATATCAAATAAACAATACTAGAGTTTCTTTGGTACCAAGTCAAGTGGCTGTAAGGTTGAGTGAGGTGACAGAAAGAGTTTGACTGTATCAAATAAACCTCTACCCCTTACCCAAATTAATCTTCAGAACAAAAAAAAAATTGTTCTAAGAACGTCAAGTTTGATAGTCAGAGAAGTCCTTTTAATGACAAAAATTTAATGATGATGAAGTGAAAAAGGAATTTAATGTGGAGCTGCTCATTTACAGGCAAAATCATTTTGCTTAGTTTTGGGCAAATTGTAAATTCAAATTCAGACTCCATCTTTAAAGCCTGGCACATTTTCACTAGATTTTGAAAAAGCTTAGCAATAATAGTCTGATATAAGTCAGTGAGATACTCACCTAACATAAGCCAAGCAATTATTGCAGTGAAAATTGGTGCAGAAGATTTAATAGTTTCCGAGAAAGAAACAGCTACATACTTCAAAGAAATAAGGGAACACACTATTGTTGCAAACCTGGGAAAAGGAATAGAAGAAAAGAAAACTTATTAGATCAATACTTCTATGAAGATCTAATGTAATTAAAAAAGAAATCAGCCAAGCTCATTAAGCTTTTCCTTTTAAAACTGGAAAAGTTACCAATATCCCATGCAATTACGGTCTGTGGTAGTTGGACCTAGCCTCCTTCGCAGTTGTCATTAAGGTCATCGTGTAATGTTTCTCCCCAACTAACCATGAAGATTTGTTATTCTTGAGGGAAGCCAATGAACAAATGAAGAACCTGAAGATACTTTCTACTATTTTTTTACAGTTAGATCCCACAATAGGAAATCTCTGAGATGTCCAGGGCAAAATCTTGTGAAGGAGGTGAGGAATTTATGCAAGAAACTGACATCATGCATTGACAAAGTACTGATATGAGACTGGTTTCAGCACTAACAATAGGCAATGCATGATTGGTGCATTCTGTAGTTATCACATGAACTCTTAGGTGGTCGAACACAGTTTTTGAGACCTGAGTTTCATGCACTTTTTTCTTTAAAACCCTTGATCCTTTGGTCGCCAAAAGTGGCAGCAAGAAAGTTAACAACACAAACTTTGGTTTTTTGATAGTTAAGCTGACATATGTGCCATTGTCGACATGGCAATATGAATAAATATAAACAGGCCTTTAAAACTGGTTTTCTATATTTGCAGAAAACCTAGTCATTAAATTGTCTTTATAATTTGCATGCAACAAGCTTATAATGATTTTCACATCTTAACAGACAGATCTTCAATTATCCCTTGTTGAAGGTTCACTGGAATATCTAAAATTTCCTTTGTTTAAGTTCGATTTTTTTCACTACTCCAGTTAACTATTTCCTAAAGTCTTTTCATGCAAAATTTCACACAATTCTACTGAGTGGTTCTCAAGAAAAAGGCATATTTCCGCATTCAATCACACTTTTTTTTAACTTACTACCCAGGCATTACTTTTAACTGGTTTCTTTCAGAAACAAAGAAAAAGCTGACAATTGCTGGGTTCTTTGTATTGTTTTCTTTTCTAACATACCTTTGCAATTAAAGACTAAAACCATAAACATGCTGCATTCAATTACCAAGAAAAATAGCACTGATTATTTGGGCATTCTGCAAATAAAATGATCACTGTATCAATGGCATGTTTTTGTAATCCTTGTGCGTGTGCTGAATGACATTAGCATGAGCGTACGCGAAAACTGTGTTCGGCCACCTTGACAAAAGGGAAACAGATTTGGTTCAGGTTTAAGCAGCTGTTAGTGGGGAGAAGCATTGCGCGATGACACTAATAATAGCTGTGAAGAAGTCTAGGCTGGACCAGGTCTAACAAGATTGAATCCCTAACCCAGGGGTGTTGTCTTGTAAAATGCACATAAAATGATGATATCAATGAAAGTTTTGCATTCATGGATGATAGCCAAACTTAAATATGTATTCTGGTGAGAATCACTCTTGAACATAGCACCATGATCACAGTGGCTTCTCAGTATCATCCACCTCTAGTTTAAGCTATTATTTAATTACTAAAATTAATAGCCTCTTTAATCTAACAAATTTTGAAAAGGCACATCAAAAGAACATCCCTTAACTGATCATTTGTGCAAATCTCTCTTTTAGTTTACTTCACGATGACAGCATCTACATGTATTATAGAGCTGCTCAGACAAAAACGATACAAATCTGCAACATTTTTAAAATAAAACTGGAGAGATCCCTACGCAAAATATCACGTCATAATTTAGCATTAGGGCTGGATCAAGCTACGATTAAATTATTTAAGGGATCAGGTAAGTAGAGTGCCAACTACACCATTAAAAGAGGAAATAAAGCCTTGCCCTGGGCAAGTAAAATTTGAGAGCTACCTTTCACAAGGGCAAGCTGGAATTCAAGACTTTTTCAAGCTGTGAATGTTCAGTGAGAAACCTAAATTATGTCGCTAGGTTACTCATAATGTATTCTAGACACTCAGTTAGCTGGAGATCGGTAAAAAGAATGGTATGTGCCAAATAAGACAATGGGTCTTCTTCCTTTATACTGTACCCCAAATACCTGAATGCCAGCAAAAACAGCTGTATCCCATGGAGAGGACTACTGTACTATTCAATTAAGACAATAGGAAAAAAATCACCTCATCCAACCTAAAATTGCCATGTTACGAAAAAAATAAAATCTATGTCCATCTTGATGATGGCCTGAAGTCCGATGGAACAGACAACAGGGTAGATACATCTTGAGTGCTCCAAAAAGCACAGAACACACCATCTGGGTTTCTCCAAGTATTCCAGCATCACCATCTAATGTTGATAAAATGTACTTGTTTGATATAATAGAACCAAAACTGAAGACAAACCAAAGTGACATCATAACACTTTGCCGCACAAATGTCTCCTTGATCTCAAAGGTGAATGTTTTGTGTTGCCCCGGTGATGATGAATTCTGTGATGGTGCTTCATGAGTCTTCTTTGCTATAATTGGAGCCATGTTGGAAGCCAGCATGGATGAGATGAGAGATACGAAACCTGACTTGCATCTAACAGACAAATGTTCTTATGTAATTTAATAGCCTTGAAAATATTTCCATAGTACTAGTCTTCATTTGGTATGGACATATTATAGCATTTCCCATCTACTAGCAAAGAACTGTATATAGAATGACAGACATCTGCAACACAGACTCCACAACTTGTACTTGAGCACAGAAAAACTGCAATAAGAAGGCATAATGATATCAATTTTACTGGTGTGAATGGGTCTTGGATTTAGTGGTCTGGTTTCAAGTTCCAGTTTAGGCAAGACTTTCAACTCTTCTCTCTCCACCCAGGTAAAAAAATGTATTGCGACTTACATTACAAAGAAAACTCTCTGAATTTCTTGGTAAATGTTCTTTTGTTTCACTATTTGGAAAATTTGAAAAACAGAAACCTTGCCTGTAAACAGGTGTCTTACCTATTTCTTTTATGCTCATTTATGAAATCTTTTCAGGCAATATGATTACCTATTTACACTTTTAAAGTGCTACAGTGATCAAATATTTTGCCCTTGAAATTTTAGGTCTATCACAGAAATTAGAATTCCACACAAGATTAACAATGCAGTTTGCCCTGTGCAAATATCTGCATTAGTTCTGGAGATGTTTAAGTTTGAAAATGAGTAAAACACGTAGATGACAGGACTGATGAAGTCATACACTCAACCCAATATTACCTGAAGTATACAAATAGAGCTATATCAGGCACTTTACAATTGCAGCAGAGATTGACCATTGAAACCTAACAAGCTAATAGATCTACAGGCAACACACATGGCTGTAAAAGGCCACAAACTCAATCTAACATATATATATATATGTTATTTGCCGGCTGGGAGGTCTGTATGGTGAAAAACTGTGACCAGGGGGATTTTCAAGCCTGAGGGGCATTTTCAAGCCCAAGGTCACAGTTTTTCACCATGCAGACCAACCTTCAGCCAGCAAAATACATGTTTATTTTTTTCCTGCAGTTAATTGGTTTTGCAGCCGATTACAAATGCGTTTGTTTATGCAACTTTGTCATTGAATCGGGTGGCAAGCCCTCTACTAATGATTTGTAAAAATCTTCGCAACGAACGAGTAACTCAGATACTAGACAACGAAAGATGTATCAAAAACGAATATTTTTGGGTCTACTTTATGTGAGTTGCTTTTATGTCACCTGTTAAGTTCTCCAATATCGTTTTTCCGGGTGAAATTTCATGCAAAGTTTGAAGTTTTACTACAAAACAATTTTGGTCAGTCGTGGCCATTAAAATCACTTGAATCAGACTTTTCTACCGTAAATTGAATAGCAGAAAGCGAGGAAATTCGTTAAGTGTATTCCACAGAAATTCTCCTGAATATAGCAATGATCAGAGGTACTCTCGACTGAAATTGACCCATATTTTAGGGAGGGAGAAACACAGGATTCCCCACCACTACAGCACCAAGGCTACTAACAACCAAGCAAAATCTCACAACTTTAAAACACTCAATTGAATTTACTCACAGTGACTTTCCTTGCCATTTTTAAGTGAACAGCGATAAACCTGCGTTGACTTTTTGTCGATGGAAGTGCAAAACAGCAAAAGACTGATGATTATCGCTAACTTTTGGGAGCAAAATTTATGTACAGCGGGGAAAAAATCCAGCCCACGGGCCGTATCGTAAAAAGTTGAACCGGTCATGTGCGTGTGATTAGCCAATTAAATTCGAGGATTTAGGATTCCGGCCCACTCAGATGCTTGAGAAAATAATAAATATTAACATTTCTGATACAAATTGCTTGAGATATCTTTTTTCATCATGTTTGATCAAAGTTTGGTTGAGTTTATGATGTCATCACTTGGCTAATATGCATATTTGTAAAACTGTATATCTCTGGAATGAAAAGAGATATTGGAAAAAAGTGAACAGTATATTTCTTCCTGTACAGACAATTTGTTTACATTTGAAATGGCTTAACACAAAATATGTATTGTTTTCAGTCCAACTGATCTTAAAACAGTTGCTCCGACGATCAACAGAAAAGTATAATGCACCTATCAATGTCAAGCCCGAGGGGGGGGGGTCGGGCAACCCACGGGAATTTGACTGTGGCATTTATCCCCAGGGTGGGGATTTTGATCGGACATCATGCATTTAATCTTTCAGTTTTATATAGTAGAAGGAAGTAAACCATTTGTTTCTGCTAATTTTGACAATTCTTTTTTGCCCGGGGTGGGGATTTTGATAATTTTTTGGGGGAAATGTCAAAACCCCCACCCTATGCCCGACCCCCACCCCCCGGGCATGACACTGATAGGTGCATTATACTTGTCCGTTGATCGCCGGAGCGACTGTTTTAAGATCACTTGGACTGAAAACAATACCGTATTTATTATTAATTAACCAGTAATATCGAGCACCACGAATGTGGAACAATTGCATTGTCAATATCGGTACACGTACGTAATTTTTCAAATATTAAAGTATCTCTTTATCCTTGACAAATTACTTTCGTTACGCGATGATCACAATTACCATGTACATGTCACTTTGCTTTTCAGAAATTAGCTAAGCTTTCGCGATGCTTGGCAAAATGTTCAAAAGAACAATAATCACCATACTAGCACTATTTCTGGACCTCATCATTCTCATTCTTTAAGCTTCTAAGATCAGCGTCAGCTCTTGTAGTGAATACAGCGCACGTAGAATATTTAAAGCACATAGTTTAAACAAAGAAATGATAACATGTACCCGCGCTCCTGCCGCAGCTGCTAATACAGTTATCGTGAATTCCTTTTATGTATTTCGCGAGGTATACAACTCTTTAAAACAACGGCGGACAAGGCAATCATATCGCTATTTCGTTGCAGACAGTTAACTTACCGATGTGTTTATAAAGATTGGAGAAGCTTATACCCAGCAAAAATCCCCAGCAAATCCGGATAGTCATCCGGATATTGACCTGAGCCGAGCCCGTAGTTTCAGCACCAACCTTCTACATAAGTTAACATGTCATATACACTGAACAAGGCGTAGCACAAAAATTCGAGCCTGCGCCTGCGTACTGCAAACAAGTTGGAACGATGAAAACACGTTGCAAGGCAGCGAAGCTGCAGTATTAGACGAGAAAGACGGGTGTTCAACAGAAGTCACTGGCTCTTTGACCTGCTATGGTTTACATGGAAATGGAAAAAGTAATGTTTCTTTGAAATATTAGCCTCGTTAGCTGGAGTCAAGAAGGGGTTTTTGACGCGAAAACATCTTTGGTGTGTTTGAAGTTTATCTCGAGATCGGAGCAGAGTTCGCCTGGAGGCGAGGCCACTATTTGTAACTGACACCTCCTCGTCTTCCAAACAAGATCGGAGAATTTAAGACACTTCAATCAAACTTTGGTCTAAGGTCATCGCTCAACAAGAGGAGACTTCTTTCGCTGATAAAGAGAGATTTTCTGTGTTTGGATTGTACAAAGACGTGGACTTTAAAATCTTTGAGTCCACCACATCTGATGCGAATGTGAAGTGAATAGAAGCTTATTAATTCATAAGCAAACATCTTTAGCGCCAGCGCATCACAGATGGCCTCGAAATCAAAAGAACAGCAAAGTCCTGTGAAGCGGAGATTTTCAAGCCCTCTCGGAAATCAGAAATATGTTACTAAAGGTATTTCCCCTCGCTTTAAAGCAAATTTGAAAGATTTTCGCTCTTTTGGTCCCGTGAAGCAGAGCAAGCAAAGAGGAGATCTGGGACCTAACCATGGACGACCGTGGAGAAAGCCTCAGAAAGGTGCAGCAGTCAGGTTTCATTTTGGAGGAAACAGTGCAGACCCACTGAACTTGAACAGTCTAATAGATCGTGATCCAGCCATTGTGACTCCACAGGCTTCACCATTGTCTGTACACAGTGAATCCCCAGTTGAAGTATTGGAACCACGTGACAAAACTGACCCTCTGAATCTGAAAGGCTTTCTTTCAGAACCTGAAAACAATGCAACCCATGTCACACCAAAGAAGCGCAAGAAGAAGAAACGTCCACAGAATACTCACCACGACACAGAAAATGGACCAAACGAGCAATCAGGTGTATTCTGCCAGCAACATGGGACACTCTCCGAAGGCAAAAGGAAGAGAAAAAAGAACCCTGTGAAGGCAGAGGAATTGTCCCATGGCAAAAGAGACAATGACGCGAACATATATGATACTGATCAATGTGCTACAAAGTCAACAAAGACCAATGATAACTTAAGTGTAGAAAAACTTGAACCATCACCCAAGAAGAAGGCTTCTACATGTATCTCTGTACAGACTTCTGTGGACAAAAATAATGCCATTACCAAAATGGAAGATTCTTTCTCAGCTGTTAAACCTGTAAAGTCCTCAGAGAAACATCCAGAAATCACAAAATGTCATGGATCACACAAGGGCAAGGATCCTAAAAGAGATAAGCAACACCCACCCAGGAAACATAAGAGAAAGGAGAAACTTTTCATCTACGGAAACTACAATAGATACTATGGTTACAGAAACCCACAATTCAGTCATGATTTAAGACTAAAATGCTTCAACAAGGAGTGGTTCCAAGGAAAGGCTGTGCTAGACTTAGGCTGTAATGTGGGTCATGTAACGCTGTCGATTGCACGAGACTTTAATCCACATGTCATCACTGGAATTGACATTGATCCCAGTCTAATAAAGGCAGCAAAGAACAATTTGCGGTATTATGTGCAAAGTCAAGTTTCAGTGCCAGGAACTTCAAAAAAAGGAGTAGATTTTCCAATGTCATTTTCTATTACAAGTGGACCACTGGCTGCTCCTGTTGTTCTAAGAAATGAAGAAAAACCAGCCTTTCCGCACAATGTTGTTTTCAAACAGGTAATTAGTGATTGATTATTCTGTTAGAGAGAAGCGATGAGATAGTTGGGTGTAAATAACTGTAATGCACATGTTATATTTCATGCAGTTAATATTGCAGTTAATATTACTCTACTGTTACCACTTATAAAATAACTTTAAAAGACTGTTCAATGGCTTCAGTCTGCTTAAAGTGCCCATATCGTCAAAATTTTTATTTTCTTAACTGACTCTATATCACCCAATGAACTTCTGCGAAGGAAAAATTCACTTTGGACAAAATGCAATCTTTTTTAGAAGTTTTAAAAACGTTCAAATTTGCTGCCATTTTTGTCCACCATTCGCACCAGTCTTCCCTTCATTTCGAATGAGTTGTGACGTAGATTAAGGAACATGTGACTTCAGGCTTGACTCATCTCGTTTGTTTTACCTCTGTAAATTTAACTTAGTAGTTCATACAAAATGCTGGAAAGGAGCATATTGCATGGACTATGAAGTTAAATCTACAGACGTAAAACAAGCGAGATACATGTAAGTCAAGCCTGAAGTCACACATTCCTGAATCTATATGTACGTCACTACGCTGAGCATGTCGATGCTGTGATCAACGGCATGGGTGGACCGCAAGAAAAGAGGATTTTCAGGTTATTAAAAATTCATTAAAAAATCGCTTTTTATCCAAATTGAAAATTTTTTTTGCAGAAGTTCATTGCATGAAATATAAGATCAGATAGGAAAATAAAAACATTGATGATAAGGGCACTTTAAACTACGAAATTACATTACCATAACTGTGGGAGTTTAAGATAACAACTGTCAGAATACAAATACAGAGCCAGGCTATGCTATAGAGATGCTTAGTTGCCATAGGTAACTAACTTTTGCCTTTGCATGACTGGGAAAACATACTTTTTCACTTTACAGATTTTTCTCTGTAGCTTAAAAGCTGGGTACCCAGGATTTTACAGTTAGAAACCTTTGGGCTCCCTGTCCATAGTGACTCTAATAGACCACTCCCTTTAGAGCTGACAGCTCCACTAGTCATAGTTTTTTGTTTCTTGTTTACCCATTTGAAAGTACAGCCATCAGAAAGTTGGCAAAAAGTTGTCAAAGGTCAACCAGAAACTACCTAATATGGCAACAGTGTGTGCATTACAAAAAAATAATTAAGTTGTACTAAGTGTTGATGTACTCTGTGGGTTTTAATAATAATATCGTTAATTTTTTTGGCAATCATTGGTGAAGACTGTTGTTGTCAGTCAATCCTGTGTAAAGGGTTTTTCTCCAGATTTCCTTCCTTATTTAACCAAGATAAGAGGATTGCAGGTTTGCCAGTTTCCAGCAAAGTATCTCAGGTTGTTTTTAATACCACCATAAATGCAAAAAAGACCAAATATGTTTCCAGTGTTTACAAGGATTGTTGGTTCGGCTCTTATTGAAGCCTCTTGTAGATTTTTAAGAATAATCTGAAGATTTTATCGATGGAAAAAATAATGTCAAACATGCAGGTTTTAATATACATTTTATCCCCAGGAAAACTATGTTCCAAGCAGCAGTGATGTGCTTTCCAAGCAAAGGCCTACATATGACATGATTTTGTGTTTGAGTCTCACAAAGTGGATCCATCTGAACTGGGGAGATGAAGGCCTTAAACTGATGTTTAAACGAATCTTCATGAATTTGCATCCAGGAGGAAGACTTATCCTTGAACCTCAACCATTCTCATCGTACAAAAAGAAGAAAAATTTAACAGTAAGTGTTTACCTCAGGAAATTAATCAGCATTTGGGTCCTAAAAAAAGTCTGGGGATTTTCTGAGAATTTTTTTTTGCCTCTTCTGCCTCCATGTAACCCTGTAAATACTCTACTGTACTCAGCTTTACTCTACACAACTCTATTATAGCACAGTCTACTCTACGTTACTCTACTCTACTCTACTCTACTCTTCCGTAATTTACTCTACTCTTCCATAATCTACTCTACTCTTCCGTAATCTACTCCACTCCACTCCACTCCACTCCACTCAATTCCACTCCACTCTACTCCACTCCACTCTACTGCATTCCACTCTACTAAGTAGTAAATTATTCGTTATGTTAATTCTAAGAAGTCATCTCCTGCTTGTTTGATTATGTAAACAAAATTACATGACGTGGTTGGCAAATAACTAGTTTTGGTATTTCAACACTGTTAAAATCCCTTTGTGTGAATCTTTACCTGTATCCCTCCCCCCCTGGATCAGATCACTTGTAGAATAACAGCTGCATTGTTACAAGCACTGTTGTCAATGCTCTATGTAATTTATTAAAACTATTTTCTGAACCTTATTTTCCTAGGAGAAGATTCGTTCAAATTATGATGCCATTAAGTTTCGCCCTGAGCACTTTGTTGACTACCTTCTGTCTGAAGCAATAGGATTTGCCACTTTTGAAGTCTTGGAGATTCCACAACACAAAGCTTCAGGTGAGAAAAAAAGTGGTGAAATCCTAGGTTGTTTTTAACCATTTACCCAAAAAATTCCAGAAATTTCAGCCAGAATGTAAAATAATTCATGGTCAGACAATTATTTTGCTTAAACCAACCAGAAAATTTCCACTATAAATGGAATCTCACGAACCTTAAGTCCAACATTTCCAACCACAGGGGTTCAACAGTCTGTAGTTAAAGAGGCCTTGGTGCCACTTCAGCATAGCATTACTGAGTTAGTGAGTGAGTGAGTTGAACTGTAGTTAAAACTTAATTGATAAACTTTAACCTGGATTAGCATTATTAAGCTTTTGAAGAACCAAGCCCACTTTGTATAAAAGTGTACTCTGGTGGAATGCTTGCTAGGAGTAGTGTACTTGTATTATTAAAGTGAGAGTGATGGGCAACAGTTCAGAGAATACTATTTTTGATTTCTGCAGAACATTTAAGCAATAATGGCAAAAAATTAAGTTACCAAAAAAAACCTTGGAACTTCAAGTTATTAAGATTTAAATTAAAACAGATGTTTCGCAGCAGTTAAAAACACAAGAACATGTTCTTTAAGCATTCTTACAAGGTTTGAGATTAAGGGGACCTAGAGCACGTAGTTCCTGGTGTTGTGGTCTGACCTTTGTCTCACAGGTTGGTGCTTCGCACAGGGATAACCTCATTGCACCTTGCCCCCTTGGACAGAAATGTCCAAGAAAAATTACTGTGAAACTATGAAACTTTCTTGGGAATGCTTTAGAATTTAATCACAGGGACCGTCACAGAAATGAACCTAAGTGAGTTGTTTCAAATAGTACTCCAAAAGTTACCATGCTATGAGTAGATTTTTAGTAAATAATTTTAATTTGCACTTATTGCTTGAACTTTTAGCAGAATCTGTTTTAATACGGTTCTGCAGTTTGTGTTAATAGCACAGCAATAAAAGATGCATTTTTTTATTTTATTGCAGGCTTCCAACGACCTCTGTATCTTCTCACTAAGGCTTCAAATGACTAAGAGAAATCATCAGATGAAACAGACTAAGATTTAAATGTAATGTGCAGCATTTGCAATGGTTACATGTAGATCACACACAGCCACAGAGTGTCAACAATTTACTAGCAACTAGTTAAACACTACTGTATGCTAAGTTCTGAGCTGCAACTTACAGTGTTGAAAAAGTATAGATGAAGTTTCTCATGATTTGGCACATCCCTGCTTGAAAATTCACTCTGGACACAGTCATGGTCCCAGCCATATGGAAATGCTCTGTGGGTAACCTTCCACATGACGACATCTTTCCTAGGTGGTTGGTCATGTTTCAGCAGAATCTCAAAAACATGACCCAGGCCCTCTGAACTGAATCTCTTAAAACCTCAAGTGCAACATTCTGTTTTTAATGTCAATAGTACAAAGAAGGTAGTGGTGTTATTTTAAAGGCTTAATTCAATACGTAAATGTTAGATTTTGACTCAATTGTTTAAATATGTAATCAGCTGTTTCCTTCACCTTTTGGTTGTAAGAGCTTTAAGACAATAATGTAGTGAAACCTCCATTAAGCAGACGCACACGGGCCCTTCACTAAGGTTGCACAGTGTAATGAACCTCTGCAGTAGCTG
>JAEMPF020016451.1:43714-51214 GCA_022496165.2 Catalaphyllia jardinei | reverse complement strand
TACTCTTTGAGATCCGCTACACCGACAGAAGAATCGAACCGCCTGGATTCATCTGAACTCCTGACTGTAATAGATATTTTTCCCAGCGTTATCAAGTACTAAAAAAAAATTAAGGTTTGCGTGACGCGACAACTGCACGGCGGCCGAGAGAGCTCTAATGTTTGCTAAAGAGTGATGTATTTCATGGAATTTGGCCTTCTGAACAGTATTGGAAAAAGTACTATTGTAATTTTTGTCGAGTTTCCCACACTTCTGTTGTTTTCCGGGCAGCATGGCGTCTCCATACAAGTCTCTTTAAACAGGATCAAATTAATATTAATCTTAATGATTATTATAATATAGATTATTATAATCCAGTAATAGATTATTATAATCCATTACTGAGGTTTTAGCTGTGCCTTAATCAGTTAGGATCAATATTAAACTAAGATTAATATTAATCCTAATTGATTAATATTAATATTAATCTGATAAATATTAATCCTATGTAGCATTGATATTACTCCTACCTTTGATTAATCTTTGTCCAAAGCCTCCAAGGATTGACATTATTTAACAATCTTAGGCGTCCTTGTCATTATCTTATGCATTCATGGACCCTTTTACTTGGATTTAAATATAACGTATATATATATTTTACTAAGGGCATCTGCTAAATTCAAGTTCATAGTTGCTACCATGATACACTGGCTCTGAACCTCGAAACAGTTAGTGTCTTTGGGATTGTCGCTGTTCCTACGCAGCTGGTAGTTATTCCCTTTCTTAAGGTACCCTCTTTTGTAAAAGCAAATGCCCATAAAAATAAGAGAAACGGTAGGGTGGTAGACAGCATTTAAAACAGCTCTGTCAACGATATCATGTCATGGTTTCACATAAGAAAACACGGCATTCATCTGAGTATCCTTCTTTTAGAGATTTTAGAGATTCCCCGTTTTAGAGATTCTCCGTTTTAGAGATTCCCCATTTTAGAGATTCCTTTTTTTAGAGATTCCCCCTTTTAGAGATTCCCCCTTTTAGAGATTCCCTCTTTTAGATATTCCCCATTTTAGAGATTCCCCCTTTTAAAGATTCCCCGTTTTAGAGATTCCCCCTTTTAGAGATTCCTCCTTTTAGAGATTCCCCGTTCCCCGTTCCCCATTCCCCGTTCCCTATTCCCCGTTCCCAATTCCCGTTCCCAATTCCCCGTTCTCCAATTCCCCGTTCCTCCATTCCCCGTTCCTCCATTCTCCGTTCCTCCATTCCCCTTTCTCCATTCCCCTTTCTCCATTCCCCTTTCTCCATTCCCCGTTCTCTATTCCCCGTCCCCTATAGTACATATACTCTTTTTCGTTTTAAAATGATTTATTGACATAGTGAGTGTGAAAGTTATCAAGGTAACGTTTGTAATTCACAAGGTAAACATGTGCAGCAAAAATATCCTGTTGAAACTAAATTTAATTTCGTGTCACCGAAACAAAAAGAACTTACAATGTCAGAAAGGCAGAAATAATTGGAGACTTAAATGGTTCAAAGTTAGACTGAAACGATATGATTCTAGAGAAACGAAGATATCTGTCACAACAACGGCGACATAATTTTGGTCAGATCAGACTTGTCAGAAATAACAATCCCGCCGATTTTCTGTGGATGCTTACGGGAAAAGAACACGCAATTGGAACGCTTGGACGATACTACAGACATATATCGTATATGCTGTGGAAGGCAACAATTCATCAAATTGTATTTTAATTAACGTTGCTACATTGCACAACAGGAACAATATGGGTTTCATATAACGTGTCGACATTTTCTAGATTTAATTGAATTTGGCACATTTTCCGCCACAATTTGAGAAACTTCACTTCTTGTGGAGCGCGTCCTATTTTAAGTTTTTAGAAATAACAAACTTTTTATTTTGACTTACCGTGGCTGAGCTGGAAACACCGATAGCACTTGTACTTTGGCTTCATAAATAAGCCGAAGGTGCATGGACTATGTGAATAATTGAAAAAAACTGAAACATATTGCATCAACGACATCAAAGAGTACTTCAGCCGGCATTCGAATCAAGCACTACCTGGCACAGAAATGAAAAATTATGCGTCAAATGCTTTACATCTTAGCGTTATTTCGCCTCGAACGCTCAATTAATACTTGATTTATGAGAAATTGGAGGGGCAGTGCGGACCGCTTCCCGAGGCATTTATAAGACCAAAGTCTGCGATTTTTCAACCCTATTTTTGACCTGACCCTTCAATTTATGCCCTATCGCAAACTTGCCTTAATTCCCTATATCATAATGTTTGAGCTTCCTGGATCTCCAGCCTTATCAACTACTGTCTGATTGCTGGTCTTATCGATAATGATGAATACCAACTTCTTTTAAAAACACTGAACATACCAAATTCAAGACTGAAGTGCAAAAGCCATGCCCAGTTTGAGCCCACAATGACCAAAATGGACACTCTATTTCTGACCTAAATGCATTCAAAGAACCATACCCTCTGAGGCTGGACACACCTATATAAGGGAATACCCCTCTCTATCGTTGCGCAGGGGGAAGTATTACAAATAAATACATTTCGAAGTGTATTAATGTGTAGAAAACTTGAATTAATTTATAGCTCTTCCTTTTCTTATTGAATAGGTTCAGTACTATATCTCGCCTCGACGAAAACGCCTAGGCTCTTGCAACTAAGCGAATCACAAAGTAGCGCATTAGCACAAATCCCCTTCACCCCGGGACTTATCATGTACAAGATTTCAAAACCCCAGCCTTTCTCAGACTGAATGTCTTTCCGGAAACGAAACACTATTTCCTTCTGACGAATAGATTGTTGCTATTTCAAAATGGTTGCTCCCGGAGCTCTCGTTTTCCGATCGCTGGTCAAGGGGAACGAAGACTCCGGGAACGAGATTGCGCCCGCCGGGGTGCAAAATTTTGGGGGGGATCACTTTCTTGGAGAGCTTAGAAACCAGGCTTAAATAGGTAGCCGAGCCTTCTCATCACAATAACATTTGTGGAGGATTTATTTAATGATGCGACTGCAGAGTTGTAAGCAAAGCCAAACCGACATCTGTTTTAGACCAGAAAAGGTAAGTGCTATTTTGGGAGCCTCGCATCAATTATTACAAACTGTTTTATTTGAGTTTTGACTTGGTTTGTTGTACAATCTTGGATTAGTCACGCAATAGTTTGGAAAGCCATAACTTTCTTATGTGTTTTTTATCATCATTTTACGTGGTTTCTTCATTATGTGTTGTAGTTACTGCATTATGTCTTGTGGCTTCTTCATTATGTGTTGTGGTCACTTCATTACGTTTTGTGGTTTCTTCATTATGTCTTGTAATACAGGCCTGACGTGATGTGTTTTTATCATGACGTTGTGTATTAAATAACTTCATTATGTGGTGTGGTTTTATCATGATGTGTTGAGGTTGTTACGTTATTCTTTGTGCTGTTATCATGATGTGATGTGGTTAGGCTGTTATGTGGTCTGGTATCGTCGTCGTGGTTTGATCATTACGTGGTGTGGTTTGATCATAACGTGGTGTGGTTTGATCATTACGTGGTGTGGTTTGATCATTACGTGATGTGGTTTCGTCTTTGTCGTCTTAGCCTCACTTGAGATACCAAGCTCTAGTACCCAGTCTTGCTCACTATGCACGAACTGGTTAGACCGGTTTTTAGATGGGTCCCAGTTCCTTCTCTTCCCCGGCGGTTGAAGACAACAAAAGGGAGGAAACAGACAATTCTATATGAGGCTAAATACAGGAATCGATACGACTTGTCATTGGACAAGTGGGCAAACGAGTCTTTTTTCCTCTTTTAGCACGTCCCGCCTCGTTTGGAATACCACTAGGACATCTGTAATTGATCGCCTGCTTCCAGTAGAGATCGATCCTCGTACATAATTAGAAATACGGTCGGTATAAAACATGGACTGCGGACTACGGACTACGGACTGCGGACTGGGTATAAAACACGGAATCAGGTATAAAAGGCGGACTAAGCATTACGGACTGGGTATAAAACATGGACCGAGCATTATGGACTCGGTATAAAACATGAAGAAAGGTTCTACAATGATTGAATTCTCGCACGAATGTCTTCATAATAAAAATAGAAGCTACCTGTAATTATAGAGGTCTCATTTCCCGAAAATGCCCGCTCATACAGGTTTAACCATACTCGATTGCCGAAAAAGAAATAGAAGACACTGAAAGTCACAAAATTGACGAGCTTTATGAATTTTTGAATGATTCAAGTCATGATTAAATATTTTGAAAGATCAACAGTCGCGAGAATTGAGGAGAATTCGAACGACGTGTCCCGCCCCAGTGTCCCGCTGTTTATTTATACAATAATACACATAAAAAATGAGGAACAAAATGTTGATAAATAGAAAAAACGCCATTACACAAGGATGGCAGTTCTGTACTCTTTATCATCGCCTTGGAAAAGGAAGGGGGAAAAATGAAAAAAAGAGTTATTATACCACGGGGTATTCGTATTTGGGTACCCATCCAAGCACTATCCCCGCCTTACAAAATATACCAAGTGGTTCACATTTTGATGTTGCTATAGCAACATGCTTGGTTCCAGTCCCTGCCCCTGTGGCTGCACGGGGCATAATATACAGCTAAAAATGAAAGAGGCGACCCAATGAAGGTGGGACTGGCATACATCTTAGATAAGACGAGGTATTTTGGCTTGTTGAGTCGCACATGGTAGTATTTAATTTTGAAGAGGCAGGAGACTGGAACTGAGAATGTTGCCTTAGCAACATCAAAATGGGTACCATCTGGTATATTTCGTAAGGTGCAACATCTCTGCCAAGTTTGAAGAGCATTGCTTCATTATTGGCGGAGATATTCTTAATTTTGTGTCACACCACTGTGTATATATTCTTAATGCTAGGGACCTGGGGCCCGTTTCTCGAAAGACCCGGTAACTTAACGGGCCCGGAATCATATTTTCAAATCAAAGTCTCAAGAAAAGTAGGGTGTGTTCTGACCTCTAATAACGTCCATTTTGTTTCTTTAGCTGATACCTTTTTTGTACAATTTTCAAACCTTTGGAAAGTCCCATCGGGAGCTTCGAGAAACGGGCCAATGGCCCCGGTTGTTCGAGAAATGGATAACGGAATCCACTGGATAAATCACTATCCAGTGGATAACGTGTTTTGTTTTATTAACGCTTATCCCGCTGGATAGCGATTTATCCTGTGGATAGCGTTATCCAACCTTTGAACAACCGGGGGCTGATGGTTACATATAAACGCGCTTCTCTGTCTTTCATCATGGGGTAGATACTTCATATACGATACCCTGTAATGTACCGATATATATACTTACTTATTCTTTCGTTTCTTGGGCTACTTAACCCTTTAATGCGCAAGGGGTCTCCCTTTGACGAGTAAAATCGTCTGGCGTTAGACAGAGTAAAATCTATAAGTCAACATTGCGCATTAAAGGGTTAAAGGGGTCTCCCTTTGACGAGTAAAATCGTCTGGCGTTAGACAGTAAAATCTATAAGTCAACATTGCGCATTAAAGGGTTAAGGTTCTTGGCCTACTTTAAGTCCTTTTGAGGAACTTGGGTTCTTGAGCTACTTCAGGTTCTTGATCTACTGAACTACTTGAGTTACTTGGACTACTTGAGGAACTAGGGCTACTTGAGGTTCTTGAGCTACTTGAGGTTCTTGAGCTACTTGAGATACTTCGGCTACTTGAGGTACTTGGGCTACTTGAAGAACTTGGGCTACTTCAGGCTCTTGAGCTACTTGAGGTTCTTGAGCTACTTGAGATACTTCGGCTACTTGAGATACTTGGGCTACTTCAGGTTCTTGAGCTACGTCAGGTTCTTGAGCTACTTGAGGTTCTTGACCTACTTGAGGTACTTAGGCTACTAGAAAACCTTGGGCTACTCGAGGTTCTTGAGCTACTTGAGATACTTCGGCTACCTTAGGTACTTAGGCTACTTCAGGTTCTTGAGCTACTTGAGGTTCTTGAGCTACTTGAGGTACTTGGGCTACTTGAGGTAATTCGGCTACTTTAGGTACTTGGGCTACTTGGGTACTCGAGCTACTTGACCTTCTTGAGGTACTTGAGGTTCTTGAGCTACTTGAGGTTCTTGAGCTACTTGAGGTACTTAGACTACTTGAGGTGCTTGGGCTACTTGAGGTTCATGGGATACTTGAAGTACTTGAGCTACTTGACAAACTTGGGCTTCTTCAGGTTCTTGAGCTACTTGGGCTTCTTGAGGTACTTGGGCTACTTGAGGAACTTTAGCTACTTGAGCTACTTGAGGTCCTTGGGCTACTTGAGGTCCTTGGGCTACTTGAGGTACTTTCGCTACTTGAGGTACTTGGGCTACTTGAGGTACTTGGGCTACTTGAGGTTCTTGGGATACTTGATTTACTTGGTCTACTTGAGGTTATTGGGTTACTCGAGCTACTTGGGCTACTTTAGGTCTGACTTGGGCTACTTGAGCTAATTGAGCTAATTGGGCTACTTGATGTCGTTGATCTCTACTTGAGGTACTTGGGGTATTTGAGTTACTTGGACTACTTGATATTCTTTACATACTTGAGGTACTTGGGCTTCGTGAGATGCTTACCATGTTTAAGTGCCCTTATGATCAAATTTTCGTTATCCATTGTTTGACATTTTCGTAAAAAATGGATGAAAAAATGGAAAAATTGGATATCGAGAATTTGTCCATAGAGACACTTTAATCAACTGTAATTATTGTAACCATTCTCTACATGCAATGTTTACTTTCTTACTCGAAGTTCATAGGGTCGGTTTACCGGTGCAATGTAAGCATTAATTAGCACGTACATACGGACATATACGCGCAAGAATCGTACAAGGGTATAAACCGGCAGAAGAGGCTAAAACGCTCAATGCTTATAAAGTGATGTTTTGCTTCACAAAACTCCCAACGTTGCGGAGACAAAACATGTTTATTTAATCCCTATCCGGCTCAATTACATTGCTAAAATCCAACGTGATTTGATGAATTTTTATTTTGTTTTTGTTCCAATAACAGATCTATACTTATGTTTCAATATGGTACTCACTGGACTCTGGATATATTTCTACTGTATCCTCATGCATGTCACGATTAGGCCAAACTAACCGCGTTAAGCATATTTGTGATAAACGCACCTTAATTGTTATTATAAGTGACCTAGGGTTTAGTAAATTATTCTATTGCTCTTGTTTTTGGAGCAATACATCTCAAGGTAATCTTGACAAGCTCTAAGCAGTACCGAATTTCGCTTGTCGCATATTGTGCGGCGCTAAAACATTTCGATCACACAACTCGTGTTGCCGTAATCTTATAACTAACAGGTTTACTTTTGGTGCGCCTCATTTTATATTTATGGACAACATAAGTTTTGGTGGGTAAACTTGATGGTTCAAAAACAACAAATGCTTTGCCATATATTGAAGAGGATGCTCTCAATCCAGGGGGGGGGGGGGGGGGGGGGGGGGGGGGGGGGGGGGGGGG
>JAEMPF020016451.1:18567-31399 GCA_022496165.2 Catalaphyllia jardinei | reverse complement strand
AGATTCTTCAAGTAGCCCAAGTAACTCAAGTACCTCAAGAACCTCAAGAACCTCAAGTATGTCAAGAACCTCAAGTAGCCCAAGTTCCTCAAGTAGCCCAAGTAACTCAAGTAGCTCAAGAACCTCAAGTAGTTCAAGAACCTCAAGTAGCCCAAGTTCTTCAAGTAGCCTAAGTACCTCAAGTAGCTCAAGAACCTCAAGTAGCTCAAGAACCCCAAGTAGCCCAAGTTCCTCAAGTAGCCCAAGAAACTCAAGTAGTTCAAGAACCTGAAGTAGCTCAAGAACCCCAAGTAGCCCAAGTACCTCCAGTAGCTCAGGAACCTCAAGTAGATCAAGAACCCAAGTACCTCAAGAACCTCAAGTAGATCAAGAACCTGAAGTAGCTTAAGAACCGGAGGTAGCCCAAGTTCCTCAAAAAGGACTTAAATTAGGCCAAGAACCTTAAGTAGCCCAAGAAACGAAAGAATAAGTAAGTATATATATCGGTACATTATAGGGTATCATATATGAAGTACCTACCCATCATGGCTTCCCCATCCGTGACGGGGACGGTCGGGAGATATGCAGGCTCATCCCGGAAGTATTTTTTATTGCATTAACTTCTAAAACAATGTATGAAGCAAATAAGCTAAGCCATGGAATCAAAATGGAGAGGGCCACACGAAAAAACAGCACTGCAAGAGTTCGTAAAGCTTCTCTTAGAAAATGGAGGAGAGTTGGAGCTTGGCCATGCAGTATTACTTCTTTCCCAGCACAACCGTAAGCTTGTTTCAGATTATGGCGCGTTAGAATACGTGGAAAGGTTTCCGCAACTATTCATTGTCAGGCAGACCAGACAAAAGAAATCAAAATTAGTTGTGAAGTTGGATGTACCTCTAAAGTTTTGTCCTCAAGCTGGAGAAACCGGTGGATGTACTGATAGAAGATGTGTTCGGTTACATTTATGCCCTTTCTTTGTCAAAGAAAGCTGTAAATTTGGTGATAAATGTAAAAGATCTCACGATTTTCGCGACGAGCACACGATCCGCGTGGTGGAGCACTTCCGTCTACACTATCTCAGTTCCTCCCTTCTGCAGAAGATTCTGAAAATAATCGTGGACGAAGGAGAAATCCAGAGAGCAGCATCAAATCGCTCTGTACCAGATGTCTGCAAATTTTACAATAAAGGGGTGTGCAAGAAAGGCGAGCTTTGCCCGTGCCTGCATGTCTGTGAGCACTTTGTTGACGGTGATTGTAAATTCGGCGCGACCTGTAAAAGAAATCATGATTTTTCTGATGAGCATAACAGAACAGTTCTTGAGGAGTTTCATATGAATTGCATTAGTGACCGTAGAGTGCTTCGGTGCCTGAAGGGAGGAGAGAGGAAGAGAAGTTTTAGTGCAAGTGTTAATGGTGAGAATCGATAATTTTAGTGTCATGTTCTATTTATGTTGATTCCTTTGATGTTTTATTTTCTATGGGAAAATAACTCGGTTTGGTTGATCAACCCTTTGACTGTCATCGAGTGGAGGTTAGGGTGGTGTGGCATGGAGGGTAGCAAACATTCTTGCTTTGGGGGATTTGCTTAAGGTGGCTCGATAGGCTGAAAATTGACGACATTTATCAAAAATACAATGTTTTTAAAAACATAACATTTAAAGCTCTTGAACACTTGTAAAAAGCATTTTGAAACGATTTTGCTGAAATTGCCTCTAGGTGAGTGTAACGTTCAAGGTAATTAAGTACACAGTAATATAACTTTTTCACACAGCAACGGCCATAGCAACGGTTGTTTACAGTCAGAAAGTGACCACAAATGGAGATTAGTTTCAATAAATATGAACAATACCTTGTAGGAAGGCTGTTAAGACATACACAACTCGATAATTGTAATCACGTGTGAAAGGTGCCAACTGAATCCCCATCACAGGCTCATTCATTTCCCTTATAGAAAGTAATATTTCCTACAACTGCAGTAACTTTTCACAAGAAACAATTTACACTCCTGTAATATACAATCTGTAAACGCGCCCCTCCCCCAGCTTCCTGGCTTGGTAAATGCTTAATCCATGGTGTAACAAACTTTAAGTGCATTTTTCTCAAAAGTCTACTTTTGTACCAATTAACTTCATGAGGAATGTTCTACGGTGGAGACTATTAATAAAGGTAAATTCCTGAACTCTTGTTCTTAGGCCATCGTAGCTTAATGTGTTCTTTGGATGTCACTTCTCTATTTACAAATGTGCCGCTTGATGAAACAATACAGATTTGTCTTGACAGATTGTACTCTCTCCCTCATCCTCCGCAATTACCTCATTCTGTTTTGAAAGATCTATTACAGTTTGCTACTAAGAAGAGTCATTTTATATTTGATGGCCAGTACTACGATCAGATTGATGGTGTAGCCATGGGTTCACGTACCTTTAGGCCCCGTTTTGGCAAACATTTTCATGTGCCACTTTGAAGAAAAATGGTTGATGAAAAGCAGGTTGTGTCCTTCACTTTGGTTCAGATATGTAGATGACACCTTCACCATGTTTGACAACAAAGACGATACTAATGAGTTTTTAAGCTTTTTAAATAGTCGACACGATAGCATCAAGTTTACTATTGAATTCGAAGAAGACAATATGATTCCATTTTTAGACATCCTTCTCAAACGCTGCCCTGACAACACTTTCACTACATCTGTCTACCGGAAAAAGACATTCACAGGCCTTTATACCAAGTGGGATTCATTCACACCTCGCAAGTACAAAATCAACCTCATCCGCACTCTCGCCTATCGTTGCTTCCGAATTTGCTCCTCGCCATCTTTGTTACAGGCCGCTATTAAAGATCTGAGAAAGCTCCTGTTGCAAAATGGTTACCCCCAAGGTGTTGTCACGTTCTACATTAACGATGTATTGAACAAAAATAAAAACAAACCCCCTGTTCAAGCTACAGTTCCCAAAAAAGATATCTTAATCGTGTTACCCTACTTAGGTCTTCACAGTAACCAAGTCACGAAACGTCTGAAATCCTGCGTATACAATTTCTACTCTTTCGTCAACCTCAAGACCATATTCCAAAACACACGCCAAATCCTTTTTCCCATACAAAGACCGCTTGAACCGATCTCAGAGGTCCAAGGTCATCTATAAAGCTGGTTGCTGGAACTGTGATGAATTCTACATTGGCAACACAAAACGAAGACTCCATGACAGAAAAACAGAGCATTTCAAGGCCCTTGAAATTGCCAAAAGTGACCATTCATCAGCCATTGCTGATCATGTGAAAACCACTGGTCACAACATTAAGTGGGATCATTTTGACATTTCAGTGTCCGGAAAAACTGACTTTCACTGCAAAATTAAAGAGACTTTGTTCATTCAAGAGCTAAAGCCTTCCCTTAAATGTCAATATTAGTAGTGAGAAGTTGTTGCTGTTTTAGCTGTTACTCCTCATTATGTTTATACACATACTGCTGCAGGTCATATTTCTCAGTCTAGGTTCCAGATCGACCTCTTATGTTTACGATATATATATAGTTTTCAAAAATTTGTAACCGCTACTTTTGAAAATGTATGTTGACTAGCATACGAAACGTTAAGTTCTATATAAAAATGCGTTGGAACACAATGTTTATCACCGCTGTTTGTGTTATTTTCTTAATAAATTCCTGAAACTCGGGGTAATCAAACACCAATAGTGTCGTAATGCAACCTGCCAAAATAATTGTAAAATTTGACATCTGTCACATGACACAAGAAACTTTGTCAACTGGGTTTGTTGCAAAAAAAGGTTATTACCAGATAAAGCCTGTAAAAAGCACTGAAAACAGCAGTTAGCTGTCAAAACTTTGGTTCACTCGACAGAACGAAACAGAAACTTAGAAGATGTGCTTTTTGGAAAGTGAAATCTTGTTTTATCAAAGAGCAGGAACAGCTGGCGTCAATGCTATCAATGCTTTAAATTAGAGCTTCGAAAAGGGTGTGGCTGGTTGCCATAGCAACCAATTTTGAGTCAAACCTAAAAAAATTATCTTTTCTTCATGAGTGCAATCGCACACAATTGATCTTTCTTTACCATATTTAAACAAAGTTTTTGGTCCCCTTCAGCCTATCGAGCCACCTTAAAGCAGGACCGCAGCCCATGACCTGCGACAGCCCAGCGGCCCGGCAGCCCAAAAGTCCAGTGGCCCGCAGCCTGCAGCCCACGATGGCCCAGAGGGCCGGTGGCCCAGTCCTGATTTTCCACAGTTTTTTTGTCCAACGGTAAATCCATGCGCATGTACAGATCTGCTTCGGGTTTGGGCATGCAAAATGAATCACGGTGGGTTGGGTTTGAATTTGTTTACCATTTAATCATTCGAATCCTTGTTTCTGTTTGTTGCATGTTGTTGAGATAAACAGAAACCGATAACACAATACAGGACTTTATTTTGAGACCATACTTTGAAAGTGAAAATGTCATAAATAATGAGATATGTGAACTGCGAATCTTTTTCTATACATAGACATGTCAGTCTATTTGCAGTTCCCACATTCATTATTTAGTTCATGGCATTTTCAATCCCAAACTGTGGTTTGAAAATAACTTACATTGTTTGAGGATGATCTTCCTCTCTATCGGGTTTTGTGAACAGACAAATAAACAGAGAATGACAATGTTTTTCACTTAGCAACCTGTAACGAAAGAAAGGATAGAGAAGGATTGAAATGATTATTAACTGCACAGCAGTAGTTTTTTTTTTAGTTTTGTCGGTGAGCAGACCCATACTCCCACTTGGCCAAATGTTGTCACCGGATGATGTCATCCTTAGCCAGTTACAGGCCCTTTCTCAGCTCTTTTTGTCATATCCCCCCTCAGGAGAGTTTTGTCAAGTTAGTGAATATTTAACTTTTTATGAAGAAAATGGCCGTCGATTGGGAGAAATGTTTATTTGGTCAAAGTTGGGCCAAAATCCCTCGGAGATGGACGTCAGGACATTTGCAAGGATGAAGAATGTAATTTGGGACCAGTTGCTGGCTACCACGGGTGAAATTATCCAGAGTGGGGTCTGCTCAGCGGACTGGTCACATCCATTTGTTGGCGGTTAGCCTATCATTGCTTCTCATAGCTTCTCATAGCTATCATATCTTCCTAACTGGTGAAGGTGGACTTTGACCGACTTTGACCCAACGCTTCCACGCCGCCAAATGTTCAACATTCTCACTTATGTATGAGTTCCACCAGCAACTGCAGACGTACATATTATTTTAGAAGTACCGGTGAATAACAAGATCCACATTGAGGACCAGTAAAGACTAGCCTGAACTAAGTCAAACAATGGGATATACAACACACAAAACAGTCAACTGATTCGTTTGTAAACAGCTACGTTTTAATTATAAGGTGCCAGAAGGGACAAAAGGAGCAATAAAACTATTCATCGAACTCGACAAACATAAGCTTAACCAAATTCATGGAAGAAATGTAAGAACCTTTCTACAGAAACGTGTAGCTTTCTCGAAGTAAAGCTACGGCGTCTCGGAAGATAAAACCGGACGTGGGTAAATATGATATGTGTGATAAGAAGCAACTTACATAAGCTCTACTTACAAATTTTATAGTTCTAATGAAACAACCGGGCCAAGCGCCACAATATTAAATGCAAGTAAGCAACAGTTCACGGAAAAATTCTTATTGTCCATATTTTGCCACTCGAAAGAAAATATTGTGCAATATGAATGAGCCTAAACAATGCATAAGCATATGACAAACAGCCTGGCAAACAACAGAGATGTCAACATGAATGGAACAGCGGATTGGTTCTTTCAAAACAAAGGCTAACTGCCAGTGAATGGAAGTGGCCTGTCCATTGAGCAGACGTTCGTGCTGTTCTTTCGTTTTGTGTGCAAAACGCGAGGAGGTGATTTAATTTGTAATCTGAAAGTTTTGTTTCTGTTCACTTTCGAAGGGAATATTCAATTCGCTAAAAAAGGTATTAAGTCTGACGTCACATCAGCCATGGAATGCACTGACGGTGATAAATAAGTTCACGTTTATTTCGCCAGAAGCAATGAAGGAATTTTCTCAGGAAAAAAATTTAAAACCACAGCGCTCATCAAAAACCCTTTTGAACATATGTAAATTTATATTTGTTTGAAAGGTCAAGGTATTTTTTCCTTTGAAGTAAGGATGCACAGAAGCAATTGTGCAAACATCCTTAAGGGTTAATTTAATTTAAATTTTCCGTTAAGTATCCCCATACTTTTCACCTGATAGGCTCCCTCTACAAGGGTTATTTCCTTGGTCACCTTTCATTATATTATTCTCTGGGACTGCTAATTTGTAAATCATTTTATTGATAATTCAAAATTACTTAAATATTTATTCTGCATTTTGTTGACCTCTTTTTATGCTTTCTCTTCATTTTTAATTGGCAGAAGATACTACCCTTTTGCAAAGGAATCTGGTACAGAGCCCAGTGAGCAACGCTGGTGGTTACTTTCCAATGCTACAACAGAGGTCAGGTTCAACTCACTCTCTACCAGAGATCTGTAAATTCTACAGCAAAGCAACCTGCAAAAAAGGTGAACAGTGTCACTGCCTACATGTGTGTGAGTATTTCATTAATGGTGATTGCAAATTTGGTGAAAAGTGTAAGAGAGACCACAATTTCTCCAATTCACATAATAGACGAATTTTAAAACAAAATGATATTGGTGACATTAGTGAACTTAGAGTCCTGGAACGTCTTCAGACAAGAGAAAGGAAGCGAACTGTGAACACAAGTTTTCATGGTGACAGGCCTGAACAGTTTATGTCTTTGTCAGCAAATGCCATCAGTGTTCCTTCTGTTCAAGCTGATAACACTGGCAAGGATACTGAAATTTGTGGATTTAACCTACGTGGCAAATGTAACTATGGTAACAGCTGCATCCACCGTCACACAGAGCTACCTTATTTGTGGGAATTTGCTGCAGAGGGTGATGACAGATGGGAGAGCTTTTCAAGTGACCTGAACATGATGCTGGAGCGTACTTACTGTGATGTCAGAAATGACATCTCAGAAACTGTGATGATCAATGGTTTTCTTTACCATGTTTGTTTTCCATACATGACCGCTGTTCCACTCTTCCCACATGCTGGTACGTATATACTGCATGGTAAATTTGAAAGCAAAGAGGGGCTGGGTCATTAGCAATCCCCAGCAAGATTGCTATTTGTCTTGGCACTCATGATTTCCAGTATCCATGTGTTTTTAAGACCAGCTAAATACCTATTATGCAAGTCTCTCTTTAACACAAATGTATGACTGACCTTCTCCCAGGCAAATGCAAACCTGCATCAGAGGGGAAGTGAAGTGACTAGAAGTAGTTCTACTCTCCCTGGATTGGATGATAGTCCATTACAGTTACCCCCAACATTAAATTTACTGATACCCACTTTTACTCCTGGGTGGAGAGAGGCACTGCAAGAGTGAGGTGTTCTACCTGCGCTCAAACCTGTGCTGCTCGGTTCAGACAGAGTTAAGCTAGTCTGTAGCCCATTGCTTTCCCACAAGAAAATACTCAACCTGTCTTCCCTTAAATAAAAATTATTGTATTTGAGGACCTGGGAGACCTAATAATATTACCCTGTCTAAAGCAAGTAAAGTGTTGTTCCAGAAAGAACCCATACCCTTCCTACAAAAATCTTTTTGCTTTTTGAGAACCCCATCTCTATTAAAATTTCGATTGAGCTTCCTTGTAGTGGGTAAAGATATTTCCTGGTACTGTGCAATAACGTTGTGTTCATGTCGTGTCCAGAATAATAACTTAGTGTTCCCTTAATGAAGGTCTCCCCAAATTTAACTGGCTAGAATGTAGGTTGGATAAGAAGCTGCATTTCACACTGAGATGCAAATTTTTTCTAAGCAGTTAATCTTTGTTTTAGCAATATCAGCTTTAAATACTAAGGTTCCAAGGGTTCGAAGACTGTCCACCATATCGTCAGTAGTTGCTGCAGCTGGCCATGTTTTTAGTACAAGATGGCTGTGGTATTGGAAAGATGAGAATGGCAAGTGGCAGTCATATGATACACCTGGTGATGGACATGCTGTCAACACTACAAGCAGTCAGTATTTTGAAAGAGATTTTGTAGCTGGTAAGATAAGAGATAAGGTGTTAGATAAGAAGTAAATTAACTGGGACTTTATGGCAGGTTGGATTTGACAGATACAAAACAAAAGGCACTATGGTTACCAGTTAGAACACAAACGAACTTGATGTAAAAGTCGCTGTGTAGTAGATAAGATATGAAAAAGACTACATTTGGTGGATAACAAATGGTCAGTTATAAAAGAGGCCATGTAGAAAGTTAGAAATAAGAAAGAGTGATTGCCAGTTAAACACAAAAGAATGCTGCAGGTAAGATGTAAAAGGAACTATGTGATAGGAAAGAAGAGAGGTTTATCACCTGATAAGCTTCTGGTAATAGGACTATGGGCTGGGGTAGATAAGAAGTCGAGGGGACCATGTAGAGGGTAATACATAGAAAGACCCACAAGGCACTATGAGTTACGTAAAGAGTAAAGAAAATGGAAGGGAGTGCAAATTGAGTTTGTTGTATGTAGCTTGAATGTGTTAGTCATCTAACATATCATCACTGCAATTTTTTACAGGAAAGGACACTCATTCATTCAGTGCAGGCCATCACCACTACACTTTGCACTTTAAAGAATGGTGCCAACAGAATGATGTGCTTAAAACCAAAAGACCTGTTAGAAGAAGACCTACAGAGTTTGTTTCCAAACAGAGGATGAAAGACATAATTGTTCAAAGGTAAAGTAATAATAATTCTAACTTATTGGTAATTTGGAATGAGGAGCAGAGCCTGTGAGGGGACTCGCATATAAAAAGCATGGGGATGCTCATCAAAAATTTTAAAGACCCCTGAGAGGTACAAAGATCCTGTTTTGTGGGCATGGCTTGAAATCGCAAAACAGCAGATTAACTGATGCTTTCATAATATTTAAAAGCATATAGCTGTGAGCAGGCTCACTTGTTTGGGTAGGGTATAGCAGTCAAAGGCAACAAAGGCAATCGAGAACCGGCACACAGGATATTGGCCCGTGGTAGTCATAGGTCAAGTTAATGTCCAAAATCACTCCAACGTCTTAAGTGGAGTGTTCAGGGACGAGTTTTCTTCCCATAAAACTAGAATGCATTTACCTGATACCAAACACCATAAGTTTAGTTTTGCTTGGGTTCAACTATAGAAGGTTGTTGTTGGAACACCACTGACCTATTTTAAGTCATCAAAGGCTTCCGAACTATCTAAATTCATTTAGAAGGATATAAATAGCTTAGTGACGTCCACATAACTCTAAATACTGCACTTCTGTGGTGCTTAGGGACAGTCATTAGTGTATATGCTAAATAAAAGTGGTCCAAGTACACTCCCCAGAGGAACGCCGCAGCTGATAGACAAGGGTTTGGACAAGGCCTTGGATTCTTAACCACTTATCTTTGACAGCTTCCAGTATCACGAGGCCATATCATGGGCTCAGGTCAAGAGTTCATCGAGGTCACATGTTTTTGAAGTTGACCACTGACCAGGTACTGGATTATGATTGCATCACAGGCTCAAGTCAGGTTATAATTCTGGGAGAGGAGGGAGGAAGAGAGTACATACAAAGGCAAAATTTTAGCGCCCATTCTTCTCCCCAGCTTTCGGTTGCGGCTCCCCCTCTAAACAAGTGAGCCTGCCCACAGGCTATTAAAAGCATTAAAAGACAATTGGTCCTTCTATTAAATTGAAAATCAACTTAATACCCGAAAAGGTACTGCAAAAGATCTCACCATGAACCTTATGATGCTCAACACCCTTAGAAGTACTGAATACCGCTTTTTAACCCCTAGTAGCTACAGTGAGCACCCCATCCTTTTTATATGACACCCCAGGGGAGGGCACTGTTGCAAAAATAAGCCAACAATGAAAGTAATAAATGGTGTTTTAATCAGGCGGAGAGCAGGCATCTTGGCCCATCCAACAAGCTCAGCTTCCACTGAATCAGAAAGGTTACCAAATTATTGGACGCCCATTCCTGAGGGCGAAGACTACTCCTGTGTGGTTTTGCAAACCATTTCTGATGAATACAAGAAGACAGAGAAAACATTTCAAGAGACCATGGATGGAAGTCACAAAATCCTCAGGATTGAGCGAGTACAGAGTCCGGATTTGTGGACTCAGTACACACAGTAAGTGTTTACTTTGCTGGGTTTCATATTAGTTTATGTTCACAACCAAAATAGTCATTAATCAGTTAAATTGACAGAATTTCAGGACATAATCTTTAAAAGTTGTAGTTTTCATATTTCTTCCCAAGACATTTTTAGAGGAATTTACCAGCCTTCTATCACTAATTCTACAGAGCAACTACATGTAGAGGATCTTAACTTTCAGAACTTTATGCAACATCATGGCATTAACATTGCATTAACAGACAGCATAGCCATCATGCTAAATTAACAGTGTGATTAAATGCATTCTTCTCTTTCCTTTTTTCTTTGTTTCCAATTTGCAGAAGAAAAAGCCGCATGGCTAAGAAATCTGGCAGAGAGCCTGAGGAGCGGCAACTTTTCCATGGCACAAGCCCCGACACTGCCAAGGCCATCTGCCAGCAAGGGTTCGACTGGAGGATGTGTGGAAAACATGGCACAGTTTATGGAAAGGGAAGTTATTTTGCTTGCAAAGCCAGCTATTCACACCATTACTCTAATCAGGGTGTTTCTTGGCAAGGTTATAAGCAAATGTTCTTGGCTAGAGTAGTGGTGGGATCTTACACTAGAGGTGACAGTACCTTGACTCGACCTCCACCTAAGGATCCCTTTAACCCACTTGTGTTGCACGATTCATGCTGTGATAACATGGCTAATCCAGCATTGTTTGTTATCTTTGAAAACGGGCAATCTTATCCTGAGTTTTTGATCACATACCTGTGATCCGGACTTCCGCTGTCATGCTGTACTGTAATACATCGCTGTTGCGTTGCGTGTTCCAATATTTGGAGTTATTTTCATGTTTCTAAAAACACTCACTTAGTCTAGGTTGTCTTTAGTTTTAGTTAGAAATTTACCAATTGTTACAACTTTAGGTAATCTTCCTGAGAGAACAAGTCTAGGTTTAGGTTTCAGACAATCATTGTTTGTGTAACTTCAGTCCAACACAGGACAAAGGCACACTGAGTTGTGGGTTATATAGGTGCATGTTCCAGAGGGAAAAAAGATAGACATGTCGTGCACCGCAACTCTTGGTGATAAATGAGTTAAAATCAAAGAAAAACTTGCGATAGCACTTAAAAAGAATTCGCGACATTCGAGTAACGTTGTAGTTATATACAACACTTGATAGGTAAGTGCAAATTGTTTGACTGTTTACTCGAGATTTCAAACAGCAATTAAGAGACTATGTGTAGTCTCTTGCTGGAAGTTAGAAGGCTCTCTAAGAATTTCTTTTTGCTATTATCCTTTATTGTGACAGGGTCAGTAGGACGTTGCCTAGTAAACGTGAACAAAAGAAAGCAAAAGAAAAAAGAAAAAAAATCTAAAACCACTGATTGAAACAATAAAAAAGAGTTCTCACTTCGATTTATGAGCAAGATATTTTAGGTAAGATGGTGAATGCAAATCATTTCTATTTTACGGAAACCAAGGACCTCAGGCTCAACATACTAAATAGTTAACTTTTTATGAACAGTCTCAGAACTGAACGAGGGCAATCTTGAAAGACTGTTGAGGTCCTAGAAGACACTTATTAGTAGGCAATAGCATGAAGGGCAGTAGACTTCAGATTTAGTCATGTTGTATGAACGCTTTCAAAAAGTGTTAGATACAAAATCATGTAGAGTGACTAAGAGACACAGTCCTACCTGGGTTGGGATAAACAATCAAAATAATAGAAGTGGTGACATCTGATGGACTAGCATCTAGGGCTCCTTTCTTGAAACTCCTGGTATAGTTAACCGGCTCCGAAAAGCTGCCGGGCTTTGTTTTCAGTTTTTACTTTCAATATCTAGATATTAATAGTTTTGTAAATTCACACAACACTGAAAAAAATCAGGAAACGAAAAAGAATGCACTGGTTCTTAAGCTAAAACCCGCAGTACTACTCCTTGTTTTGACATCTTAAAATATGACTACGGGTCCGTTAAGTTGCCGGGACTTTCGAGAATTGCCCCCCCCCCCCCACCCCTGGTGATTTAATGATTGTGGCTATAGTATCCCTTAACAGGGAGTGCTTCTACCGAAACCGGAATTAAACGCCTAATTCAAAACAAAAAATAATTAAACAAACAAACAAAACGCAAATGAAATGCAACTAAGAAAAATGGCCTAAATCAAAAAACAAAACAAAAAACAAAGACATTCAAAGAAAAAGAGAAATTGCACAGAGTAACATTACGTATATCTTTTAGGGACTCGCAGAAAAACGTCAAAGTGGCAGTGGAGGTTTGTAGTTCAGATTCAAGACAGGAAAATTACATAGTATTAAAAGTGAGCCATTGTGGCGCCATGTAAGACCTACCTCCTGTAGCAAAAACTAGGGTTTAAAGCGGTTTTCAATTGAGTGTCGAAAGTAATCAGTTAATCACTTTGGCTTTGGTTTTGTTTTCGATTTCGGTTTTGGGTTTTGTTTTACCACAGTTTGTAGAGGAGACTGTCTCTTCTACTAACTATGGTTTTACCGGTTGAGATTGGCTGAGTAGTCTAATTGGTAAGTGATCGGTCTGGTTTTGGTTTTACGACTGTGGCACTCGATTGAAAACCACTCTAAATGTACCATAGTTCAAGACTGATGAGACAAAATACTGAGGCCCCGTCCACACGAAGACGATTGTAAACGC
>JAEMPF020031622.1:0-24577 GCA_022496165.2 Catalaphyllia jardinei | reverse complement strand
TCTCTCTCTCTCTCTCTCTCTCTCTCTCTCTCTCTCTCTCTCTCTCTGGGGTAGGTCTTCTTTTAGTTGCGCCTGCCTGTATACCGCTATATATACCGTGAACTTCCAACAGAAAGGAAACACTTACGGTACTTGACGATGAAAGGGAAACTGCAGTCCAGGATTTTTTTTTTTGCGTATAACATGAGTTAATTTAGCCTCTTTTCCCGTTGTCTTGAAGCTTATTTATATCAGAAGGAATCTTTCTCTTACACGCTGAACGCGTGAACACTTGCTGCCAAGATGTCGCGGCAACGTCTGTTTTTCCTCGGTTACCGTCGGTTAATGAGCTAAACCATGCCTGATGAGGCGTTTATCTGTCGACAAACCTAGGTTGGCTTATTTTTTATTTTGCCGCCATTTATCGAGGTTTATTACTGTGTTTACAAGACTAAAAACTTCACTTCAGTAAAGTAAAAACAAAACCAAGGTAGACATCTCTCGTGAAAACACGGGCAAAGTCGGCCGAAACTAGTTAATCCAGGGAAAAATGGAATAACATTTATCGCTTGTAATGAAAGCATTTGTGTATACTTAATCTCTTTTCAAACTTGATTTGTGAAAATTTAAAGGGCAGTGGAACCACCGGCCACTTTTACACCATCAACATTTGCATCCATCATCCTCAGCGGTTAAAGTCACTAAAGCAAGAAGCTGAATGAAAATGTTTGAGTTACAAAATTCTTCACCAAATGTGCATGGCAAAAAGAGAGGCTTTGATGGTTTAGCGACTTTCACCCCACATGGCATTGTATGCAATTGTGTTATCATTACGAATTTCGTGCATTGTCATGTTGTTACGTTCATGTACACCAGCAGCGTGCACCTATTTATTTAAAAATATATTTTTCTGAAACAAAAAAAAAACAAAAACAGCCAGACAAAACATACCTCTTTAGGTTCATGCCAGTCACTAATTCCCGCAAATGAATGGATTGTTTTGGCTTTATTTTTCAAAACTTTCGCTGCGCGTCCAGTCGTGCTTGTTACATAAACCCTTTTCGTCACACACTGTGAAATTTGCTTTATGAGAAAGGACTTCCCACCACCGGCGATCACAGCAATGAAGGTATTGTGGCCAGCGAAAACGACATCCAGCACTTTCTTTTGACAGTCAGTCAAACCGCTAGAGGCAAACGAACGACAACATAATTTTTAAGCTGATCTGAATCGCAGGACTGAAAAAGTCGCCAATTGACAAAAACCTCGGCGTCTCAAATCACAACATTACCTTACAGTTGATTGACATCGGCAAAATATTCTACAATTAATACATGCCTTATGTTGTCCGGAGGAAGAAATTTCTTATAACATAACAGTCGTGAAATTCCAGAATTCTTCCAAATTAAGTTTTCGAAATCTTCCCGCCACTGTGGCGTCATGAATCACATCTGGCCTTGGCCTTTGGCAGCATTCTATTTCCGGAATACAATCATCAAACTTCCGGTATTAAAACTGACCAATCAGAACAAGCGACACTACGACTTCCGCTTCGAACCTGTCAATCACCTTGTAGCATTTCTGACTTCCGTGGCCCCCAACTGGCAGAGACATCGCGCGAAAGCGGGTAGTTAAAAATAACGCCAAAATATCGCAGACCTTCTGGATGTCTGGGCTAAATGAGCTTCCTCTTCCCACAGAGTAATTTGCAGCAAATTGCGAAGTAGATTTCCCCTCGAACTAATGCGAAATTCGAAACACTGTGATTTAAGTTTCATCCCTTGTCACTTTATTAAATCTCCGAGCAGGCTCCGAGCGATTTCCGTAATCTCGGTTCCAGACCTCGCACTAGCAGACCGCACAATTTAGCGCGCGCGGGTATTAAAAATTCAAAATGGCGGCCACAAAACACAAAACTCGCGCTCCCTGTGACTCCCAAGGCAAAATGTAAGTTTCCCTCCGGTAAAGGGTCGTGTTGTCAGTGCGCGCTCAAATTCAAATGAACCAATCAAAGTTGAGGGTGAAACCACCTTGCGAGCGGCCGTTGTCGCCAGCCTCCACACAAGCGTCTCAGGAGAGTCGAAGAAGCGAATTTTAAGCCAAATTTTTCGTTCTTCACGAGTGTTTCGGCCGCCTAAGCACACGTATTTGGAGTGAAATTTATTGGGCTTTATGGAACTGTTGTTATTATTGCTATTCGGGACTTTTGAGGAGAAAGCGATTTGTGGAGTGACGTCTGGCCAGCGATGGATCGAGTGGTCTGCCTTTCCATTCTTTTAGAAGGAGGGGTAACGGTTTCAAATAATAGTACTAAACGGCGTCAGAATGGCTCTAAAATCGGCACAAGAGACAAGTTCGCTACACATTTGAGGTAGGAAAACTTTATTTCAAATGAGATAGTCATTTACACAATTTTTTTTTACGATCGGTGATTTTCCCATATAATTTTCTATATACACAAGCTGTCGCATACACCACGTATTTTGAGCTTGGGTAGCCTGTGCTCAGTGTTGTGCCCCATAGAACGCCAGCGCCTAACTAAAGGACGCATCAACTTAGTGAAACAAAAGCAGGCACTACTAAACCCGAAAGAAAAGAACTGTAACGGTAAAATGTCTAACAACACCGGCAAAAGGCCAAGCAAACTGACCGAGATACTTTTGGTGATCACGACAAATATCGACATGATGCATATGCCGGATAGCCAGAACTAAGGTCTCATGTGAAAAACCCGTGTCCTTCATAGCGAGCGTGAGTCTTCATATTTGAATCCGGTTTTAACTAAACAATGGTTGGCATGCCAAAGATCAATAACAAGACCCAAGTTGTTTCTCTCGGCGACCGGTGAAGGATTGAAGCAGAACGGAGGAACGTAACGTCATGTTCAACAATACAACCAAACAAATTCTGGATGCTGAAGCGCAGATCTGTTGTTTTTAAGCAAACACTGCGAGGGATACTCGGCAAACTCGGGTAAAACAATGATGTAACCACGCCTAATCATGTCAACCACAAAATCTGAAAGGGGTATACAATAGTCAATCCGAGACTTTGCGAGACTGCGAGACTATTGAATCCGAGACCGAGACTCAAACGTTTAGATCGAATCCGAGCCCGAGACTACCTGTAAACAATCCGAGCCCGAGACTCGAAAAGCTTTCAAGTAGATCTAAGTGCTGAAAATATTTCGAGTTTATGGTACGTAAAATGAGAACAACTTCAAAGGAAGGTAACAGAAGCCCCCTAATGTGCCTTACACACAGGTAACCCAAATCAAACCAATAGCTAAGTTCTTAGAAAACGTCCGTGTTCTTAGCACCTGCTTTTCTTGCTCGTTGAACTGTGAGCTCCGTGCTAATATTCAGCTTAATTTCGGGTGCAATTTTCGAGATTCTGAGATCCGAATTATAAAAATTCGAGACTTCGAGACTGTTCAACGCACAGCGAGCCCGAGATTCCGAAACTCTTGTTTGGAATGCCGAGATTTCGAGACTGGGCTGATATTTTCTGAGACGCATCATTTTCTATAGACCATTCTATACCCCTTCTGAAGCATCTAAGATTTCAACCCAGAAGTGAAGCGAGGTCTTCAAACGACCTTTGATGTTATTGCTACCGTCTTTAACACTAAATTCGTCGCTACTGGAAGACAATAGGTTTAAAAAATCACACTCAATTTGAGCTACAGCATCGTCAGTGGCCGACGAACCATCATCTAACAAATCACGGCGAGCGTTACTCTTAGAAGCTCAAATGACCAAAATCCCACACTGATGGGGAACACACAACAACATGCAAATAAAATCCAAAAGAACAGTGGCGTACCTTGTGGCGTTAGCAGACCTGAACTGGAAGATCACTAACTGAAACAGCCTTATATATGATACGCACATGGAACTCAAACACTTAATCAGCAATAAAAATAAATGTACAGTCTTTTTTGAGTCGTTTAGAAGGGATTTGAATGAAGCGAAGGCGGCTTCAGTTTCGAGTAACGACGTTGACTATTAATTGTCATCGGTTAACATATCTCTTCTACCGCTTGTAACGCTCCGATTACGTCTCAAGTTTTGAGTAACGTCGTTAACTATTAACTCTCATGTAACGCACGGTCGTTATTAGAATCTCTCCCCTCCCCGATGAGAGTTAATAGTTAACGACGCCACTAGAAACTTGAGACGTAATCGGGGCGTCAGTAATTACAAAGCGGCATATGAAAAATGTAAACCGCCTTCGCGTCATTCAAATCCCTTCTAAACGACTCAAAAAAGACACAGGCACACAGGTAAATAACAGTACATTTATTGTTATTGCTGATTAAGTGTTCGGGTTCCCTGTGGTATTACGTAACAAGAAAACACCATGTAATTGTGAAACAGTATAAGAATACTATAAATACAGAACATGCAGGAAACAAATATCTGCTAAACTACGTACCACATATATTTCGATACCCCAAGAAAAATGGATATAGGAAAATCGCTTAAAGACATGTTTTAAAAGAAAAGATTTGAAGGCTTTGAACAAAACTCTGGAGAGCAGATTAAAAATATCCGGATTCGCTGTCGAATTCGCCTGGTGCGTACGGACGGAAGCCGTATGAGGAAAGAAAATATTGCGGATTCAAAAATACCTGGATACGGGTGGACGGGGCCTTAATTGTGGCTAACAGTAAACATCTCAATATTTCCCTGCTCCTTCCAACATATATTTGTACTCGATGATTAACATATACAGAAAACCAAGAGACATTGGTTCTTGCAAAAATTTAATATAAGATTTCTATTTTCATCAATATTTCTCATTGCTTTTAGTTGTCATAAAAATAACGGCCATTTGCGCTGGTCCGATTTTGAAATTACTCGCCCGATTCTTCCTCGAACCGTACTACACTCGGTTTTCCCAATTAATCGCATCAATAACAAATTTCGAGAAGAAAAAAGTCTTTTAAGGACGTTCGCGCTAATTGTTTCTGCGCATCCTTACTGCGCACGCAAATTCACATGCCACGGCATGCATGTCATGCAAGTTCACATACACGTCATGCAAGTCATAAAATAAACAAATGATAGGGCAGATGGCCATTGCTAGAGCTTTGACTGGATTTAACGATCTTGGACGTTCAGTGACCCCAATTTTTCTTTCAATGCATCATTTCTCTACTGATTTTCTACGTTTAGGTAAAAAATGAAAAAAACCTATCGACTACGAGTTTGAATTTTTGGAAAAATACACCATCGAATTCCGTTCTTAGTAGCTCTTCGTGCATCTGTGCGGCGGTTTCAAATGCCTCTTAAAGGGTTAAATTTTGTGAAAACCTTAGTGACATTTGGAATTATTTATGCAACAAACCAACTTCTACAAAACCTGACTAAGATCGTATGCGTCCGTTGACTCACCTTCGATATTTTTACTGGGTTGCCGCGTAGGCGAACCCAGTCATAAAATGCGAACGGGGCTGTCTCCTACGTCGAAAAATGACTAAACTGCGCAATAGCTACCCAGAAGACATTGCGACTGTGCTTTGTTTTAATATACAGTATTTACAGAGCGCTAATTCCCAATGGTCCAAAAGTTTTCCTCGCGTTTTTCGAGTGATAGAAGAACCTATTCTTGATGGATCAATAGACTGTTTGTGCTGCCCGTGTTTAGAGTGGAAACTTCAGGTTGATTTAACAGTGAAACAAGTGCATTCGGAGCGAACGTATTTCAGCTGTTATACAGTACTGCTGGTCGAATGGAAGAGTTTGTTGTGGAAACCTTTAGAGTGAAACCTTCCGGCCAAGTGACTTCATTTGGTGCTTTTTTAATCGGAGGCTTTTTAGCTACACAGATGAATTCAACACACATGGAATCGGAGAGGTACTGTGATTATTTCAATGCAATGCCCGGTATAGCTGAAACTAGATAACATGATAGGAACACTGGTAATTTGCAGCTTTGTGTTGTGTTTTGTATCAGTTTATTGGTTGTATTTTGAACTTGTTCGGAGCCTAGTATAACTTAGGGCAGTGTTTGCAGTCATAGTTGTGGAACTTAGCAAAGGAATTGACACTAAGGCGAAATATGACGGCCAACGTGCCCATGAAATTTTTATTCCTGAAGTGAGTAACAAATTTATATTGTTAGTGGCGACGACAGTGCGAAGAAAGGTGTACAGTTGTCTCCTATTGAAGAAAGTTGCGTTAATAAAGAATCAGAAAAACCATTAAGATTGATATGATCAGTTTATTTCTTCTAAATATGTTGCCGTTAGCTGGCTAAAGTGCAAAATTTAATGCTGGGGGTAACCCTGCGATGGACTAGCATTCCATTCCGGGGAAAACGGGAGTGGGAAAGGAAAGTAGAAATACCTCTGGCTGCTCCATTCTACAGAAACAAACCAGATATAACGACAGTCCTGAAAGGCCGCTTGACTTCTAGGCAGACTCTTATGTAAAATCGTTATATGCCTTAAAATTCTACATTTACAATAGAGGCAGTCTGCCTAAACAACAAGTACATCAATGAGGAAAGTAACTGCTTGAGTTTAGCACATCAACATTGAAAAAACCTTCAGCTTTTTCCTTGATTCTTTCATATTCTTCCATCTTCTATCTTGCAGAAATTTTACTGTGTATAACGTTATTCGACTGAACCTAAGCTATACCATTGCAATATTTAGGTTTCCATACAACATATACAATTCACCAGTTCCTTTTTCCAATTCTGAAATATTTCATAAATGCAACCCAGTTACGCTTCCTAAAGCGTCTTGTTAACTATAAACCACTGTAGACCGTGCTCAATTATATGGGACAATTTTTCGAAATCAGTATAGTTTACCTCACGCTTTATCTCTGAAACAAAGACGGTGACCCCCAATTTTTTTGCATCTCTGACACAAGTAACTCATTAGCTGCCTGCAGTAAAAATGTAAAAAAATTCTATCGACTGGAAAATTTTCGCGCGAACGTCCTTAAGAACTGCTATTGCGCGGAAAAGTCACAAGTGTTTTTGTTTTTTGTTTTGTTCAGGGGAACACTAACGGGAGACATTAAAACTGTTAAAACTCAACTGACTGATTTTCGTTGGTGTCCAATTACGGAAGAGTTTAAATCAGTACTGAGTGTCAGTAAAACGCGGGACCGGGGCCAGGTATTTTGTGTTGTTAATGCAAACACCAATTTCTCGCAATTTGCATCAGCAGTACATCATTGCAATATTTTTGCATATACAGAATATGAAAGAAAATAAATACGCGCGGATAGACAGATATAACTTAATGACAAATTCCAATATTTTCCTACGGTATTCTGGTCCCCTCTGACTTGTGGACTTTTTTGCAGAAATCGGCGCTAAACTAGGCAACAATATTGCTCCGCTTCTATATATTCGACTGTCTTGACTGTCGGGCGATTTTGTAAATACAAAGGAATCAAATTATTCTTCACTTTATCTAAAATAATCTCCTTGTTAAAGATCATATCCCTTGTGTTCTTCGTTCACGCTTCATGTACATTTTTTCTTGTGCAGGCTGTATTCCCTACTACGACGGAGAAATTACTCGAAACTTTAACACAACTGTCCGTGAACTACTAACCTGAAAACCCAGACGTACTACGCAATATATCTGAGTTCGCGGACTAAGAACCCATACCATGCTACACAAGTACGCAGTTTTGAAAATTGGGATTAGCCTAGTTCCAGAGACTGCTTTCATGCAATTATGAAGCCGGCACTACACTCCAACTATACATTAAATATGGTACAGTTGGAAAAAAAATACTTCTTTGCATCGATCTCTGCTTTTATATTCTACATAATGTTTATATTTTTATGATATGCTGCATAGATCACCAATGATCGAACGAAAGCCAGCTGGATCATCGTCCGTGGTTGTTGGCTTAAACATTTTATTCAAGATTAAAGAAGCTTAGCATATCTAAAACTTCTAAAACTTCTTGCGACTTTTCTGCTGTCCAAACCTTTTGAGATGATCGATTACCAATTAATCTTTTTTTATTCTTTGATGTGTCCCATAGTAGCAAAGAGGATTCTTTTCCTGCTGGTTTTTAATATCACACAAAGAAATAAAAGGTACCCACGTCGGCGTCTGTTTATGAAAGCCATTTTATAAATATTTTATAAACAAACTCTACCAGAACTTTCGAAACAGGGGCAAATTAAATGGTAAGGAAACGCTTTGAAAGGTTTCCAAAAAATCGTAAATTACCGATTTTTACTGTTTCATTAAAACATAAATTTCCAAGGTTTAGGAAGGAACATCAAATGGAAGGAAAGAGTGCACTTTTTGCGCAAGGGTGACTTGTTTATTACAACGACATAATCCCCAAAAAAGGAAAAAAGAACGACTTGGCTCATAGGGCTTCAGAGAATAAAGCAAACGAAATTGAAACAAAATTTAAGTTATAATGCAATTCTTAAATCCATTCTGACTAGCCTCTAGGCAAAGTTAAATTTTTATTATATCGAAATCAGCTTATTAATTTGTTATTTACGAGAACCAATCAGAATCGACGATTTTATTTTTCATGGAACACCTGCTGACTACAGGTGAAAGTAGGCAGAGGCATAATGGCTCACTGACGGGTCACACGATTCATTGTTTGCAACTGATTATGGTTATACGTGTTAATACAGCTGAGTGTTGGGTTGAAGCATTAATTTCCAAAATAATGTCACGCAAAATTATGTCGTTATTTAAGTTAGAATTCTAAATATCCCCTGAACAGTTCACTTTGTCCCTTGAAAGAAAGGAAATACAAGTCGTGATCAAGAAGAATAACTAAGGAATCGCTTTGGGTAGGTATACAAATTAAACTTAATTCGAGGAATAATTCAATAGGGAATTTAGAACCACGGCATTTGCCATTTGGTATTGTGATGTTGCTTGGCTATAGATTTTTTATCCCATATGCTGTTTTGTTTCAATTCATGTTACACACCAAATAATCCATTTATAACTACAGAATTGTTAACGGTTGGATCATTCTCCTGTTTGTATCTATGGTCAGCCCATATGTCACAAACACTACTCTTATATTGTTTGTGTCAAAGATGCAGACCTCGCGTTAATTAACATATTCAAATAGTAAGTCGCCGAAAACTTAAATTCATAAGACTCCTAATGCACCCTTCAAACGCTGGTGGGTTAAACGAAACAAAAACTTCCTAAAAAAACTACTAAACTCAGTTAAGCCTCCATTTCTGGCCATTATCTGTAAGAAGGCACCTTACTTCGGTTTGAGGCACCTTCATTTTGAGGCAGTACTTCAATCATCGTATTGCTAAGGGCTTCCTGCTAAACTGAAACAAAGATTTCACAAAACAACTTCAGGAAGCACATTTGGGAAAGAAACTTATTTTATTCAGTTTGACTGAGCCGCACTGGCTTTATTTGTTTTTGGTGCAAGCGAATGTAGTCTGTTATTTTTGTTTTTAAGTGCAGCATTACACATCAGTTCCCACGCGGTAATTTTACATTTAGCTTTCAGGCTTCGCAGTGAATAAATCAGTGAAGCTTTAGCTAAAACGTAATGTTGGTTAAGCAGTGTTTCGCAGTTAGCTTTCGTCTTAATGTTCGGGAGCCATATGTTTATGTTATCGTGCTGGGAATTAATGGAAGAAAGCAAGCGTCCCCAGAAAAGAAAAAAAAGATGAGAGAGCAAGGATTTATCACAAACAGAATATATTAAGTTTCATTGACTGAAAAACAAGGATTAATTTAATGATCAAATTTTCGTGGAATGTCACGTTCTTATTCGGTTATCATTACTTTCTTTGGTATAATAATAAAGCACTACAAATTGAAAAGGATGTATATATGTCGAAAATTAAGTTACTGGAGACTTCCAGGGAGTCTTTAAGAAAATCTTAGTTTCGTAGTCGGGATGCTTTAAGCAAAACAGTCAGTAGAATACATGTCAACGTTAAGTTAATAAAAAGTAAAATAAGAATTCAGAAATCAATTTCAAAAATGGATCTATTGGCTAGCGCATGACAATGTTTGCTGAACTGATCTTAGCTGCATCTCTCCATGTTTGCTCGCGCGACCAAACAAACTGCACAGTTTCAATCAGCATGCAGATGACGTATACTCTCAAACGAGAAATGCCTGCGGCTCGTGTTCCCACAGCTTTTTCGAGTTCTCCCACACTTTCACGAGTGTTTGTATAACTCGATACAAACACGGAGTACATGTTTTCTATTTCTTTTAGAAAACACCACGACGAGAAAAAGGAAAACAACTTGTAAACTTTGATTATCAAAATGTAAATTCTCTTTGCTCGCGCCATCACTACGTCAACAGCGCGCGCTTAGTTCTGTGTCTCCATCGAGTTATACAAACAGGCTTTTTAACCAATCAGCGCGTGTGCTTCCTTGGGACTGTTTTCTAATTATCCTTGTTATAGTGTATTATATACACTATAATAACTGGAAGGGATACATGAAGTACTTAGGTGGTCACTTCGGTCATGCCGCTAACCAGTGCAACACAAGCTTGGAACTCCCAAAGGTAGTCCTATTAACATAGCCCATTGAATTTTATTTTTGTATTTTTTTTTTTTTTTTTTTTTGCGAGCGGGGAGAGGAAGATGGGGGGGACAGGAACTATTTCGCTGTAATATTGATTTTGAGTATAACGGAAAAATTGAGATCCGATCAATTTAATCTCAGTGGTCGTCTCTCTTGACGACGTATTCATAACAATTTTTTTACAGACACCAACTCCAAATATTACTTATCTTTCCTTACCCGACGCGGAAAAACAGTTCTAACCCTTCCGATATCGATGTTAAGCTGTTCGTTAAAACAGTTTTTCTCGATATCTCGCGATCATTTACGACGCTAGGTTAATTTTTCATCGAGCTTTAAACCACTATTTTAGTTAGACAATGAACAAAGAAAATATGTTCTACGAAATGTCGCCTTTTAAGGTCGACAGTCACCATAACGGTTTCCATTTGTAGTGTTTCCAGGAGCCCGTTTCTCGAAATCCCCGGACCCTTTTCGGGTCTGTAAAGCCATTTTTAATTAATCTGTATCTAAAATCAGAAATGTGCATATGCCTGAAACTTCTTGTATGAAGAGAACCTCTGTTCATTTGTGAATAAACAGCTTTGTAATCGTAAGGTTCGAGACTTTGTTATGACTTTCCGGGCCCGAAAAGTTTCCGGGGCTTTCTAGAAACGTGCCCCAGGTAATTTATTACCCAGGCAGTGAGGCCTGGGTTTAAATTTGGACTCTTTTTTTTACCCAGGCAGCGAGGCCTGGGTTTAAATTTCGGCTTTCTTTTTTTTTTTTCCTCGTTCAGTCCATTCTCGTCCCCAGAGGCCGCGCTCCTTTTGGTCAGCACCAAGAATCGCGACCTCTGGCCCAGTGTAACGACATTCCAGTCCAACGACATTCCGGTTTTGAATGGCTTTGTAAACACAATAGATTGAGACCAGAACCAATCAGATTTGTCAGACTTGACTCTGAGCATGCGCAGTGCGACAGGAAGTTCGTGAATCGCGGACTTCCGGTGTTGGACCGTGGCCAGAGGTCGCGATTGGCTGACCAAAAGGAGCGCGGCCTCTGGGGACGAGAATGCGTTCAGTCACAAATCGCCGTCTGGTCTCTACAGCGCATGCGTGACTAATGCAGCGACCCATGAAAAAGCTACTAGGTCGGATTCCATGATTTCTAGGGCGATGAAATCACATACAAATGAACACGCCATTTGCGGTAGACCACTAAAGGACGTTAAACGTTTTCGGAAAGGGTCGGTCTGCAAGGCTTACGAGAGATCATTAATTTACGAGCGAACGTTTGGAGTGAATTCATCAAGAATCATGTTTAATATGCCAAAGGAGCTAGCTCTCAACCGGGACTATCGACTCTTCACCTTGATAAAAAGCATCTTGAGAAGCGTCATCGTATTTTTAGACGTGATCGTGAACCAAGTAGGATCCCAGTACGAACTCATAACGTCTGAGCTGTTGTTTACGAATGTATCTGTTCGAGTACACCCAAGTAAAACGCTCTGAGAAACTTCGTAACGTGTAATAAAGTTAAAATCTCGAATTAAACGATATTCTCTCGTTATTTTCTCGTAACAGAGGTATGTGCCTTCTCAAGAATGAAACCCATGTTGCGAATTATTGTACATTTAAGATAAAAGAAACTAATGTATGAGTTGACCCCAACAAAACAACTCTTGGATTGTTCTGTCACGCAATCCTGAAGCAATAAAAAAATTATTCGAAAACCATTCAGTAGGTAAAGTCAAGAAATTGTGATGTTATAGGAGATTAATAAAGATTAAACATCTCTAATTTTTAAATCAGCGTTTTCCCAAACCTGAGATATTCCTCTAATTATTTTGAACACATTTACAGAGCCCAGGGTTGCTCTATGTCACGCACCGCCATAACTCTGAAATTCAAAATGTCTCTTTCTTTTGAGAAATGAAAGAAGAAAAAAAAAACAAACAACAACGGCAAAGGCTGAAGAAAATAGACTGAAACGTTCATTGGCTGATGTAACGATCTTGACTCATTTTACGCGCTAAAGGTCTGTGTACGAGTAATAAGCCATTAATCGGTTCCAAGAAATGCAATCGAAGGCAGAATAGCTTGAGCACATCGATTCGATTGAACTTCGCACGACTTCAAATGCAGAATATTTAAGCTCAATTGCAATATAGCTAGTGCTTCTCAGTATAACGACTCCCTGGGTACACGCAGCAAGGCGTTTAGTTCCACAACCTTTCAATATACGTTCGATTTTTTAATAGATTTCTACCTAGGTTGGCCTGGAGGAAAGTTCAGCATAGCAGAACGCTTTGATGGCAACACCATTTTCCTATAAAATTATATTATTTCATCCTATGTGGTTATGGTAAACCTACTTTTTTAATCATCTAAACCTTTAAGCTAAGTTCCTTTGCTTCGTTTTCTAGGTTACTTGAGCAGTGCCTCATTTCTCGCCAATTTACTTCCCTCGATTTTTCTGAGCATTAACTTCAGGATATTAAATTTGGATGACCATATATCCATTATGTTGAGTCAAAATTCTCGATCCAATGTTGTTTGCGTGGTTAACCTATTTCAATTTTTTGCATACTGTTTCTTTTCTGTTGCTCTCACAAAAACAGCTCTTGGCATCTGCTTCAGTCTTGGATTTCGGCCAATTTCAGTTTTGTTCGGCTTTTGCATTTAGAATAAATAAACAAGTTCTTGTTTTCAAGCAAAATTGTGTTCCTTTCCATTAATCCGTTCTTCGTTTGAACTGTTACCCCCCCCCCCCCCCCCCAACCCTCTTCCGCTTTAATTTCTGATATCGGGAAGTGCTTATCCTTTAAATCGCCATATTTTCAAATACCTGATTGAATATTTTGCTGTAGCAACTGCCTCATAATTGCATTTTTGGGGAAGCAGGCTTTAAGAAGTTTAAGAACGATAATCAAAGGTTTCAAACCGAATCAGCCAATATTTTGGTGATTATGGTGTCGTCAACATATTCGGAAACATTTTTGTTCTGTCCAAACTGACAAGTACAGCCATCCTTCTCGAAAAGTTCAAGAAAGATCTCTCTCCCGCACCTATTATAGTTCTGCAGCTGCTAAATATAGTTCAATATAGTTTTGCGTGACGTATTTATGGGACTAACGGCATTACTTTATAAATAAGATTTGATATATTCTGCTAATACATCCTCGTGCTCTTTTTCAATAAAATTTACATTTTTTTAATTTAGTTTTCTTTTAGAATTAAAAAAAAAAGTTTGTAGAATCGTTGGGAGCCCCTGAGACCGCATTGTTTCGTTATTGCTCGATTGTAAGAGGTCAAAGCTCGTGTTAACTAAGATATATCATAAATTATTGCGATACAGATCAACCCCCTAATAAATTATCAACCGCCTAATAAATTACTGCCTCCCAAAACTCGAATCGGGGGGCTGGGGGAGGTGAAATTTCAAACTGAGCGAAATTAAGGCGATTTGAACAAAGAAACACGGTGCAGATAGAAGTTAACGGCTTCATTTTGTCGTGTTCCCGCATTCGGTATTGAAATAAACATGTTCATGTGTTGCCACAGATACTTTCCGGAAATCACGTTATTCGCCTCCCTTTGACAGAGCTCTTAGCCGCCAGCTACGTGGCAGACATTGTTCGCAAAATTGTCTCGTACTATTCTATACTATATATACATATTATAAAATGCAGGGGAGGTGTATCTAGTCATCTAGCTCTGCATATCAGTTAAAATGTGAAAATGTTTCATTACTTTTTTGGTAGCTTCCACTTGGTTACCTTAATCCCAATTCTAATTTCCGATATGAATACAATTTGTGATGGACCATATTAAAATTAGCTATTTACAAAAACCTTAAATGTCTCTATTGTCATAACAGATGTCAAAAGTTTTCAAATCGCCACGCGTATAAGGTTTCCTTTCATAACACGAAACATCAGTTTACAGCCCTGTAAGATTTAGCCCTTAAAAAATGTACATTCATTCCTAAATTCGCCATCTTTTTCGGTTTCTGAAGGTAAGACTGAAGTTCGGTTTTCTGTTTCTCATGTTGTTTTTTACTATAATATTTATTGAAATTCAGTACCGGACATCGAAAACTGAAACACTAGGAGAAATATCAGAACTTAAGTTCTGTGCCTGTATATTTGCTAGCATTTGGTATTTTGTGAACAAAGGTCTGTTGTCAATGTTGTTTGCTCCACGGTGTTTTTGGGCAGCTCGCGCGCGGCTGTGAGATCTTTAGGTGTTGGTAGACAACCTTTGTCTCACTCCTTGAGAGTATTGGTGGGGGAACTTCATAAAAAGGTACGAGTGAAATTTTTATTAGGGTATATGTTGGTTATTGTCACGTTGTCCGTAACATGATCTATACAAAAGGAAGGGGTATCTCTGTGTCAGAAGTTGTTATTTTAATTGACCATGATAAAGTTACAGGCTTTGCCTGTCATGATTTTGTTTCACAAACTAATTGCAATTTTGAGGCGGAATTAGGTATAAGTCGCAAGTCAGGAAACCGATAAGTTTAGTATTGCGTGGAGTTGCAGAGCGTACATTAGCTGAAAGGTTTTGACAATCAAAATGTTTTCCACAATGCTTATTTATTCTTAATAATCTAAGTATTTAAGAATAGTTTTTCTGTACCTGTAAGCGACTGTTAATATTTCCTTTTGAAGTGACACCTTTAAACACAATTAAGTACCTGGTCCTTTCGTCCCACATGTATTCGAGCTTTTCCCGAATATATTGTATTTTTCGCTATCACAAGATCTACGACAAGAGTGTTAGGTTGTAGCTATCGTGGTTTCGTCCTACAGCCTAATTACCCAACTGCATATATGGCGGTTAATTGGGAGAGACGATAAAATATCTTGTATGGGGCTTTATTAGGGCCGCAACAGAGCTAAATACAAAAAACCTTGTACCTTTGTGCCCAGCTAAGCCATTTAGCACCAATATTATACAATCAAGCTGTCGTTTCCGTCAAACTCACAATTTTATATATTTGTTTTGTACAGCGATAATTCTCCAAACCGTTAATACAGAAAATCAGCATAGCGTTGCTGTTAACTGATTAAAATATAAATTCTTACTACTGGCGAGGATTTCCAAGCGAGGAGTTGTACTCGAAGACTCGAACGAAACATTTTCAGTTTCGCAGCGAGTAAATTGTTCCTTATTTAATATACAAACCAAAATGTTTTATACGGTCAATGTGTCTGAATGAAATTCTCCAAAGTACCAAAATTTCATTTTGCTGAACCTAATTAAGCCTAGTGCCTTTACAACATCTGCAGCCGTCCTTGAATACTCGCAAGCAGTAACATTTTCGTAACGGTTTCGTAGCGAGTTCATTGCTTGGCGTTTTACTTTATTAAAACATTTTACTTCACGTAATAAAAAAGACGGTCAAGGAATTACCTAGGAAATTTTAGAATTCTCTACTTGAAGTGTTTCTGTTCCAATAAATTTCGAAAATCATTTTGCGTGCATGGGGAAGTTAAGCGTTCTTGAATGGTACAGAATCCAATATTTATATATAAATAGATGCCGTAGATATGCTAATCTGTTTTTCTCCGAGCTTGTTTAAATTACACCTTTATCGCGCGCCGCCATATTGTTGTATCAAAGTCGTACGCCCTATTTAGTTCCCTGATTTTACGAAAATCGGTAACAATATAAATACTGCATAGTTGAAATATGTGAAGCATTTTCGTAGCCATATACTAGCTCAAAAGAAAAGTCTCCGCTTTGCTTGATGTCTTTAATGGTAGCAAAAATTAATGATTTTGATGTTTTGGTGAAGTAATTTGGAGGGCGTGCATCATTATCAGAAGAGCTATCGATTACTAATTAACAAAATTATTTATAATTCATAAGTGGACTAGCTTTCACCTGTCGTTTTTAATCAAATAATTTGTGTCTTCCTTTCGGGATTGTGTTCAAATTAAACGGCTTCAAAATCAGGCATGGTTTCATTCACTTTCACTTTTCGCCTTCCTAAAATAAGAGAAACATTTAAGAAAACTTAATAAGTTGGGATCAATAAATAATACCGATTTTATAGGAACAGTGAAAACTGACCGGAGGGTCTCAATAAGGGGGTGGTGGCTTCAATTGCTACGGCAACTTTTTTAACAGCTTAAGTTTAACTTATTTTCATTACGCTTAACAGAATTCTTAGAAATTAAATAACCGTTGTTTTAAAAAGTCTCAAAAAGTAAAAATCAAATTGCATTGTTACAAGTATTAATATTATTAATTTAGAAAACAGTCTTAAGAAAGCACGCGCATATTTGTCACATAATCATTGCGCGATCACGTGGGTATATTACAGGTGTTCGATTTGGACTTTCTGTTATTGGATAACTTTAATCGAATACCCACGTGACTCGCACGTCAATTACGCGCACTTAAATGGCTTCCTTCGCAATGTTTCGTTCAGTTTTCAAAACTAAAGAAAAGAGCTAAGGAAGTTTTCGCTCAAAAGAAGTTCTCATAAGACATTTTTAATTCCGAAAATTTTTATACATACGGTCAATTAGTAATTGAACTTCGTGTCGCACAATGCAGGGAGTAGTCGTAATTTCAAATCGGCGTCGCGCTTCGCGTTCGCCCGAAATTAAGCACGATTACTCCCTGAATTGAACTTAACTCGGTCCAATTAATATTACAAACAATGAAGTGTTTCTGTGGAGAAACTATGCTACTTTAAAGAACATTAAAATTCCTGGGAGTAACTGTCACCCGATACTGGTTCCGAGACATTAACACTCTATTTTCCCGAACGAGCACTATCCATCCGGGTATTTCAGTTAAGCAATAGAGTGTTTCTGTCGAGGAACTATCGGCTGATAGTTGCCCCGCGAAAACTTGATGTTCTCAAAATAAATATTTGCCCAAGAAGCGAAGTTTCAAGGGCAAATATGCTAGTTTTAAGAACATCAAATTTCCAAGGGGCAACTATCAGAACGATGGTTCCGAGACATAAACACTCCGTTGTCTTTGTTGTTCACCACGGTGAAAGCCAAAAATAAAATTTGAAAAAAAACAGACAAAACCTCCTGAATACAATTTCGATTGTTTATTTTCCACAAACCCGCTTGTTTACATAAAAACGGATAAGTACTATCCATCCGGGTATTTTCCGCGGACGGGCACTTTAGGCTGATAGTGTCTCTCGGCGGACGAACACTATGACGTCACGTGATCAATTTCAACCAATCAGACTCGGAGAAAATTTGGTGGTGAACTATAACGCGTGATAGTTGAGTCGGGCTGCGTCCTCATCAACTATCAGTCGTTCAAAACTTTATCTAAATCTAGCTCTATTCAGACACTCCAAAACGCCAAAAAGCGGCCGTCATTTTGTTAACAAGGGCACACTGCTACGCTACTCACTATCTATCACAGAATACATAGTGAGTAGCGTAGCCAATCAGAGAACGGCATTCGTGATAAAACGCTAGTAGATTTATTCGAAACCTCGATAGAAACACGGTACCTGTTTTCTATTTCTTAAATGATTTACAAGCCACACAACACTACACAAAAAAAACGTTTTGACAACAGATCTTTTACTTTCATAGCTAAGAAATGTTTTGGCGGTTAATATTATTTCACGGCTAATTACCGGCTTAAATTTCCCATTTTAGGAAAGGTACTAGTTTTATTTCTCAAATTAATTTACATTCCTTTCACCTTAAACGCACCAAGCAAAAAAAAATATATTTTGGGTTGTTACGGGAACCTTTGCCCCTGCCTTCTCCTCCCCTCCTCGTTTCTTATGCCGTCATTATTTTATTATTACGCCTTGCTCCTTGTCATTTCCACCTTTTCTACTTGCTACCTCTGATTTCCAGTCATCAAAGCCTCGTGTATCCTTATGCCTTACGATGTTTTCATGTCTTTCTCAGTTTTGGTTGCTTTTACTTGTGTATTATGTCCTCTTTTTCGTCCACAGGTCACTAAACTAAGCGTGAACAGCGTCGCCGTTACCATCCGCCATGACGGAATCAATTGGTATGGCTGTGGTATTCCTCATACTCGCTATTATAGATATCGTTGGTAACGTTATCGTCTGTGCGATCATCAAGAGAAATCGAGACATGAGGTATATTTTCATTTCAATTATATTTACAGTGGAACCTCTCCACAACACTCACCATGGAGACGGGAAAAGGGGGCTTGTATAAAGATGGCGCTTATGGGGAGGTCGGGTTGTAAAACGACACCTGTTTTAATTTTTTTCACAATTTTTTGTCAAAAATCAAGATTGGTGACCTATCACGATAAAAACTGAGGTTTTGTATACACTATTCCACAGTCATTGATCAACTGGCCCTTGTCGAGAGGTTAATTCAGCAGTTGGGGAAAGTTTTAGTGACAGTTGCCAATGTGAAAAAGTAGCCGTTGAAGAGAGGATATTATAAGAGTGAATGTACGGACTGTCAGTCGAGACCAAAAACAGTGGCGGTTGTAGAGAACAGGCCGTTGATGGAGGCTCCACGGTGGTTATTTCGAGGGTTTAAAGTCGCGTACTAGCGTGCAAATCTTTCTTCGAAGCTTCGTGTGAACGAGAAAAGTTTGAGAATTTACTGACCAGCACTTTCAGCAACTTCACACTCACGGCGGGTGGCATGGTTTAGGTTAGCCAATCAAATTACATTATCACTCGATGCATTATTTTTCCTTTTTATTGGCTGGGAGTCCACCACGTGACCTGCAGAAAACTATTAACAGATAATAGTCTACGCAGGCGTAAAACTGTCTAAATTTGTTTTGATGCCAATAATATTCTGCTCATGCGTGAATGAAACCATGCCCTTTGGTGAAAAATGGCTGATCGCTTCCTTGAGCAGTCAGAGAATGATTTTTGATATTCTGCCAACCTCGTCCAATAACTATCAAATTTTTGCTGCATTTTCCAGGTACAATGAGCGATGTAGTTAACTAAAGGACATCATTGAGCATCTTCTCTGATTGAGTCAACTCAAATATTTCTCTGCCTTTTTCAGCCCTTTGGAACTTACTCAACACTTCTCTATTTTCCAGGCAATTCGCATGATGTTCATCTAGAATACAACAAACAGTCCTCTCTCAGACTTTATAATCCATCAAATATTTTCGTTAGTGCGTAATTGGTCTAAACGCGTCACGTGACAGAATATGCCACGAGTGATATTTAGGGAGCTTAAGCACGCTCGTTTTTGAGACGCGGACGGCAGCCGGAAGTGAGCTACCTTCAAAACAAAACGAAGACTCCATGACAGAAAAACAGAACATTTCAAGGCCCTCGCCAAAAATGACCATTCATCAGCCATTGCTGATCATGTGAAAACCACTGGTCACGACATTAAATGGGATCATTTTGACATTTTAGCGTCCGGAAAAACTGACTTTCACTGCAAAATTAAAGAGACTTTGTTCATTCAAGAGCTAAAGCCTTCCCTTAATGTCAATATTAGTAGTGAGAAGTTGTTGCTGTTTTAGCTGTTACTCCTCATTATGTTTATACACGTACTGCTGCAGATCATATTTCTCAGTCTAGGTTCCAGACCTCTTATGTTTACGATATATATATAGTTTTCAAAAATTGTAACCGTCACTTTTGAAAATGTATGTTGATTAGCATACGAAACGTTAAGTTCTATATAAAAATGCGTTGGAATACCATGTTTATCACCGCTGTTTGTGTTATTTTCTTAATCGAGCTACCTTCACTTTTAACTTGCCCTCACACAACCACATTCACACTGCTAATAATCTTTTTTTCATTAGAGATAAGTAGTATAAACATCTAGGGGAAAATACGGTCCTGGCACGCGAAATGTTCTCTTCCGGTTGCCGTCCGCGTCTCAAAAACGCTCGTGCTTAAGCTCCCTATTTAGTCTCCTTCGCAGCGTTTTTTTATGTCACGCAACGCTTGGGAGCGTTGCGTGACATCCCAGAAAACGGCTGCGAAGGAGTACTAAGTGATATTCTCCAATTTTTGAAACTGTGCGTGTTGCAAAAAATAATTGAAGGATAATAAGCACCATAGCTTTCGTTTGGCGCGAAAATATGCTCGGATATTTTTCCAAGGACATGTTCCATGTTTCTCAGAGCTAACAATTTGCCTCGCGCTACGCTGTTCGCTTCTGGAAACAGATAAGTCGGCGGACAAATGTCCTAGCATATTTCCGTTCCAAATGCAGGCTTTTGTATATATCTAGTACAAATATCAAAGTTCCTTACATGTTTGCATGACTAGAGTTTCTATACGTCTTCATGTTTGTGGCATTTTTTCTGTACTTATCAAGTTATTTTCAATTCCAAAGGAGTCCCATGAATTACCTTCTTCTAAACCTGGCTATAGCTGATATCATGTACGCCATGTTCATCGCCCCTCGAGTTTACTTCCAGCTTACTTTCAATCATCCAGATGGAGTGATTGGCACATTTTTGTGCAAATTTGTGACAGATGGAAGTGTTGCGTGGATTGGAGGAGCCTCTTCAATTGTCACTTTGACTGCAATCGCCATTGAACGATATTATGCGGTGATGTATCCTCATGGAAACAAATGGAAACTTACCGAGCACAAACTTAAGGTTAGTCCGAATGACAAATTAAAACTATTGCTCTTATTAACGGCTTTCCTTCGAAGGCGTCTAGTGCATGTTTGTTAATGGGTGACGAGGCCCACGATATAAGAGTGAAGCAGGTCCTGCCACGATGGCTGCAAACATATGTAGAGGAACGCGTGGGAGGATGGAGAAAAGCTGGGATGAATGAGTAGGCTAATTAATCTGTATGCGTTTAATTCCAGGTGATTATTCCCTTTAGTTGGGTTTTCGCCATACTGCTTATCACGCCGATGTTCATTGTCAAAGATGTCTTGAAGAACAACGACGGCAACTTCTGCGCGTATGTCTACCCAAAGGAGTGGATGGGCAGGGCGTATACCACCACATGGAATGTGGTTTTCTTTCTTCCATTGGCATTAATGATTGTGCTGTATGCTAGAGTCGTGCGCGCTTTGTGGTTTCATGGCAGTGATGACAATCAACTCACACGTCAACAGAAGGTTAGTGTTACTTAATATGTACGGTCCACAAGATACAGGGGTGGATCAAGTGGCTAGACCCCCAATTTGGTGAAGCCAAACAAAATTAAGATTGTAGATATAGTGGCAAAAGTAAAAGCAAACACTCCGGATAGGAACCTCTTTGTAATTTTGGCTTTGTATGATTCCGAGTATTTCTGGGGTAATAGTTTAAATTAGAATCCAATTCTTGAGCTGCAACATTTTCTGGCATGTTTCGTTGATTCTGGAACCTCAAGGTACCATCAACATCTCTTTGAATAATCCTGGATCTGCCTCATATATATTTTTCTGTATCCTCACATCAAGTAGAGTTGTGACATATTTGTAATATATTTAGCTCTTATTAACCGAGCAGGAGGTCTGTATGGGAGAATCTTGACCAAGGTCGTCAGTACAGACCGAACGCAGTGAGGTCTGTACACACGACAGAGGTCAAGATTCTGCCATACAGATCGACTTAGCTCGGTTAATAAGATGTTTATTATATGGCATTTAATGTAACTGGTTTGTACTAACTTACATTTTGCTTGCGAACGGCGATGAGCCGAATTTAATTCATCCAAAGTTTGCTCTTCCTCTTTACTTTTTTTTCTCATCTGCTTTTTGGCACCTTACAGAAATAAATATTGTTACATGAAAACAGTCAATGATTTTGCATTTTAGTTTCAACTTTTTCACTTCAAAACATTACCGGTCTAGATGCCGGTCTAGATGGAAAAATCCAAACCGCGGTCAATATCCATTTCAGGCAATCAAATTCGTAAATTTGGTGGTTCCCAGTCCTTGTGAGACAGAGCCGTATAATAAATACTTATTATAAGACTGCAAACTGCCTTCATCGATTCTACCAGGAACTTCCACATATCAATTATAAAACAAGGAATGATTGTTTCATGCTATATGTCCCCTGCCTGGCACTATGATCTAGTCTGTTGTGTTTTCTTAATCTGACTTTACATCTCTGTATATACAGGGAGTCGCGAGAGTACGAAAGAGAGTCACTCTAATGGTGGTCGCTATCACTGTCATATATGGAATCTGCTGGGGCACGAATGAAGTTGTTTACGCCATCGAGTTCATAGCACTGCACCACATTGGACATCTCCCAATGGCCATCGCTAACACGATGGTCTTGTTTAATTCTGCTATCAACCCGTTTGTATACGCGCTGTTGAACAAGCAGTTCAGAGTGAAGATGAAAGTAATGTTATGCTGCACACATTCCTCGGCTCCCAGGGTTTACCCCAAGAGAAAAAGTCAGGACATGGTCCTTGATGAAAACACCATTCCTTCGATTTACACAGCAGCACCATCTACCACGGAGTAATACGAGTTTCCATATCAGTTTTATACAACGTAGATTTATGTCCCCTGCCTGGCACTATGGTCAAAAGCAATTACTTGACTATTCCTTTAGATTTAGGCAAAGAAATTGTGGCTCAGATCAGCTTTCCAAGGGGCTTAAAAATACCGCTATTTACTACAAATAGAGAATGGTGTTCCATATTCACTTAGAAACGAATGCATGCTTGCTGAAAAAAAAATGCCAGTGAGCGCACTGGCGGAATGCCAATGCATTCAGATTACGCAGTTTTCTGACCTCGAAAGCACATTATTTTCTTAGAAAACATAGAAACATCATCTTTTAGTTATACGTTGTATTAAGAATATGAAATGAAAACGCAAAAACATTTACGTCTGAAAAGGGACTGCGCTGGCAACAAAACATCCGGAACATTCTGCTTAGTAAATTCCTGTTGAGCATCTTTAAAAAAGTAATGCACACTAAGTATATTAAACTATAACTTTATTTTAGAATATAATAATATCATTATAGGAAATGGGCAGTCCAGAAAACAAGCAGAAATGTAAGAAGATAAAGACTACTTCAAAAGGCTCGTCTTCACCATCTACGGGTATTTTACGAATTTGCAACGCGACCAGCTCCCAGTTGGGTTGATAGCTCAGTCAGTGGCAGATTACTACACCGATTCCGCAGAGGTCATGCGTTCCAATCCCGTTCAGGCCTGAATTTTTTTTAGGGTTTGACTTCACAACTGCTTAAAGTGGTACTATGACGAAAATCGCATCTTTCCTATTGAAGCCATTTTAAAACGTAAACAGGTAGTCTGTATGAGAAGAAAAATGCCGTTTACTTTTTTCAAATATCTCTTTTCGTTCCAGAAATATTCAAGTTTTTAAACTATGCAAATTAGCCAAATGATGACGTCACATACTCAACTAAATTTTGATCAAATATGACAAGAAAAGATATATCAGCCAATTTGTAACAGAAATGTTTGATACTTTGCAGGAAGCTTCTACTAAAGGTGCTCCACAATACGAACTTAAACGTTTTGTTACCATGGCAACATACTGGGTTCCATTTTCATATTTGCTAATGGTGCTTTGTATGTATGATTCAGCAGGCATATTAATATGTTAGCTCCAGTTTGTGGCCCTGTTTAGCATTTTTAAGCTGAAAATCACTAACATATTGAATGAAATCAAGTCGGTGGGGACTGGTACAGAGTGAGTTGCATGGGAAAAGCATTTTTATAGCCCCAGGTGTGTTTCCTATAGAACTATTAGCCTGCCAAATTTCAATGGCCTGCGCCGCAAATTGGCAAGCTAGCTCTATTTATGTACTTAAGATAATATTGGGTCGAGTGTATGACGTCATCAGTCATTTCATTTGCAAATTTTTTAAACTTAAATATCTCCGGAACTAATGCAGATATTTGCAAACGGTAAACGGCGTTTAGATTCTTTCATGGAATTCTATGTGATACACCTATAATATCAAGGGGTAAAAATTTGATCATAGCACCACTTTAAGTTGTGTTTATAACTGCGATCATGTCTTCGCATCATTTATTCTAAGCAGTTTAAATATAAGCTAATATATGATCTTTCATAAATTCACTTGCAAGCCATTGCTCACTTAAAAAGCCAAGGCATTTGTTTCTTTGTACACCACCCATTCACTCA
>JAEMPF020031621.1:0-24584 GCA_022496165.2 Catalaphyllia jardinei | reverse complement strand
TGATTGTTGACTGTGGGTAACTGTCAGCACTGAAGTTGGCGTCACCAGTGGGGGCGTCACGGATGGATTCAAAGGAGTCGTTGGAGCCAGCGGAACCGCGGTATTCTCTTCAGACGCCTCTACAACTGTAAAGACAAACGTGCCATGATGGCTGACAACTTCAAGTGCTTTATTCCATGTGCATAGTCACGTGACATACATTATGACTGACTAGGGAGGGGAAAGTAAACTTGTTGCCTTTTATATCACATCCTACCCTTCTTGAAAACAGTAGTCATGCACCTCTTCGGAACCTCTAATTTTATTTGCTCCCGGAATCATCCACCTCTATTGTTTTCAGGACTAGGGCCATTGTTTCTGTTGTTTATTCTATTGTTTTCTCGGCCAATCCTGTTAGACCTTACGAGAGGTTCGTGGCGCCTCCTTGAAAAGAAACACAATAATAAAATAATATTCTGAAAATAAATGTCACTGTCCTTGGTTTAAAGAAAATAAATCAACAACTGATCAGAGCCCATAGTTGTACAAGTCTACAGGTCAAGCCGGTTTGGTGCTACTACTTGTCTGCCACTTCGGGTGACATATGGTTCCGTAATGTTCTCCACTGCTGGTTCCTGGTATATGGGTTGCTCCTGGGATGGGATTTCAGGCAACATAATGGGAGTCGTGGGTTGATCAGACTCAGCATCCTTGGCTGGCTCTTTGTCCTGGGCTACAGTTTTGTCTAGACAAAGGGGCAGTTCTCCATTCAAACTATCATGTCCTGGTGCTGGGCATACCCGTAGATGCTGCCTGTTGCGGCGATACTTTCTGCCGTTTTCAGCCTGCACCACATAGGATCTTGGTGTATGGTGATGCTTGACTACAGTAGCTGGTTTCCAGACTTTGGAATTTGTCCAAGGCTGCATACGAACTTTGGTTCCAGGCTGGAGTTCTTTCATGTCCTTGCTTGCATGACGATCATGATATTTCTTCTGACTTTCTTTAGTCTTTTCCAGGTACCTGGAGATTTCCTGCTGGTTGTTACCTGCTGGTTGAAGCAAGCCTTCCATCATAGGTAACTTATTTCTCAGTCGACGACCCATGAGTAATTGTGCCGGGGACAGGTCAATGTCTGGCAATGGTGTTGTTCGATAATCCAACAAGGCCAGGTGCTTGTCATCATTTTTTCGCCACAACTTCTTAACAGTTTGTACAGCTCTCTCCACCTCTCCATTAGCCTTCGGGTAATGTGGTGATGTAGTGGTGTGCTTAAATCCATAATCTTTGGCAAATTCCTGGAACTCAGAACTGCTGAACTGGGGGCCATTATCGGATACCACCTCTGCTGGGATCCCATGGACTCCAAACTGCCTTTTCAACTCCTCTATCACAGATCCACTTCTTAAAAATTCCAACTTTGTGACTTTGATGAATTTGCTGCGATAGCACACAGAGAGGAGATAATGTTCTCCTCGAAACTCAAATAGGTCAGTTCCAATCTTCTTCCAAGGGAGTGATGGTGGTACAGAGGGCTTCAGTGGCTCAGAGGGTTGTTTCTTGGCATAGTCTGCACACACACTACAATTGGTGACCATTTGCTCAATTTCCACTGACATTCCAGGCCAAAATAATACCTCTCTTGCTCTTTGTCTGCATTTGACTATTCCTAAATGACTCTTGTGGATCTGACGGAGCATTTCAGGCCTAAGCGACTTTGGGACAATTAGGCGTGTTCCCTTGAAAAGGAGCCCGTCTGCTGTGGCAACTTCGTCTCGAAATGTCCAGTACAGTTTTGCCTCTACAGGAACTTGTACTTTTGTGTCTGGCCATCCATTTGTCACCATAGCGAGAACTGCTTGTAGCTCAGGGTCTGTCTTCGTTTCATTCTGGAATTCTTCATAGCGTTCATCTGAGACTGAGAGGACTAGATTAATCTCTTTGAATTCTTCGTCAGCTCCACTGTCATCACTGTGCACAGATGCTCGGCTTAAGGTGTCTGCCAGGACTTGCTTGCTTCCAGGAATGTAGCGTATCTCCACATCGTACCCACGTACATTGAGAATCATTTTCTGAAGCCTCAGTGGTACTTGTGATAAAGGCTTGGTACTGATGGCTTGGAGAGGCTTATGATCTGTCTCGACCGTGACACTTCTGCCATAGATGTACTGATGAAACTTGCGACAAGCGAAAACAACTGCTAACATTTCAGTTTCAATTGGGGCATACCTTGTTTCAATGTCAGTAAGCGCTCGGGAGGCGTAACACACAGGTTTGTTGTCTTGTAACAGCACTGCTCCCAGCCCCTTTCCACTGGCATCGCATTGAATAGTTACTGGCTTATCCACATCGTAGTATTGAAGTACTGGAGCTTGCGACACAAGCTGCTTAATCTTCCGGAAGCTTTCCATCTGTGGATAGTCCCAGTGGAACAATACATCTGATTTCTCTAGCTCTCTTAAGGGAGCATCTACAGTGGACAGTCTAGGAAGATACCTGCTAAGAAACTGCACGAAGCCAAGGAGCCGTTTCACATCTTCTTTTGTCTTTGGTTCTGGCATCTCATGAATGGCTTTAACCTTCTGGGGATCAATCTTCAGGCCCTCTGCGGTGAGTAGATGTCCTACATAAGGTACTTCTCTCTGGCGGATCTTGCATTTCTCTTTGTTTAGTTTTAAGCCCTTTTTTGATGCTCTTTCTAGAAATTTCATCAATCGTTCATCATGTGTTGCGTCATCTCCAGCGATGATTACGTCATCCATTATGACCTCAACACCATCCAGGTCTTCAACCATCTGGTCCATGGTTCTTTGGAAGATTTCTGGGGCACATTTTACGCCAAAGGGCAGCCTTGTGAACCTGTAACGACCAATTGGAGTGTTAAAGGTGCATAGAAGCGAGGACTCCTCGTCTAACTTTAACTGCCAGAAGCCGCTTTTGGCATCTAGAATGCTGAAGGTATTGGCACCTTGAAGACGGCTAGCCACTTCATCAACAGTTTTCATAGGGTAATGGGACCTCTTCATGGCAGCATTTAAATCTCTAGGATCAATGCACAATCTCACTGAACCATCGGGCTTCTGAACTACTACTAGTGAGTTTACCCATTCTGTTGGTTCTTCTTGGCGTACAATAACTCCAAGCTTTTCCATCTTTTTCAGTTCTTCAACAACTTTCTCTCTCTGAGGTACTGGTATCTTCCTTGGGGAATGTATCACAGGGGTAGCGCCATCAGCCAGCTCAATGCGATATGTCCCAGGCAAGCATCCTAATCCTTTGAACAACTCTGGGTAGTCATCTAACTCGACTCTTGTTCTTCCAAGTGGCGTGTTGCTGGTCAGCTGGTGAACTCTTTTTAGTAGGCCAAGTTTGACACAGATGTTTCCACTGAGCACGGATTCTACTTCGGGTTCTACAACAAAGAACCGGACATCTTCGACATTATCTTTGTACTTGGCACTCAAAACCACTTCTCCACAAGGTTTCAGTCTGTGCTTAGAGAAGGAAATCAACACAGTGTTCGTCTTTGTCAGCGGTGGCCTTCGCCTGAGATTGTTGTAAGTCTTCAGTGACATAACATTAGCTTTTGCACCACTATCCAGCTGGAAGCGAACTTCAGTATCTTCCAGCAAAATAACTTCATGAAATTGCTCATCTTCTGGAACACAGCTTGACTTTACCGAGTAAACAAACAGCGAGTCATCTTCGCTTTCTTCTTGGTCAGAGTCTCCTTCTGTTCCCGGTCGGAATCGGCTACCTCTTGTAACTGATGGACTTCCTTTGACAAACAGAGTTTCGAGAAATGATTCATCTTTTTGCAGTGTCTGCATTGTTGCCCCATTGCTGGGCATTTCTTGTGTGCTTTGTCATAACCACACCGTCCGCATTTGTGTTTCGATTCAACATCCTTCGCTTCGGTGGTCTTCTCGGTCTTCCCTTTGCTTTTATTTGAGCGCTGCCGACGATTCCATGGCGGACGTTTTTCCTGACTCAGGGTATTCACGGTTGGGTCTTCGTCGCTGGCGAGCTTCTTCAGGCTGCTGAGGTTTGTTTCGTAATTTCGACCAATTTCTATGGCCTTTTCAGATGTCAGTGCGTCTGCTTGATCCAGGCATTTCTCACGCACTTTGGGATGTTTACAACGAAAAACGATCGCGTCTCGAACCATACGTTCTTCTTCTTGATAGCCACAATCCTTAACCAGAATCTTCAGATCTGTAACAAACGAGTCGAAGCTCTCACTGTCTCCCTGACGTCTTTCGTTAAATTTCAAAGCAGCCATTATGTGGTTTTTTCGTGGCGCGCAATATTCTTCGAATTTCTTCAATACGACCTTCAATTTCGCCGCATCTTCGGGTTTTGTGAATGTGAATCCTTCGAATACATCCAACCCTTTATCGCCTACCCACAGCTTCAGGTAGCTCACCTTCACGCTCTCTTCTTTCTCATGTAACGGACCGTCAAAAATGCATTCTGCTTGTCGACTGAAACGGCGCCATTCTTGATGCAAATCTTGAGCGGTCCACGATATCTCCGGAGGTTTGAATTTCGCCATTGTGGCTGTTTTCACAATCTCCGCGAATTCTGCGTTCTATCTCCAGTCAACTTTTAGCTGGGTAGCGTGTGATTTGGCGTGGAAACGAAACTCTTTCTGACACCATGTAAAGACAAACGTGCCATGATGGCTGACAACTTCAAGTGCTTTATTCCATGTGCTTAGTCACGTGACATACATTATGACTGACTAGGGAGGCGAAAGTAAACTTGTTGCCTTTTATATCACAACAACTTCACTCAATCGTGCAAAGGCAGCGGAGTCAATAGTTGGAAGTTCATCGGCCTCGTGGAACTGAAAAGACTTAAAAAAAAAAGAATTCATAAAGGTCGATTTTCACTAGGGTATAATAAAGGCAAACGCATAAGCGCAATCAGACGAAAAGCAATTGAGAACTCCCACGACATTAGCATAAAAACATTACCACAAGACTGAAGAGTTGATCACGCAAAGTGAAAAACGCGAAACATCAATCCAAAACTGGCAAAGAAAAAAATGCTGCGCGACACGTTGAAGGTTTCCGTGTCTCACATTTCGCCGCGTTTATGCTTTGCATTGGTCACATTCATTTTGTGTGCAAGTGAGACCGAGGATAACTAATCAGAATTAAGTATTTTTAACCTTTCTTTGTTCGAGCGAATGTTTGGCCTACCAAAAGAAATTCCGTTTTTCAACGTTACGCTTTCCCGAGTCTTTGTAACCACCAATCCAAATTAGGTGACTAGAGTTGGCATTTTGCGCAGTTCTATAATTGCCCACATAAAAGGTTTACAACTTACCATGTTTTCATACGAATCCAGGCGGTGCTCCATCCTGTCTAACCGGACTGCAATGTTGTGCTCCATTGCCGACGGAGCGTCCTCTAGTCTCTCCATCATCTGTGGAAGTTTTACCAGAAAAAAATATTCTTATTGGTCATTGCAGACCAATGGAAATTCTTGCTTTGGGTCTCGCCCCAGTTACGCGCGGGCAAAAATACAGTTCCTTGGTCTTTCTTTGCTCCCCAACCCCACGGAAACGCTTGCTACGCAGGCTATGTCATGTGCGTTCCCATGTGATTCCCAAAATTTGTTTATAGCGCCTTTCAATAACATGCGGACTGTAAAACTCAAAGTTCAACCGACAAAATAATGCATTTTTCGCTACCATAAATGTTCGGCGGCTTCTCCCAGTTTCCGACCATTGTCGAGCACGTGGTAATCAAATCGTTGTGCACAGTTCAGACATCGAAACAGTACTCGGCAGCAGTCGGAAGCAGGGAGGAGCCCCCAAACTATTGACTAATGGTAGCAAAAAAATGTATTAGTCGGTTTCTGCTTTGAATTTAAGAGTCCGCAAATTAACTCACAATTAAGAATTGCACCTTGGGTATCTATGTTGTTTTGATCTGTGGGAAATCAAAAAATGTAACATGTACATGAATGTGGTCAGACTTAAGTTCTATCATGCTGATGATTAATACACAGAATACCCACTTCACTGTGCACATTATGTGCACAAAAAAATTAAACATACCATAAAATTTATTATTTTCAAAAGTTGGCATCCAAGTGTCAACCTTACAGCTACAGTCTACATTGAATGATTCATTTCAAAATAGTGATTATCGCTGTTAACATATTTTCCAATATGTCTGTTTGGAAGAATTTGGTCTGACAAAGTCACAAAATTAATAACTGTCATGGGACAAACAACTGCATTTTTAAACCACAGCATTCATGAAGCTAATAAGACTGTGTGTAATCACATGCAGTTATTATCAAGCAATGCTCATGACTTTATAATAATCTACTGACCACAGTATTCTAATATTTCGATGGAATTGTTGATCACATCATCATCACTCGCGTCAGAATTGATATCACAATACATATCTGTTGAACAGAAACCAAGTCAATGACTGTTTTGTATCTTTAAAACAGCCTGTGCTAAGACATACTTAACACTTTACAAAAGGAAGGCAGCCAATAAACCATGCTAGGCAAGCTTACAATAATGACAAAACCAGTCACACCAGATGATGATCCTCCCACACTTGCTAGTGCTGTGAGGTACCTTCGAGTAGGAGCTTCAAGAACAAAATTGAAGAGAAGACCATTCAATTGTTTAATATACGGTTAGGGTTATATTCTAAACCTGGATGAATGATTTTGTCAAATGTTATACACATAAACAATCATGCCCAGATAAAAACAAAGTTATAAGGGTTACTTCAATAGCTAATTTTCTTCTCTGTAGCAGCGTGTGTAAGAAACATACAGCAGTTGCTGTTGTTTTAACTGATCTTTGTTACTGCCAGGGTATTTCAAGGCATACATGTACTTTAAATTTTTGTCACTTTTCTTCTTGGAAAAACGATTAACTAACAAACAATAGAATAGAAGGCAAATCCCAGACGCTCCTGTTCCGGAAAACAAGAAACCCTGAACCCGTAATTCAGTTTGCCCAATATGTTATAAAGTTCTTAAGCTTTGCATGATAGCCAAGTGAAAAGGCAAGTAAGTAGCCTTTGGCCACTTGGCACTATATTAGCACAGCAATGGAAATTTTTCCCCATGTAGAACTTTGATAATAGCAGTTTCAGTACACACAGATTATTGCCTGCATTCTGGTGTTTCTTTCCAATTAATTAAGGAGACTACTAGTACAAGCAACCCAAGTGAAATCTACTCACCACCACCAGTAGGGGGTGTTGTAAGGTCTATCATCATCGTATGTGTAACAGGTGTGGTTGACGTAATAGAAGAAGTTGTAGAAGATGTGGAGGATGATGCAACGGTAGATGCAGTGGACGATGCGGTAGATGTGGCGGTGGATGTTGTAGATGTGGAAGAAATTGTGGCAGACGCAGTAGAAGATGGGATAACTGTGGTAGATGATGATGTAGATGTAGATGTAGATGATGATGATGATGATGACGCTACACTTGTGCTAGAGGACAATGATGCGTTGTGAGTCCCTACAGCATAGAAATAATATCAATCAATCAAAGATCAAACAATGAAAATCAAGTAATTTTGACATCTCCATTACAAACATGATTATTACCAGAAGTCAGATTGTTTCGGCCACACAGTGTCTTTTTTGGCATCAATAAATTCCAGACTTACGGTTAATATATCTGTTTCGAATTGTCATTCCAATTTATTTTGTATTCCTTTCTTTATTTGTCTAGTCATAATCAAGAAAGAAATGAAAATGAAATAAAACTGGTTGGCAAGGAGAATATTGAAGCCAGGACATATCTACTTTATCAACTGATGTTATTACTGAACGTTTCCCAATTACAAGTATGAGATGCTACTGGTAGTAAACTGGAGTCTTTCTCAACACTGATGGTACAATCTGACTTATGTTTATGCTTAGCTGCAAAAGATTTCTGCACAGCCCCATACATTAATTATACAAGCATCACTGTCATACTAACCCTGTTCCAAAATAGAGTTTGAGTCACACAATGTTTACATAATTTATTATTACTACGTGGTGCTTTGCAGAAGTCTTGCTCTGACCTGTTCAGCTGTTGACACATTTAACTCTACTGTGCAATGGCTTCATTATAGATCAAAACCTCCATTTCAACTGAATTGACATGGACAAAGTTTACTACCTTTGCTCATGAACAGAGGTGAATTGATCAACAGTACTTTACATCAGCATTGGAGGTAGCCAATCTAATCTTCCAGCCTGTGATACTAATTGGAACTATTGCTAAAATTGTAACTATAATTAAATCATTATCATCATCATCATCATCATCACAATCACCATCGTCATTGCCATCGTCATCGTCATCAACATCATCAATTTAAGCCATTTAAGCTTAATAAGTGTAGTGCCTGAGGAAAAGTATAGAAAAACATTCTTTTTCCGGACTCCACCGAAAAGCTCCACTAGTCTTGCTCCATCTTGAGGGCCTCTAGCCACCATTTTCATGCTGTGTCCTTTAGAATAGGACACTATGAATTCTAATCTAAAAAAATAAGGTAAAAGAAAAGAAAACTTTAGCTTGTTGATCTAGTTTAAGAAAGACAATAACAATGTTAATCAAATCCACATTAACAGCTTCGAAATTCTGAAATAGTGGGGTAAATCGCGTTGTTTGTGACCCCCTTTCGGACCAACAACATGTCGTATTCTGATCTTATCTGTACTGATCGAGTGATTGTCTGCAAATGAACGTAAGGGTGGACAAAGCGGAGAAGGTATAAAGAGCGCCTTCCACGAAGAAGGCATCAATAGATGAATTTCGTAGGCCTCACTTGACATTGGGATCAAGCCAGGGTAACCCGGCCTCTTTAGACAATTGGCGCGAAGCGCGACAAATATGCATCGGGCGAATGGCCTTTGAAAGTAATAACTGTAAACTACCTAACAGTCTATGCAGTATAACAACTATTCTAAACATTGTACCGTCCACCTTCAAAACGTCCGGACTTGAATAGTCTACAGAGAAAAGGAAAAAAGATATTTTGCTCCGACAACACCACCCCTCAACGCCCCCCGTTGAGACCCTGTTTGGAATGCAAGGGCATGGTCGTCGCCTACTCGCTGCTTTACTAAAAGATTTGCCAGAACTGTGAGTTTCTTCCGATCATCCCAAAATATGAACAGTCTAACGATATCATTAAAAGAAAGTATAGAACACCACAGTACTGATGGCAAAGTAATTGCAAAAATATTGGATTGCATGTAGCGTACATGGCCAGTACACGTCCTGAGAGATTTCGCTCTAGCATTTCCAGTGTAATCTTTGTCGATAAAAGAACACAAGACCTTAAAAGCTATCTAGGATAGAAATGCTCACCCGCTAAGGTCGCTTCCAGCCAAAGAAAGTAAGAAATCCTTAAGCTTCTCGCTGATCTCAACGGCAGTCGTATTTTTATTGAAGGCGATCTCTTTCACGCGTCCACCGTTTACAAGCCTTTCCTAGTATGGCTTAATGGGAACTGCTTGGGTTCGCTTGTCCAAAAGGACAAAAGTTCTCGAAAACGCACGCTTACTGAAACTCATTTTACTCAAACAGGAACGAAAGGACGCTCGGAAAGAGAGGACGCTCAAACCGAATACACAAACAGCGCAGCTAGACACTGGGCGATGGCAGAGAAGTTAGAAATTGATACCTCTTCATTGTGGATGGCTAACAATAAGTTATAGTTTTATTGTGGAGTACAAGATTTGAAACTTCTGTTTATTATCTTGCCGCGGTGATTAGCGGAAAATGTTATGGAAACTGAATCACTGCACTAAATTCATTTCTGGGGACAATCGGACTGGCTTGATCCCTTTCAGTAATAAAACTTTTAATTGGCCAGCTTCAGATATACGCCTCAGCCTGAGAAGCGATTACTATTGGGCCCGTTGATATTTAACTAAAATATATCTGCGGTTGTGCAATCCCATGGGCAACAATACAGTGATTGAGTCTTGTGGATCGTTCCCCTGAACAGGAGGTCAATGAGCTGCAACTAAACGGTTGTTGAAATTCTTCATTTGGAACAAATCTATCGTAATCAGTATTTGATCAGTATGTTTCATTTTCGGTTCAGTAAAGAAAATGATAAATCTTTGAACTGTATTATATGGTAAGCATTTTCTATTTCCAGAGTAGCCTAGCCTGAATTCGTTCCGCGTGTCAAGAAACAGTGTGTTATCTCTCGACATATATAGACGTTTTCAGTACAATGTCTTTATCTATATTACTTTCAATTTTCAGCTTGGAGACAATGTTGAAACCCGTCACGCTTTTTTGTGGTCATTCAGGTTGCCAAGAATGTTTCGCCAACTTGATAGCCTTAAGAAACCAACCAGTTTGCCCGCTGTGTAATAAGGATATTCCACCTACCACTCCACTGAACGTCAATGTCACGTTAAACTATTTGACGAATAGGCTGCATATTATCTGTACTAACACTGGGTGTAAATGGAGTGGTACATATGACATGGCCGAGAACCATTCAAACCATCGTCCATAGGTGAAAGTTCCATGCGAAAACAATGGATGCCATTACGTGGATATGAGAGAAGCCATGCCGTCTCATGCTTTGTCTTGCGTTAAGCGGAAGACCCAGTGTAAAAAATGGAATTAGCATGGCAGACGAACGTTTAGATCATCACAACGCTTCCCTTTGCTCGTACAGCATTATTTCATGTCCAATCAGCTGTGGATCAACTTTTCCCAGGTAACTCTGCGTTCACACTGAACATTAATTTAATGTTTGCATTAGGTACATGAATGTTAAACAAAGCATTAAAAATTGTTAATTGAAAAACTATGAGATTGCTTCATTTGTCCTCTTTTGATAGCTCCTCTCACTAAATTAAACTGCAAATAGATAAATAATATTTTCCTTCAGTATAGTTGCTCGGGTGACTAAACGCGCGCGCTGATTGGTCAAGGATTAAGTATTCTCTTGACGCGATTCGATGGATTTGTAAATGAAAATGAATAGGAAGGCAGTTTATCGCTTAATGATAAAACCGCCTGATCACACCGTTTTTCTGGGCCCGAAATTATTCCCCGTTTCGAGCCCGAGTATCATCCGAGTCCGAATTCGAATCAGCCCGAGTTAAGGTGATCGGGCTCGACAATGACTCGAGCACACTAGCGGATTGGGCCCTATTTGATATTAGATAGTAGATTCGGGTGCGGTTTTTTATCCGAGCCAGACTTGTCTAAATCGGGCTCGGTTCCACAGAAACAAAAATTGATCCCAAATTGCTTATCGAGTACGGTGAACATGCATCAAGCTCGGATGCCCAGATACCAAATGTGATCGATCAAAGAGGAGATGACCAATAATACCCCAAGCTGCGAAATTACAAGACGGTGAGTAGTGCTTTTGTTAGCGTTAATGATTATGCATCTGTTAAAGTGCTTTTGTTAAAGAGTTAATGTTATTGATTATGCTGTTGTAATAGTGCTTTTGGTATTTAGTATTTAGTAAATCAACCTAAACCATAGGCCATTTTGCTGATGCAAATATTTGCTAGTGCCATTCCCTTGTGGGGGCAAGAAATGATCACTCTGCCAAAAATGTCCTAATTAATCAATTAAATAGATCAAACTTTGCCCCAACAAGGGACTGGAGCTAGCATTAGCAAAATGGTGTAATCCTTGGCAAGTTTATTTGGAAAGAATGTCATGTCAAGGAATATTAACATGGGCTGTCATGCTATCATAATTCAAGCTGTTGCCAGTTGTCTTAGTTTATCAATTCATATTGCTGAATCACATCCAACTTTTTCTGAAGTTACTGTTGTTGAACCAGTGAATGTTACAAATGCCCTAAACATTTACAATGGATACCTAGATGAATTTTATTATGTTTCCATAGTAGAAACAGAACAATGGAGGTAAGAGCCAACAGCTAACAAACAAAAACTGCAGATGAAAACAAACTAGTTAATGACAGTGAAAAAGGCAAAGCTTACAGAAAAAATACATGAGAGAATATATGAAAGACAGAAGAGCTGATGATAACTTAAAAACATGAGAATGAAAAAGAGTGCAAGGCAGCAAAATTAATAGCAAACATCTAGGAACAAGAAAAACCTGGCTGTTAAAAAAAGGAAAGAATATTGAACCAGGAAAATGTCAGACAAATTCAGGGAAAGTCCTTCAGAAAATAACAAGCACAGAATCTGCAGCACATTAGGCAAATAAACAAACAGTCGGTAAGAAAAAGACACAAGGCTGTAGCTCTGGCAAGTGTAACACAACTAAAAAGAAGCCGTCATGAGTTGAGACCACAAGTAAACAGTTATGATGCAAATACATTACATGTGGCCCAGAATATGTACATGTATGCACTTCTTGTGACCAATTGTGGTACAAGTGCTCTGTAGTGAAATGCAATCCAAACAAATATAAGGCATGTTTACCAGACATTGTTGTCAGTGCAGTCTTACTGGTTTTAAAAGTGTCGATGACACACTAAATGGATCTGCATAACTTGCAAATCAAGTCCAAAAAAAGGCAGGTTACTCAGCTGTTCTAAAGCCAATAAGATGGGTTTTCATTATAAGCCTGATGCATTGAATTTGACATTACTAAAAGAGCGACTAATATCACCTCATATGCTGTGAACTACTTAGAGGTGGTCAATCGTCTATTTATGGAAACATTGTCAATAATAATAATAAATAATATATAGATTTAGGCCAGCCTAAAAGCGTAGCTCCTTGGCCAGGTTGTTAACAACCCGATTAAGCTAACCCAGGAAAAGGTACATTTTTGATGTCAGTTCTGTAACTTTGTGGTGAGGTTTTCTGTTTTGAGTTTTATAAACACAAAACAAAGCAGGAAAACATTTGTATAGAAGAAAACGTTGTAATCTGGATAAATTTTAATCCTAGGCTAACGTTAGCGGACTTCCTTATAATCCTGAACTGTTTTCAATAAAATAACCTGGCATGAGCTCGCGATCCAACTGGAAACCAGCATTTGGTCAGCGGTCAACTTCAGGAAAAAACACGTGACTTCGATGAGTTGTAAACTTAAGCCCACGATATGGTCACGTGATACTGGTCAGCAGAGACCTTGTTTTGACAGGTGTCAATTGCTCATAACATGGATGTCCAATATCAAAGAAGTACATGGTAAATTAAGGCTGCCTGTCTGTATCAACCTATTATTTGGAGTGTGGCCGCCATGTTGCGCGACTCCACCACCGTCGCCGTCGCCGTCGTGCGTACGCGCCCACGAGCAATACCGCTGCCCATGATGACCATGAGAAAATCATTACATGGGTTTCATTTTCCTATATGGTTATGGGACTCTGCTTGGTGGCCCTTAAGGCCGCCGGAGTTCCGCTAATAATATATATCACGCAAATTCCATGTGAATATGATCAAATGCGCGTCACAAACAAATACAGTGTATGATGAAAATTAAACATAACAAGTTAAGAATCCCAACTGGTGGGAGGCTGACCAACTATTTACAAAGCGTGGAGGAGTTGAATTCGGGGCCACCGAAGACAAATCCATCCAGTGGCAGGAAGGACAATTTGGACCTCCGGACCTCCACGTGATGAAAACGCAACTGTTTATAGTCCCCTGAGGCCAATAAATGAATCACAGACCATTCCAATAAAACTTCGAAGGCTACTTGGTTGCAAGCAACACTATCAGTTTCAGAATGACGAGCCTAGGAAAGTATTAGATGCAGCGAAATATCTTATAGACACGAGTGAATTATTTGAAACTGAAGGAATAAAAGTACAAATTGCCTGTAGATGGCATAACTTACAATCAAGCACCCGTGAAGAGTGGAGTGAATTTGTTCAAAACTCTAACACATCCAGTGCTGATGTGCATACTAAATGAAATTGTCACAAATTGCCAAAACCATATTTTCACTGCTAATGTTCATAATCCAGACAGAGAAAAAGATGATGATGGTTGGTGTGAAGTTGACGAACGTCCTTCAGGAGTGACACATACACTATTGCAGGAACCAGATATTACAGACAATATTCTCCCAAATGTTCATGTACAGTGTTAAAGCGTTGAACATAAACGATAAATACATGAACGTTTAAACCTAGACCCTCTCCTCATTAAGTTTCTTGTCAAAACATGATACCTATTAGATGAAGACCTTATTTCTATAAACATGCTACACTAATGGCTGCTTATTAACTTACTTTTCGACTCAAACAACTTACAAATGGAACACAGCTTAGTTCAAAAAGAGGCAAAGGACAGCATTTCAAATAGTAAATACCACATACCATGAGGTAGCTCGAAGGAGTAGTTATGAGGAGAGGGGTTTCAGGACGCTTTTACAAAAGGAAAAAAAGAATGGCTAAAAATGGTAGAGGAGGTGGGTGAAGTCACAAAAGCAAAATAAAAATTGATACACAAACTACTTAAAAAATATATTATATAATATTATAAATGGAAGCTTATGTTAAAACACCAGAAATGCAAAGATTAAAGAAAGAAGATTATAAAGAATACAGAAAGAGATATCATGTATTTAAACTAAAGACAACAGAGTGGTATTGTGATGTTTGTAATAATGGAAAGAACTATAGATTAGGTGGAAAATGGACACATTTAGGAAGCAAAAAACATGAGAGAAACCTTTACAAAGGTGATGATTTGATAAAATTATAAAAATATAATTAAGAAATTTTAAAATTAAAAAAAATGACACCCTATTATATATTAGACAATGATAAAATCTCAGAAAAAAGCTGCTAATTCATATAAGATGGATGTAATTAATAGTTATATATTGAATCAACCTATATTTAGACCAGTAATAATGCCATATAAGGGAGCTGGTCGAGATATACCAAAATTAAGACTAAAACCAAAGAAGAGACCAAAATTACAAAAACCTTTAATACCTGAAAAAGCACCATTTCCTCAAATGCCAATTCCAAAACCAACACCAAAACCAAGAATATTAACTAAGAGACCAACACCTGCTCAAAGAAATTTTATTCCAAAACCAATTAGATCTGATATTGCTCAATTTATAGAAAAAATAAAACCATTTTATAAACCAGAAGCAATAGCGGCATTTAGAAAACAATTAAATGATAAAGAAAACCAGGTAAATCCAATTAAAAAATTAGATAATGCTTTTGGTAATTATGCATTTTCTGCGGAAATAGATATTTTTGATAAAAAAGATCCAAGAAATCAATTAAGTAAAGTTTATTATTGGATTGAAAAATTATTACTAGCATATTTAAATATAAATAGAGGACTAAAATTTAGTATTGCTATTAAAATAAGATTTTATAAACTTAAATTTGATGAAAATGGTGAAGAATTTAGAGAATATATTGAGGGGTCATTTGCAAATATTGATAATCCAGAAGTTTTAACAAATAGTGATGAGATAAAAGATAAATATAATTTTATTGTAGAGGTTATATTAGAAAAAATATCAAAATGGTTATCTGGAGGATCTGGTTTAATAATAGAGGAGATAATAAGTAATTTTATTAATATTGCGAAATATGCACCAATTGGTGGTGGAACATATTTACCATTGCCAAAAGAACTACAAAATTCACAAAAAGGTTTGATTAATATTAAAAATAATGATGATTATTGTGTGATTTGGAATTCAATAAGACAAGATAATCCAAGGGATAAACATCCAGAAAGAATTTCACTAAAAGATAGAAGCTACTTTAAAGATTATGATTTAAAAGGAATTAACTTTCCTTGTAAAGTACCTGATATAAAGAAGTTAGAGGATAGAATAAATAAAAATATTAATATTTTCACATATGATAATGGAGTGTACCCACTTTATATTAGTGAAAAAGATAATAAAATAATATTAAACATGCTTCAAATAGAAGATGAAGATAAAACTCATTATGTTTATATAAAAGATATAAATAAACTTTTATATAATAAAAATAAAAGAAAGTGTAGAATGTATTACTGTGTTCGATGCTTACATGGTTTTATAAGAGAAGACCTTTTAGAACGCCATAAACCTAATTGTAAAGATATAAATGAAGGAAACTGTGCAACACGATTGCCAGAAATGTTTAAAGATATAAATGGTAAATGGAGAATACCAACTACTCACTTTAAAAATCATGCAAAAAAATTAAAGCAACCATTTACTATCTATGCTGATTTTGAAGCAATCTTAGAAGATTTAAAACCACAAAGAAAGAGTCCTAATGAATCTTTTACAATAAAAGAAAAGAGACATATTCCATGTAGTTTTGGTTATAAATTAGTTTGTACTTATGATAATAATTTTAGTAAAGAGATAAAATTTTATAGAGGAAAAGATGTTGTAAAAGAGTTTTTAAATAGTATATTAGAAGAGGAGAAATACTGTAAAGAGGTTGTAGAAAAACATTTTAATAAACCACTAAGGATGACTGATGAAGATATAGAAAATTTTAAAAATGCAAAAGAATGTCATATTTGTTGTAAGAAATATAAAAAGGATGAACAACCTGTAAGAGACCACTGTCATATTACTGGTAAATATAGAGGATCAGCACATAATGAATGTAATCTTAAATTTAGAGTAAGTGCTGATAATTTAAAAATACAAGTAGTATTTCATAATTTGAGAGGTTATGATGGTCATCTAATTGTAAAAGAGATTGGTGCTATATTAAAAGAAAAAAATAAGATAATAGATTCTGAAAACGAAGAAATAGAAAGATATAATGCACAACTTAGTAAAAAAGATGAAAAGAAAAAGAAAAAACGTAACCTAAATATTGGAATAATACCAAAAAATATAGAACAATATTTAACATTTTCAATAGGTAATATATCTTTTATTGATAGTGCTCAATTTTTACTTGGATCATTAGAGAAATTAGCAGAGTGTTTAGCTAAAAGTAAAGATAATAAATTTAAATATCTTCGAGAATATTTTAGAGATGATGAGGAGTTTGTGTTAGCAAAGAGAAAAGGTGTATACCCATATAGTTATATAGACTCATTTCAAAAGTTTAATGAGACTAGTTTGCCAGAAAAGAAATACTTTTTTAATGATTTAGTACAGAGAGATATTGAAGATAAAGATTATGAACATGCAAAAAAAGTATGGAATAAGTTTGGTATAAAAAATATGGGAGAATACCATGATTTATATCTAAAGATTGATGTTTTATTATTAGCTGATATTTTTGAAAATTTTAGAGATACATGCTTAAAATATTATGGATTAGATCCACAACATTATCTATCATCACCAAGTTTAGCTTGGGATTCAGCATTAAATAATAAAAGGGGAGTAAATAGTGGAGGAATATATTTAGATAAAATAATACAGGAAAACATAGACCAACTATTATTTTTTGAAAGAGCAAAGAGAGGAGGAATATGTAATATTCCACATAGAAATGCAATAGCAAATAATAAATATTTAAGTAATTACAATCCAAAAGAAAAAAGTACTTATATAATTTATCTTGATGCAAATAACCTTTATGGTTGGGCAATGTCAGAACCATTACCATATAGTGGATTTAAATGGTTAGAAGATTTTCCAAAAGATAAAATGTTGCCAAAAATACAAGGAAAAGGAAGGTTTTATGAAGTAGACTTAGAGTATCCAAAAGAGTTACACAAATCACATAATGACTATCCTTGTGCACCGGAGAGTATAAATATAACAAATGATATGTTATCAGACTTATGTCATGAATTAAAAGATAAGTTTAATATATCAGATACAAAAGTAACAAAGCTAATGACAACACTAAATGATAAAAAGAATTATGTAGTTCATGAAAGACTTTTAGAGTATTATTTAGAATTAGGTTTAAAATTAAAAAAGGTGCATAGGGTAATTGAATTTTTTGAAAAACCATGGTTGAAAGACTATATTCAATTTAATACAGATATGAGAACAAATGCAGAGACTGATTTTGAAAAAGATTTTTTTAAACTAATGAATAACAGTGTTTATGGAAAGACAATGGAAAATGTTAGAAAGAGATGTAGTGTTTACCTTGAGACAGATAAAGAGCAGTTTCTTAAAAAGGTAAAAACACCTTATTATGCTGGTTGTAAAATATTTTCAAAAGATTTAGTTGCTGTTTATGAGTATGAGTTTAGTATGAGAAAGAAAGAGGTTTTAATAGATAAACCAATATACTGTGGTGTTGCTATTCTTGAATTAAGCAAATTACTTATGTATAAATTTCACTATGGAACGATAAAACCACTATATGGTGATAAAGCAAAACTATTGTTTACTGATACTGACTCACTTATGTATGAAATAGAGACAGAAGATGTTTATGAAGACCTTTTTCAATTTAGAGATCAATTAGATAATCATAAATATCCAAAAGATTCAAAATTTAAATTTACAGAGAATAAACAAGTGATTGGAAAGTTTAAAGATGAGACTGCTGGAATACCTATAACAAAATTTGTTGGATTAAAGAGTAAAATGTATTCATTTGTAATAGAGAAGAAAATAGTAGATGGTGAAAGTGGAGAAGAGAAGATAATACATGAAGAAAAAATAAAAGCAAAAGGAGTAAAGAAATATTTAATAGATAATAATCACCCAAATGAGAGACACTTTAATTATTCTCATTTTGAAGATGTTTTATATAATCAAAAAATAATAAAGACAGAAATGAAATGCATGAGATCAGACTATCATGAAATGTATAATACATTGATGAATAAAACAAGTCTATCATGCTATGATGACAAGAGATATATACTAGATGACGTAATAAGCAGTTATGCATATGGTCATTACAAAATTTAAGATAGATCTTTTAAATCTTTTATATCTATCCAACTGTTGAATTTTTCAGGGTAACCTTTCCATTTAACTAAAGCTTTGTTGCCTTTTTTCCTTATGACTTTTTCTATTCTGAAAACAGTTTGATCTGTCTTTTGCAGCTCTTCTGTATAAAAAGATCCTTTTATTTCTTCACCATCTGAATCTTTTATTTTGTAAGTTATAGGAATTGTGGGTAAAATTCTATCTATAACGAATACTTCTTCTGTCCAATTTGGAGTGTATCCTTTATCGAAAGTTTTTCTTTTATATTTGCTTATACGAACAGTATCACCCACTTTAAATATTGGTTTGCTATCTATTTCTCTACCAAAATCATTAATTTTTAAATAAACTTTTCCATAGTTATGTTTCTTTCTAGCTTCATTTGGAGTCATACCTATGCTTCTATTTTTACTATTATTGTAAGAAGAGAGTATTTCATCCAAAATATCAATGTAAACAGTATTATTTCTGATTGTAAACATCTTGTACATTTTCTCTTTAATAGTTCTATTCCATCGCTCACAGACAGCTGACTTTTCTTCATTTTGAGTAGAATAAATTTCTATATTATTTTTATCTAGTAAATCGAGAAAAATTTTATTGTAATACTCTTTGCCTTTATCAACCCATAACTTTTTTGGCTTATGCTTCTGTAAAATGGTTTCGAAAGCCTTAGATACTTCTAAACCAGTTTTATTTTTTAAAGGTACAATCCAACCATATTTACTAAAAAGGTCTAAGACCATAAGAAGATATTTAAAACCTTTATTCCATTTACTAAGCTTTTGCATATCAACTAAATCAGAACACCAAATTTGGTCAACATTATGAACAATAACTCTTCTCTTATTAAAATTACGTCTTATAGGTTTATGTAACTCATCAGCGAATTTTTCTTGCCACCTTAAATTTTGGGCGTTTTTTTTTTATCATGAGCGCCTAAACCTAACTTTCTTTTTTTATCAATCATATTTCTAGCTAACCAATGACCCCATTGTCTCTTATTCCAAGGAACTGCATCAAGAGCTTTAACCATCTTATTATCAGCTTTATGTTTACAAGCTTTATCATCCCCACATACACTATAGTCAACATCATGTTGCATTGCAATAGCATCTGATGCACCACTTGGTTTATCATATATCTCTAATATTTCACCTGTATTTTTATCAAATTTAACTTGTTTATCTAAATCATTATAAGGTCCAGTATACTTATGACCGGGTAGAGTCCAACCACCCTTTGGTTTTGGAAGTTTACCAATAGCTTTATGAATATCTACACCTTTTCCCTCTTTTTTCCCTTCTATTTTATCAGCTGCAGCATCTGCTGCTTCATCAACATATTCTTTTAATTTATCTTTGGCTTTATTAGATCTAATAAAGTCAGCTGTCTTTTTTCTTCCACTTTTAACTAATAATTTAGCATCATCAACAATACCCTCACCTTTTATCTTTTTAGATACATCATCAGTTATTGAATCAATAGCTTCATTCAAATACTTTTGACCTATTTGTCTAAATTTAGCTTTAGCTGCATCAGATTTAACTGCACTAGCTGCACCTCTTCTACCTAAGTTAAATAAACCTTTTGCACCGGCTGATAAACCTTTAAAGAACAACTCATCAAATCCTGATCCATGCATCTCTTTTAAAGCATTTACTTCATTTTTAGATAGAACCTTAACCTTATAAATACCACATTCATCACATTTAACTTTAACTGCATGTCTATTATTAATAGTTTTAAAATATTGTTCTGACCCAGGTACATTTCCAGTATGTTTTCTCTGTTTAACACAATATATTTCCATTTATCCTATATTATTAAATATTAAAATATTTTAAATTATAAAATTAACCCAACACCAGGAATACCGTTAAAAGGGCTGTTTGGACCTAATAATAATCCTGTACCTTTTTTTGGTCTACCTCTTTTTCTTGCTGTTGTTGGTTTTGTTGCTGGTTTTGCAATTTTAGGTACTCTAGGTCTTTTTGCAACTCTAGGTCTTTTTGCAACTCTAGGTTTTGAAGGAGTAGAACTTCCTTTAACAAATCTAAACTAAGTAATACCACACTCAGCACATTTACACTTCATAGCATTTCTACCATTACTAGTAACGACTCTCACCTCACTACCAGGGACACACTCAGTTTGTTTTCTTTGTTTTACACAATAAGATTTCATATATAATAATTAAATTATAATTTTATTTAAGTACCTGGACTTATATTAAAAAATTTTTAAATCCTATCTATATATGGATGTTAATATATTAATAAATGATATTCATTCACTAGAGATCTTATATGCAGAGGCAAAAAGTGCTTATAAAAGATATAAATTTTTTTTTATATCATTATGTAATAGAAAAGAGAAGAAATTAGCAAAAGAATATAAAGAATCAGTAAAAAAAGATTTACGTAAAACAAGAGGTTTATTAATAAAACGAGCTAGAGAATGACAAAAGGAACAAAAGGAGATTAAGTCTCGAGGTGGTGGAAGTACTGCTCTATAAATTTTTCATTATAATTTGTATCTCTTTTGAAAACACTTAACAGATCCCAATAATCTGTACCTTTATGCATTTCATAGAGAAAATAAAGGCAAAAATAACCACAAGTAGTGGTATATAAGTTTTGAATCTGCATGTTTTGATGTAAAAGAGTTAAATTTTTCATCTTAGCATGATTTACTATTTCTTGAAAAGGAGGCATACCAAAACTATCAAAATAATTAATAACACCATCTCTAACATAAGTTGCAACCCAATGAGATCCACTCATATAATGTGGTTCTAAATTATATATAAATATAGCTAATTTATGATTATGTGGTATAGAGACATCTCTACTCAGTACATCTTTAATAGGAATACCTAAATATTTACACCAATCTAGAAGATCAAAATTACTTAATGGCACTGTCTTTTTAAATTTTAACTTTTTGTTTCCTCCTTTTGAGCCTAATAATAATAAGCTGCTTCGTTCTTTTTTTTTACCACCTCCTTCTGAAGGTGGTTTACCTATTCTTGGTCCTCCCTCACCCCATGTACCAATGAATGGAGGTGGTCTCATTGGATATTCACTCATTGGCATAATTGCACCTCCTTTTAATGCACTTATAAGCATTGATATTCCAATACTTGCTAAAATAGTACCTATACCATTACCAACTTGCTTTTTATTAATTTTAAACATTAAATCCATATTATTATTATAAGCATCAGCTAAATCTCTAATCTGTGGTTTAGTTAGCAATTCACTCATAATTGCAAGTTTATGTAGCTCACCATTTGGTACTCTAAATATTTGACCACCAGTTATTTTTTTTACAATCTGTCTAACACCTTCACTTACACCACCAGCAAGAGCTGATAAACCAGCAGTTTTAGCAAGCATAGGTCCATAATTTCTCAATACAGGTAATATACTACTTGCAATACCTTTTCCAGTTTGTTTTCTTATATTACTCTTTGGAATTTTAACAAGAGCACCTGTTCCATTTTTTCTAGCTTTTTCTACTCTATAAGCCATATTATTTGAAACAAGTAGAGTATGACTACCAGTTAAATCTTTATTTTTTAATCTTATACCTATTTCTTCACTATTTTTATAAGCTCTTTTAAGTTTTGCAATTTGACCATTTGAAAGGTTAACGTTAATTTTAACTAATTTTTTTGACATTTATATTAATTATGAATTAATTTTTTTTAACTCATAAATAATATTTTTTGTTTGTTTGTTTTTTTCTCTAATCACAAAACAAACTAATCACTAAAATCAAAACAATTTTCTGGATGTAATGAAATAATTCCTTCAGTTTCATCATCACTATCAAATAGCAAACATTCAGTAAATTTATTTACTCTTGGTTTATATTTAATTTGCATTAATTTAGGCTTTAAGGTTAGACCAAAAGTACCTCTACATAAAGAAAACCATGCAGCAATAAATTTAACATGACATTTACTAACTATTTCATCAAAAGTATCTTTTTTATTATTATCCCAATCAAAAAAAGTAGTCTGAAGATTATCTTTTTTATAAAAAAGACTAAATTCCATTTTAGATGGATAAGTTAGATATTCTCTCTCTTTTGTTACTTTATCTACTTTATAAGGTTTTTTACATATTCTTTTCCATAATCCACCTTGACCATGTTCATCATAACCTTTAATATTATCAATTGGTGTACTTTTTGATAAACCCCATTTATTTTTATAAAAAGTATTAATAAAGAATTCATCTAACTCTTGACTTTTTTCTAAATATCTTTCATCATCTAAATTAATCTGCATACTAGTACCTAAATAATTATTATTCTTATCAAAATTTTCTTGTGTTCCAAATGGTGTTGTACCTTCGTATTTAACATACATAGTACAACCATCATATAAAATAGGTATTTGTAATCCATTACAATTGTTTTTCTTTGGTGTACCAAAAGTAATACTATTAATATCTATATCTAAAAAATCTACTATAACATATCCATCTTTCTTTTGTTCTTGTTGTTCTTGTTGTTCTCTTTTTTGTTCTTCTTTTTTTTCTTTGTTTACTTTCATTCTATATGATAAATAAATATTTTTTATAAAATTATTTTTTTCATGAGGGTGTTTTGTTGTTGTCTTTATACAATAACTAATTGATCTCCCACTTTATCAACAACAACATCTTTTTCATAAAGAACAATAGCATGAACTCTAAACCTATCACCATCATTAGTGTTAATCATATATTTAAGTATAAGTTGTTTAGGATCTCTACTTACACTATCAGCTTGATAACTTAGATCAAAAAAGATAAGAGGATAAAGAGATCCAAAATTAGCGATATTTAATTGTGTTCCAGTATTATAATCATTCTTTTTCCATGAATAACCCATTAATGCATTAAATATTCTATTTTTACTCTCATGGTCAAAGTCCCTTTCAGGATAAAACACTCCATCACCATATTCAAGTCTACAACTAGTTAGGGTACTATTGTCATCACCTGCATTTAGTTTAAATGTATCATATATATATGGATTTGCTCCAATTAAATTATTCTTATTTCTCTGTAAATAGACAAATACATATCTTACTTTATCAATAGATGCTGATATTCTAAAATCTCCACTTGTATTTGTTAGATCTGATCTCTGATACATTTCTCTTAAGTAATTCCATTTACTTGGTTTTTGAAAATCAGATATAAATTTAGTCATTAGAGCATCTTTTGGTTGTAATCTTGGAACCCATAGGTAAAATCGGTCAATTACTAATCTAACATTTGCATGATTGGCACCTGCACCAAACAATGCTTCAGCATCAGAGTTTAAATCTATTTCAAATTCAAGTTGCATTGGAGGTAACATCCTTCCCTCTAATTCTTCAAAGAAAGAGTATCTGTTTAGTGGGATATTTACATTAACTCTTTTGTTATCTGATGTTAATGCTCTTCTTGCTAAAAAACCACTATTTTCAGCATCTACTGCTGTTGCACTACTATCTAGATACCAAAAACTATTTTTTGCAACACTTCTAGCATAATCATCTGAATATTCTAATAGATTTTTTGCAAAAGTAACAAGATGTAGATTATCAGTATCATAGATAATTTTACCAGCACTCTTAATAACAAGATGTCGGATAAGTGAATGTGAACCACATAGAAGTGTTGTTGTTATAGCAGCATTATCTCCTCCATCTGCTCTAAGATCAAGATGAAATTGAACTTCAAAATAAGCATTAAACCAATCATAAAAAGAGCTTCTATCATTTATTACAAATTTATAACCATT
>JAEMPF020031620.1:4317-24585 GCA_022496165.2 Catalaphyllia jardinei | reverse complement strand
AATTTAAACCAGCAAGTTCATCACGTCAATCTGACACTTAACCTTTAGGCTTAATATTCTTTCCAACACTTTGTTATTCACTCAAATATGCCACTTAATCATAGTTAATTATGTATGCATGTTTCGCCTAGTTGTTATATAGTCCTAGCGGTTTTTCAAATATTCTTTAACTGACGATGATGTTCGTAACATCGAAACATGTCTTCGAAATTTAAATTTAAAAGTGTCGTAACCTTCTTAAAGAGAACTCAAGAACTTAGACTTCTCTGAACACTGCAAGTTTTTTACTCTAGAATAAACAATATCTTTTTTCAGAGCTTTCTATTTCGGTTTTTTTTTAATGTAATACTTAGATTGCTTATGTTACAATGCTAACATTATTTACTTTACACCACGAACACTAATTACAATACTTATTTATTCTTTTATCATTTTGTAATTGTTCTAAGATATTAAAGTACAAACAATGGTAATAGTACTAACGATACTGACAAAACTACAGCACTTCAAGCATTACAATTTTACTAAAACGATTAATTAAATTGGCAACGTTACAATGTAATAGTTTCACTTTAAACAAGGTCGTTATTAATTGAGCTATGACAGTGTTCGCGCGTTTTTATACACTGCAGAGAAAAACGTATGCTTGCTCATCACAAGAGAAGACGTAAGACTTATTCAAAAGTGCATGTGCTAGCTGAGAAACTTGTTACAGTTTTTTGTTGGACCTTTGAGTCTTTCCCTCTATGATAGTAACACAATGCTGTTTATTATGGTTCTGAGCTTCAAAAGAGCAAATTTGTCAATCAAGCTGAGTTAATGAAGTGCAACATTTTTTTTTACGTAAAGTAAAATAGTTCTCCTTACCAAAAGAAACACATGTTCTTTTAGGAGTGCTTCTTCATTAGGAGTATATGTTCCCTACTGAAATTACTATACATTTCAGGACCTTTTAGGTGTTCCAGTACTTATAAACATAAATACGCATGACAGTGCCCGCTGTTTTGCATTTGAATATTATGGCTATTTCAGCTGTTGAGTTAAGTTTGAAAAACTGGACGCTAAAATACCAAAATCCTTTTTGTTTGGAGTTCCTTTTGAATATTATATGTAAATTATGGCTGCTGCAATAATGAAAAAATGATGATCTTCATTATAATAAATAAATGTTGCGTTAGCCCAACATCATATGGACACCTTAAATCCCACCATTATATGCTCATCTAAAAGGGTGATTGTACTAGAGAAAGTTTCATGAAAAGCGCATATAGTTCATAAAGAATATTTCACGGATTGCTTGTCAAGCTAAAAGAAGTCTGCAAGCCAAGATCAAAAGGTAAAGGTGTAGAACTGTTGCTTTCCTCTTCAGTCGATCTGATAAAGAGAAAACACTGATATCAGAACCGTGGCGGAAAAAAAGCAAATAGCGAAACCAAAGGCATAAATCATTATAACATTATTATGGCTTATCTGTTTTGATAAGTTGATCTGGCAATAGTATAAAGGCGAATAAAAACAAACATAACTTGAAATACGACTCACAGAAACTCGAATTAACTGAGCTTATGCGATAAACTAGTCAATAAAATGAAAGAAAAATTCGTTTCCCGATCACGATTTTTTTTTCTCTCGTGTTTACATAAACTAGTCTCTTACCAGGAATACTTTCTTTTCCATTCCGCCATGTTGATCGGATGGATAGGATGGCACCACACATATGTCGCCACAGTTTTAAAATCTCAAGTACTTCTAGGTCCACGACGATAAAAACAAATTTCTTTTTTGACGTAATTTTCTTTAGACCCGAAAACGAAATTTCGAACAGCGTTATATCAGTCTGTTCTTGGGTTTTTATTTTATTCATTATTTTCACTTTATTATTTTTTTATTTCTCATCTACGGGATACTTAACTTTCTATGAAGAAACGAAATCTCAGCTTCAACACGCAGAGTGACTCCATTCGTGTAAAACCCTTTGCCGTAGTTGAACCACTGTTTTAATTAATATTATACATTTTACCTTCACTATGATTTTTGACTTGATAATGACGTGACTTCAACGTCCAAACGCCGTCGGTTTTAATTGAATGTTTCTTTTTTCAGTGTTTGTAAAAAGTATTTTATCGCAGTTTTTTTTATACATTTAAATGTTTTAAAAATCACTTCTTCCTCGGATACTTTAAAAAAAAACAAAAACAAAAACAAAAATTGAAAAAAAAAAGGTTCCGCAGGTTCCGCAGGTTCCACAGGTTTCGCAGGTTCCGCGGTATGCAATCCGCAGTTTAGTGACACCCGAAAGTTGATTATTACAGTTAAATCGTTGATTTTGACGACTGGTGTGTTTCCAACGATTATTTTCGTGCAATAGATTCTCGTTGGGGTCCTTTCACCGTAGATTGCTTTGCTAGTTATCCAAATACCAAGTTGCCTGGGTTCTATTCGCGCTTTTTCAGTCCTAACACTTTGGGTGTAGATGCTTTTAGTCATAGTTGGGAAGGTGAAAACTGTTGGTTGGTCTCTCCTGTTTGCCTTGTCACCCAAGTTATTGAGCACGTCAAATTATGCAAGTGTGTAGGCGCACTTGTGGTTCCTTATTGGCCCTCTGCCATTTTTTGGCCTTGCATTATTAATGAAGATCGTCCTTTCCGTAGTTATATTATTGACTTCCTTTTTGTTTCTGAAGCTAAGCGAGTTTTTGTGCATGGTGCTAATAAGAATTGTATTTTGGTTCTGAGAAATTTAGTTCGCCTGTCCTTTTCTTGCATAGTGATGGGGCCAGCTTTATTTAAGCTATTAGTTTGTATCGTTTCGCTTAAGTGTTTCGCTTAAGTGTTAAGTGTTAGTGTGTTTCGTTTCGCTTAAGTGTTCTCTTGCCACTGGGCATTTACACACTTGATTTACTTTGGACGTCACTGGGCTTCTTTTTTTTTCACGGCTACTAGCAGTAGTCCGTGTTGGACTAAAAACAAATTGTTCTATTCTTTCTTTTTCTGCACAATGTCATATTGTTTTTGCGCAGACTACCTCCACCCTACAGAATCCTGAACTCCGAAGACTTCAGTTCGCTTCCGGCTCGTGCATTGCAGTCCAACGCTCCACGCGCCGTTGATCAGTATTCCAGGTCCTTTCAGAAATTCAGAGTCTGGGCATCTTGCTTTCCCGAGATCGCTGCTTTGCCTACAAGGCCATTGAACGTCGCTCTTTACCAGGAGCATCTTATCCAATGTGTTACAAGCTCCTCCGTGCTTCATCCTGCTTCTTGTGGTAATTCGTGGGCTTTTATGGTTTTCCTGATCCTTGTCAAGATCCTCTGGTAAAGAACATTCTCGAGGCTGGTGCCCGGATTTCCGCTAAGCCAGTGGTTAAAAAGGAGCTAATTACTCCTGAGATGATCTCTTCAATTTGTCCAAAGTATGCCTCGCCATCTGCTAACCTGCCTACTCTCCGAATTGCTATTTTATTTATTACTGCTTATTGTGCTTTTTTGCGCTTTGATGAGCTAGCTAAGTTACGCTGTTGTGATGTAAATTTCCATAATTCGGATTACTATTGCCAGCAGTAAGACTGACGTGTACAGAGATGGTTCTTCCGTTCTTTTTGCTAGGACAGGTACTGTTACTTGTCCGTTACTTGTCACGATTCTTTCTCGTTATTTTCATATCGCTGCTTTGGATTGTAATTCTAGCGATTTTGTATTTCGCAATCTTGTTTATCATAAGTTCACTCTTAGTTATTCTTTAGGTTCGCGACCTATATCTTATTCCAGGGCTAGGGAGCTTTTGCTTAATTCCTTAGCGGAACTAGGTTTTCTATGATCGCCGCAGTAAAGAAATCTGTCAATCCCTCGAGATCCCCAATGAGCATGCGCAAAACGCGAACGCTACAAGTGAACCGCAGTATGTTTTGCCGCCATTTCTGTTCATGAGCTCTTTCGATTCGATAATTTTTTTACTCGCTCTGTAGTACTTAGTAACAGCTCTGAGACAATCAGGACTAAGGGAATGAAAGGGCAACTTTGTGTCAGATAAGCGACAAGTTTCAGGCTGATATTTTCCTGCTGAGCGTAACGAATTTCACATCTCTCGGTCGCTTAGTTGAGGGAAGATACTGCAGGCTGCTTTTATTCTGCTGTGCAAATTTTAAGGTTTAATACCTCTTATCTTCCGGCACGCCGTCAAAAGAAAAGATTTCCTTTGTAAATATTCTTCTCTACTTTCTCAGTGTGGAAAATAGCGGCGTCGAACTGTTTCATGTCTGCCTCCGAATGTAAGTCTTTGAATGCTGTTTGAATTATTATTTCACAACTTTTCAGACTAGTTGTATATTTAAACTTGAGATTACATTACATAAGCTTTTCTATCTACGGTTTTGTCCGCCTTAATTTACTTATGAAACGCTGCATGTACTTTATGCTTTCGCAGTAATATGTTGAGTTTGAAGACTTTCTACGATTGATTTAAGTCATGAAAATTGGAAGGTTGTTGTTACAGATCACTGAAAAAGATTTGCATGAGTAGATGGCGTCTTGAAAATCGGACTAATCAGCAGGTAAATTAAGAATTTAAGAAGGCGTTGGCGGCTCCTAGCAGTGAAGCCTGGAAACGAGGCTCCGGGTTTCCATAGGAGTTTGTTTGAGGTGAGAAAATTGCCCAGTGGACTCGAAGGCCTGGGATCGGTCTCTCAGACTCGTCCGTTATGTCAGTTGAGAATCAATTTATATACATGTAAATCAAATGTGAAACAATTGTATTTATTAAAAAATCCTAATTCTTTACAAGAGGGACCTGTGTCCAATCTACAAACAAGGTGTGTGCGTGCTGACAAAGGGAGATGAATGTTATTTTCTCGGTATAAAATAATATTATCATTGATCATTGCTTTCATTATATTTGGTGGCTCCTAAAGGAGCCGTTTTGATTTAAGGTCACTTACTGGTCCAGAAGTACGTCCATCGCATTCTTGAGGAGCGAGATCATCTCGTCTTGTTCTGCAACTCTTTTGCGGAGTTTCAATTCCTTCGAATGTCTTTTCATGAAGTTTCGGTCCAGGAACACTCGTAAGGATTTCTTCCTTTCGGGACGATATGGCTTATGATCTTTCGGCAGCGTGTCGAACAATATGTTGTGTAGAAGAAAGAGATCCTTCTCTACTACCTACTCTACTCTACAAAAGCGCTTGTGAAATTGAAGCTTCCAGTTGTTTATTGTACTCCATCGTGAGTTGTCTTATTTGGAATAAAAATGCTGAAGCATATATACCTTTCAGGGCTTATCGCTTAATCAATTTGCCGCTTGTTTTATCGCTTTGCGCCTTTATGTTCCTATGGCTATTCAGAATACTGCTCGCTTTGTTCCATAGATAAATAGGTGTACCTCCTATCCCACGAACTGTGTCCGCGAAAATGAAATAAAAAAAGTTCCTATGGCTTATTCTTGTCGACTCGTCTGAGTTTAAAAAGCGCGAATCGACTTTTTTGCTTATCGTTTTACGTTTGTACATGTGATCAGAACTTTTTCTACGCAGCGCAACTTGCCGTGCGCTTTAATGTTCCTATAAGCTATTTAAAATGCCGCTCGTTCCATAGATAAATAGATGTACCCCTTATCCCAGGTCGGCAGTTTGAACATATTCAAAGACGTATTAAGCATTCTTTTGAACCATATTGTAATCAAAGGGTATAAAAAATCGTTCTCGAGCGAAAGCCATTCAAACCGTTCTTCGACTTGCTTAATCATGCCTAGCAGTGCTGAGAAATCCAGGGAAAAAGTAAAGAGGTGGATGAAGGAGAATCCGGAAAAGAATAAACAACAGAGGAAACGATAAAACAGAAAACACGCAAATGCTAACTACGAGCGGTTAAAAACCTGGCGACGAGAGAACCCTGATCTGCACAAGGTACAGAAACAACGGGAGACACGGGCCAAACGAAAACAAGTGACAAAGCAGCAGGATTCGTCATTGGCTGGCCTTGAGTACACTGATCTAATGGAGATAATTATGAATCAGTTGATGACAAACGTGGACCATCATCAGCCTTTAAAGGTCATAAACTTTGACTGTGACGAGGCAATAGCTTCAGAACAGCAACAGCAAGATGTAATGGCTGATTTTGACCTGTCTTTACTTGATATGTAAAGGCGATAAAAACAAAACGGCTCCTTTAGGAGCCACCAAATATAATGAAAGCAATGATCAACGGTATTCTAAGACCGAAACAAATCTGGCGTGTAGCCGGTGGTTTCTTTTCCGACTGGCAGTCACATTGATATCAGTAAAGAAAAATGCGAATGAATATTAAGGTAGCCGAACACAGTATTCATGCGCGCTCTTGCTAACGCAATTCAGCACGCTCACAAGGATTACAAAAACCAAAGTTGGCTTCAATACAACATTTATTTTATTTGCTCCATGCTTCAGCTATCTGAACTAGGTTTTCTCATAACTGAACACAGTGTTTTGATAGTTTCCGTTCACGAGCTTGCAGTAGGCACGCTGTTTCACTACAAAATGTCTGCAAACATGGCCTCCGATTTTATAAAGAAATGTATGGAAAGCGCGTAAAAAAGTTGTAAATATTCGCAATCATGAAAGATTTTTTCAAAGTGTCGGACTCGGATATTGATACCACAAGTAAAAGCAACAATAAAACGAGTGCAGCAAACCTTTCGTTTTACTATCTCCCGAAATCGAAGGCATATTCCATACAAACCTTATAATTTTGGTGGCGAAAACACTCCAGAAGGCGAAAACACTCCAGAAGCTCACGACTCGTCAAATCTAGAAAAGGGCTGTCCACGTTATGTTGTGAAGGGTACTCAAAAGCCTCATATCTTAGGGAGAAGACAAAGAAGAAGAAGAAGAAGAAGAAGAAGACCGATACCTTGATAGACGGTGGGCCATTACATCCGGGTTCAATATCAGTCATGAATCCTCAACTGAGCCTGTGCAACGTTCCACCCACTGATCTTAGCATGTCCAGTTATCGCATCGTACCCATTCAGACCTACACGAGAGGCAGCCACCCCATGGAATTCCAAGTGGGTCCTCAAGAAGATTACGTGGACCTCAGTCGAAGTTTCTTTAAGATAGAGCTGGCGCTAAAACTGGCCAATGGCGATAACGTGGTGGAGGCAACGAGACTCTGGCCCACGAAAAATTTGGCCCACACTTTGTTCAAACAGATCAGTGTGAGACTCAATGGTACCTTGATCAGCCCTCAAACTGATAACTACCACTATTAAGCCTACCTGGAAACATTGCTCAACTACAACAGAGATGATGGAGAAACAGTGCTAAAACCTCAACGTTGGTACAATGCCCTGGAGTTTCCAACAGAGTTGACTTCGAACAACACAAACACCAACACGAAGACAGCACAAACACGAAGGAGATGGACACGAGGCTTTCCAAGCCATTGTCCTCTAACCAACAAGCTTCAGTGAAACTCATGAAAGGGGAACAAAGCAATTACACGGATGGAAAGCGACACGTGCTAAGGTTCACACCCCACATTGAAGTGTTCCACTTGAACAAATTATTGGTACCAGGTGTGCAGATTGGAATCCAGATGTACTTCAATTCTCCGAATTTGTTCTTGGATGGTGTGAATGTAGTTGGAAGATTGACACACGACAATGTCAAAGTAAGAATGTACCTGTGTCAAGTAAGGCTCAACCCCAGCGTCTACCGAGAGCGATGACAAAAATGAACGTCAGCAGAACCATAGTGGCTTACCCGACCGTGAGAAGTGAAATTAGAACCTTTAACATGCAAGGGAACCAGCAAAGATACGAGTGCAACAATCTATTTCAAGGCCGAATTCCTAACAGAGTCATCGTGGCGCATGTACATTCAGATGCCCTCAATGGTTATGTGGTACGTGACCCATTCTGTTTTCAAAAGTTTGGTGTGAGTAACATCAGGCAACTGGTCAGAGGAAAAGAGTACCCTTACGAGACCCTGGAACTAGTGCACAACAACGGTACCCAAGATTTCAGAGGTTACTATCGGCTCTTACAAGCCACAGGATGTTTGTGCAAGCATCAAGGAAACATGGTGAGAAGTGAAGACTGGGGTCAAGGCAAGAATTGCACACAAGTACCCGGACGTCCAAAATGCAAGTCTAAAATGGGACCTCATTAAAATGGAAATTCGTGGTTTTACAATCAAATTCTCAAAAATTAAAGCCAAACGACAAGGAAATGAAGAACATATACTACAAAATAAAGCTAACCAATTATTAGTACAAACTGAACAGAATCCCAGCGTCAAAAGGCTTTAAAATGAACTTTACGCCACCAAATTACGCCTACGAGCACTAATGCGTCAAAAGACAGAAGGAGCAATCCTCAGGAGAAGAGCCAGGTGGCAAGAGCAAGGCGAACACAATACAAAGTATTTTCTTAACCTCGAAAAACGGAACCATTGCAGAAAAAAATGTAACAAAGTTAAAGATCAATGACAATGAATATACGTCCAACCAATTTGAAATTCTTAGCAATCCCAAAAACTTGGAAATCACCTGTCCGAAACACCGCAATCCCTGCCAACAGATTAATACCTGGAGTCCCAACTTCAACTTCTACACAGCATTTCTCTACAAAGTTAGTATATTCAAAACTACATGAAAAAAGATACCTACCATCGACAGCGGAATCCAGAATTCTAAATCACGGTTTTACTAAAGAAGACATCCAGGATATTTACTTGCTACCTTTTCGTATCTTAAAAGAAGCAAAACTCATAATGTTTCAACTTAAAATCATCCGCGGTATTTTACCCGCACAATCTAGTTTGTTCCGCGCTGGTTTGACAGTCTCTGATACATGTCCTCTATGTAAGTTAGAAAGCCAATCATTGCCCCACCTGCTGATCACATGCTGTGAGTCCATAAATTTTTGGGACCTTTTTACTCGCTGGTGGCGCATAACTTTTCACCAAAATATAGTCTTATCAGATAAAGAAATCCTATACGGTTGGCTTCAAAGCCGTAGCTCAATTAATTTTACAGCCCTTAACTACTCCCTAATAATTGCAAAATATCACATTTATATATATATATATGAAAAAAAAAGAATTGCACACTGTTTGTATTTGACAACGCAGCCAACCGGTTTTTGGACAGTCCAGTGCTGAGTCCCAAACAGTCAGATCAGGAGAGTTACAGATTGTCCTGAACCTCGGTGCACCACCAGGTAACAGAGAGAGTTTGAGAACCTCTTGGAAATAGACAAGAACAAAGCCGTATTGTACGACATCTATCAAAGGTAATGGAGAAAGTACCTCTGAATAAGGTGCAACTGGATCATTTGGCGACAGCAGATGCCGACTTGAAACCCTACTCTACGGCAGGGTGGCTTGCGATCGATTACCAAGTCGATCGATCATGAAAGAACCTCGTGGGTACATTGTGAACACAGATCTGAACCACAGAGGGGGCCCGACACTGGCTGGCACTTTGGACCACTAGTAGAGATATATGCTAGGTAATGGACAGCTACGCCTTACCTTTGGAGTCTTACGAGACAACAGAGACTCTGCAAGACTGGTTAAAAAGCCAATGGAAATATGTCATTTACAACAAACAGTCTCTGCAATCGATTTACAGTAAAAGTTGTGGCGATTACGCCTTGTTCTATTTAAAGGACAGAGCGAGAGGTCAAAGCATGAACGAGTTCTTGAGGTGTTTCTCGAAACATGACTATGTAAACAATGATCACAAAGTAGGCCAGATGTTAAAGAACTTGATCGAGAAAGAGTTAGAATGGGATCAAGTGTGTAAAATGAAACTTCTCATTGCGGTGTAAGGCATTTAGTGTAATGATTGTTGGTTTGGCAATAAAATATGGTTGAAAACGTGTTCTGCGTAATGATCTTGTAGTACAATGATTAGTATCCTCTGGAGATCGGAGATTAAACCCCACAGCGCCGATCTTTCCTTGCTGTTTCAAAAGCCGCATACCCTTGTATCTTTGGTCATTTGGACTCACGGAACGACGGGAGGCTTTTTCGATTTCACACCCCTTCCAGTCTGTTGTTGGTGGGTCCTTCAGGGTGTGGCAAGATGGTGTTTACCACCAACCTTTTACTGAACAATCTCGAATTATTTCATACCAGACCCTCCCAAATACATTATTGCTACGGGGTGTGGAAAGATGGGTTTCACCCCATGAAAGAGCATGGGGTCAAGTTTCACGAAGGTGTTCCCGACCCAGATCAATTGAAAACGTGGTTTCCTAATGGCGGATTACTCGTGTTGGACGATCTCATGGCTGAAGGAGGAAACGAGCCTTGGATTTGTTGACCAAACATTCACATCATCAAAACTTCACCGTGCTTTACTTATGCCAAAACATGTTTCCACCGGGGAAATATGCCAAGAGTATTTCCAGGAACGCCCACTACATCGACGCCTTCAAACATCCACGAGATCAATAAGGCATGAGGAATTTACTGTTACAGGCGTTTCCCACCAAATGGAAAGTTTTACAAGACACGTTTTAACGTTTGACAGAACGTCCCTTTGGATACATGGTCCTGGATTTACACCCTGGCAGTTCAGACGATCAAAGAATTCTCAGCCACCTTTTAAAGGACGAAGGATGTATGCAATGTCACAAATTCATCAAGACATTATGACGAACTCTTCCCAAGATTCAATGACTACCTGGGTTGTTTGCCTTTTACCACCGTCAGTGGTGGTGTCATCGTCAGATGTTTTACCGCTAGCTTTAATTGGTGCCACGTTTGTTTGAACGCTTTGGCATTGATCATCGTGGCAGCGGGCATCGTAGTAGGATCCGTCTTGGAAAACAGTCTCCTGGTTGCCTGTTTAACTGCCGCTGGAACTGTGATTAAGGGATGGAACGACTTTAAAACGTTTTCGTTTAAAATCGACATGTGTCGCTTTGCCTACACCACTTATGACAAAACATTGATCGAATTGAGAACCTACGTGCGCGGACTTCCGATGGAGGAGTTTGAGGGATGTTTGATCAAGATGCAAACCTTGGACGACACAATCACTGATTTCACACCCCCAGTATCTGACAAGTGCGTTCAAGAATACGAACATCGATTTCGCTACGATCACGTCGATAAAGGCAGGAGCACTTACGTGTGAGTGGTAGTATGTGTCATGAAGAGCAAGCGAACAGTTCGTTAAAAACCAAAGAGACGTAGGAAGACACAAAAAGGGGGTTGCTTCCATTGGCAGCTCTCTTACCAACCAGAAGGCGGCGGCACTCGGTGGAATCTCTGGTGCAGCAGGTTACGGTGTGAAAAAGGGTTTGCAAGCTGCTTCGCGTAAATGTCGAAGATGAAAAATAAACCAAAGGCCAAGAAAAGACCTAGACAGCGAGGCGGAGCACAGACTCGATGTAAGAGTGATAAAAGACAACGTGGAGGTGCATTGTTGACTGTTCTCAAGAACGCGGCAAAGATCGAGTACAAGCTCGGAAAGGACAAGAGGTATAAGAAAATGGGTGCAAAGGGTGTCACAGTCAGTTACAACAGACGTCCAGCACCGTGGAAAGTATGATTCGATTACACAGACAACGCCCTTTCTTGGAGGCTATTCTAAAAGAGGCCAATCGGAACAGGAGACAGGAGATGTTAGAGCATGCTAATGCAGATCAAATCAACGCCGTGAGCGAAATGGTTCTCAACCTATTACGAAACAGAATTCCTGTGCACCCGATCACCATCGCTAAACTGAAACGCTATAAGACAACGCTACGCGAAGTGGAGGAACGCAGAAACTTGGTCAAGAGGCGAAGAGCACATCTCCAAGAACAAAAAGATAGCGATTCTGGAGCGGATTGCAAGACTGTTTCAAAGCATGATATGTTCGATAAAAAGACGTGATGAAAAGGGGTACCCCCTGAAAGGTGTGCACGTGGTACCGGAGCATAAAGGAAAGCGGAAACAGTTATACAGTAAAGAAGATTTTCATGCTGGCAAGATTGAATCCAGTTTGTCTAGAGCTATTGCAACAGGCCAACGAAAGAGTGGAACATCTGAAAGACAGTGTGCAGTACTGGAGTCGTAATTACCATAGCTTATACCAAGAACACATGGCTATAAAGTACGGGGACCTTTGCGAAAGGTGTCAGACTATCAAAGACACCACACCACCCGGAGACACTATTACTGTGTGTACGAATTGCAGTCGAGATAAAGATACAGCAGCCAGTTTGACGCTCAAACTCTAGAAGAAAGAGATTGAACTCCATTATTGGCAAGACTGCTACGAAACGCTACTCGAACAAAATTTCGAGGATGACAGAAGAGGTTATGGTTGTACCCACGAAAGAGTTTGACCAGTTGGTTCAGTATTACAAAGGAGAAATCCCCGACAATGCCTTGTTGTACAAAGCAGGACGATTGGCTGCCGAAAGTCACGTGATACTCAGCGGTAAATTGATTCCCGAAAATTAAACCTTTAGCTCGTCAGAGAGGTCGTTTAACCGAACGTATCAGACAAATTGGTCCTTTGTCGAGTGCTGATGTCAGCGAAGAGGAGGATGAGGAAGAAGGAGATTTGGTGAAGGGCCCACTGGAGACCATGTTCAAACAATTGATTAAGAATACTTCTCGAGGTATGAAGACACAGAACATCAAGGAAGAAGCTACACCGTCTACGTCAGGTGTTAAAAAGAAGTCACCCGCTGCTAAAACGCCCATTCCACCTGACTCGGAACTGGGAACGCTCCTAAGAAAAGCTGACATTCTACTGGGTAAAGACAAGTGCAAAGGCAAGGGTAAACGTAAAAACGAAGCCGAACGCTTAAACCTATGAGTGGTTGGGAAGATTGGGCCAAAGGAAAGAGACTGAGAAGAAATCTACGACACGATTATGACACGACCTAAGACCCGTAGGCGCAAGTATCGTCAACGAGGAGGTGGTGTTGACATTCAAAAATGATTGGGCAAGACGGGGATAGAACTTCACTGGTCTGGGTAACAGTTTATGGACCAGGAACGAAGTTGGCTAAGAGACTCAAACGAGGTGATCCGGGAATCAATCGACTGGACAAGATTGCCAAGCAACACGATATCGATTATTCCAAAGCCAAGAATTTGAGAGACAAGTGGAAAGCCGACGCTAAAATGATCAAGGCCATTGATAAGTTACCAGGCAGCAAAACGAGGACTGAAAGGATTGTTAAGAGAATCATGCAAGCCAAGAAAAAATTAAAATTGTAATCAATTTCTCCCTCTGGACTTTGTGTTATTCAAAAAATAATATAAATTAAACAGTTTAATGACATAATTCTCATTGATTGTTAAACAGGTGATATCGCGTACACCCTATCCCCATTGATCGTTAGCCACGCGATATCGCGTAACCCCTTATCCCCCATCATCTTATTGGTTCCTAGCCTACCATTGTTTTTCCTTTTGTGAAAACACTTTTATTAATCAAACATTGTAAGCAAAATCATTTTACTCGTGACTACGTCCAGTGCACATAAGCATAGTTTTCCTTTCTGTCTTGGTGGAATGGAGTTGACTGATCGCGAATTGTGTGACGCTTTGGAGGAATTTGAAAAGACTGTGGTTGATGTAAGTGAATTATTCTTGTCGCTATTACAGAACCGCTTCCACAACTAGAGTTGATGAACTAGGAGCGATTTAAAGTTTTTGTTGAATCTTTAGTTTAAGTGCAAAACGTTTGAAATGCCTTCGATGTTATGTTTCTAAGCATGTGGTCGGTTCATTTCATGTTCTAATTGTGTTAATTCTTCAACGGTGGATTAAAATGCTCCTGGTTGCATGGTGTTTTTCTCGAGGGAACAGGTTAACCTTCGTTAACTTCTATTCGCAATTCATTTCCACTTGAGGTATTTCAATGATGATCTAGTGGTTACGACGTTGGGTTTGCTTATTTTTGTTATTGAATGTGCTACCCCAGAGTTTTTGACTCAGAATATTACATATGTTGATGAACATGCTTTGTAAAAGTATTAAACAGTGATTGATGTCGAAAGTTTAGAAAAGAATTTCAGCAACATGCCGAATTTGACCCAATCGAGAAGTGGTTAACCATAGCGTCTGCGTGTAGTCGGTTCTGGTGAAAGAAACTCTTAAGTGCACGCCATGCAAGGATCGCAAGGAGCTCATAGCAACCAGTCCGTAAAAGCATTCAAGTGGTTAGCTTGGCGTGAACACCTGCTTCGTCGTGACAGTCCCTTCAACGACAAGCCTCAAGAAGACCGCATTCGACACGCGAACAATGGCGGCGAGCAGAGATTGCTAAACTTCCTGGTAGATGGCCTCGATGTACAGAACCACATTGTCTATGAATTTCATGGATGTTTATGGCACGGATGTCCTCGTTGTCACCCCCAACATCGTGACCGACATTCAAAATTCCATCCTGATCGTACCATCGAAGAATTGTATGAAGCCACTCAACAGAAACACCATCTTCTGCGCCAGCACAGGTACAACCTTCAAATTATGTGGGAATGAGATTGGGATCGTGAAGTCAAAAGCAATGAAGATCTCAAACAGTTCCTAGCATCCTACGAGACGGTCGAACCTCTTGATCCGAGGGAAGCCTTCTTTGGGGGGAGAACCAATGCCGTTCGTCTCCATCATGTGGTCAACGAGGACCAGGGTGAACAAATCAAGTATGTCGATGTGACCTCTCTTTATCCATGGGTAAACAACACACGACAGTATCCCATTGGTCATCCCATTTTTATCACCCACCCGGAGAACCAAGACATCTAGGCGTACTTTGGTCTAGCCAAAGCAGATGTGATTCCCCGTCATCACCTGTATCATCCCGTCTTGACCTTCCGACATGGAGGTAAACTAACTTTACCTCTATGCAAAACCTGCATGGAAGAACAGATGACCAACGGCCTCTTGGAAAAATCACATCATTGTTTCCACTCTCCAGAGGAATGTCTTCTTAGGGGTACGTGGTGCACCCCTGAGCTCGTCAAAGCAGTAGAGGTTGGGTACCGCATTTTACACATCCACGAGGTCTGGCATTTTCCAGAGGAACAATGTCAAGAAGGGCTCTTTGCTGACTATGTCAACACATGGTTAAAAATAAAACAAGAATCAGCGGGGTATCCTGGATGGGCACAGACTGATGAACAAAAACAGCAATATGTCCATGACTACCAAGTCATAAAAGGTATCGCCTTAGATCCTCTCTTCATCGAAAAAAATCCAGGACGTAAACCTACGGCAAAGTTGATGCTCAACAGCTTCTTGGGCAAGTTCGGCGAAAATCTTCACAAGAAAACCACTGAAGCAGTTACCACACCAGCTCAGCTCTTTGCCCTAGTGTCAGACACCTTCACAGACATCCACACCGTCCGCATTTGTTCACAAGATTCCTTGGAAGTGGTCTACTCGAATTTAATGGAAAACCAGCTTGACAACGGACGTGTCAACATTTTCATTGCTGCCTTCACTACCTGTTGGGCCCGCTTAAAGTTGTACTCCTATTTAGAACTGCTACAGCAGCAGGTACTATACGAAACAGATTCCGTCATTTTCCCCTGAAAGTCTGGTCAACCCGACATTCCTCTGGGAGACTTTTTGGGTGAAATGACCAATGAATTGGATGATGGAGATTACATCATCGATTTCTCCTCAGCAGGACCAAAGAACTATGGCTACAAGACCAAAAACGGTAAAGTGTGCTGCAAAGTGCGAGGGTTCACCATCAATGTTCGTGGTCAGCAACAACTTAACTACAACATCATGCGCCAGAACCGTCTGGAGGAGTTGACGGATCCTCTTGACGAATGCAGAAACATTGACGTCGTCAATCCCAATTTCTTCACCAGACATCCGGCCACCAAACAGCTCAAAGTGGGTCCACACACCAAACGATATGGATTGGTGTTTGACAAACGTGTAGTCGATCCGGACACCTTCAAGTCCTATCCTTATGGATACACACCATCTGAGTTCAATGATGTGGACATGGATAATGCTGAAACCTTGTTGGAATTGTAAACAGTTTTCCCAAGCCTCTCAAGACAGCTCACACACCACGTTGGAAACTAATGATCCACGTTTACTGTGAAAAATGATTATGGGCGTCCTCTCACTAAGGGAGTGGACACAGGTCCTTCTTGTAAAGAATTAGGATTTTTTAATAAATACAATTGTTTCACATTTGATTTACATGTATATAGATTAATTCTCAATTGACATATCGGACGAGTCTGAGAGACCGATCCCAGGCCTTCGAGTCCAGTTGGCAATTTTCTCACCCAAAACAAACTCCTATGGATACCCGGGGCCTCGTTTCCAGGCTTCACTGCTGGGAGCCGCTACCGCCATCTTGAATTCTTAATTGACCTGCTGATTGGTCCGATTTTCAAGACGCCATCTTGGATTTGGAAAACAATAGAGTCTATTGTTCTCGAAACAATAGCCTATTGTCTTTCTCGGCTCCTGATTGGTTACTGTCCCTATAAGCCAGGTATACTACTTGTATGTTTTAAATATTATAATGCAGTTGTAGCTGAGGTTTTGGAAACCTCTATTACTTTCTGTTCTGTACCAGTTTTAACTCTCATATTTTAAAGCATTTTGCTGCTTGAGCTTTTGTGCAGGAATGCCCCAAATGGAACTGCTGGGCACAGACTCAATGTAAACTTTCACTAGGTTGACGTATTTCATTTCATTTACGACCTATTGACAATTTCATGACCCATGGGAATAAGGAAAGCAGTTTATGCCCACATGCTTTGGCTTGTATTGGTGATAAGTATCAGTTTATCTGTAATGGAAGAAAACGTTTATACCTCTGGAAGTCAAAATAGGGCTTCCGTAACTTTATCTGCAAAGGTAGATATGAAATAGACCCAGGCAAAGTAAATGAGCCATGATACCTGTATGTGTGTGCTAGCTGGTAATGAGGCAGAGAGGCAAAATGGTCTTAATCCAGAAACTGACTTTAGCCTGGACAAACCTGTCTTGAGTCAACAGAGCCTCCACAATGTTGAAAGAGGTCAGTTTTGACACTTGGCTCCAAGGCTTTGGAGAATAACAAGAAGTTATATCAAGTGCAAAGGATATGTGTTTTGTTGTTTTAAGGGAAAGAGACGAGTAAGGATTTAAGCACATCAAATTTGTCCTAAAGTGTCCCCTATCGCTGGCTAGTTCCTGCAGTAATGAAAGCAAAGTTAAATAAGACAAGGAAGGCTAAAGTTAAGTCAAAAGAATGCAGTCTCTAATAGACTTTGTCTCAAATGGTAATTCTCTGTACAATATTGGGACATAAACTGTTTGAAAAACTGTTTCAGAGGCAGCAAAAAATATAGTATCAGGGACTACAGAAAGGGCATCAAAACGAGGTAGTATATTCAAACTTCCTTCACACAATATCCCAACTGCTTGACTGAGCCTAATATTTAAGCAGTTTAGTAACTCTAGAAGATCAAAACAACAGTCAGAGGATGATTATCAAGAAACAAGAACACAAATGATTAGTTTCACGTATGGACCAAATAGGTGGTGATGATTCGCAATTCTTTTGAGGGACCTCTCCAATATTTACTTTGGTAAATGATGCCAGGTGCTTTGTCTGAAACTGAAACAGACCTCATGTAGTAATAAATCATTAGGTGAGAGGCAAAATCTTCAACCCTAACGTAACAGCGTTGCACCTGCTATATATAACTCAAAATAACTCTGCTAGCTTTAAGTGCAAACAGAAGACTGACAGGTCACGAAGCCGTCCAAAAAAGAACCCCTTACCAACATGGAGTCCAGAAATACAAAAATAACTTTGGTTTATCCCTTCGATATTACACCACTACACACAAGAAAAATGCTCGAATGAAATATTAGACTGTGATGACTGCAATCCGCTCACGATTTACAGTGAAACACTTATCCCGGCTCAATCAAAATGTCCACAATTTAGATGTATGTCAACTGGAACTTTTCCTTTGATGCTTCAACGTGAAACAAGCAAAATATTTACCAAACTTTACCAACGCTTTCCGCGGAAGTTCGCCATGTTAAATCAGTACTTAGTCTCGTTCGGCCAGATTTCTTAACTGGGGCGATCTTAGAAACTCGGTCCCAGGCTTCGCTGCCAGCCTCTCCCACCCCTGGTCGTGGAGAACGCTGGCATCAGCGATCGTTTGTTTAAACGACATGGTCGTTGGAAATCGGATCGTGCGAAGGACGGCTATGTCAAAGACTACATCAATTCCGTTTCAGTTTCTCGTTTCTTAGGTCTAGAATTCTCTTTCAATTGTGCTTTATCTTCGAAATTGGGCAATTTATCAATAAACGAAATGCCCCCTCCTATGTCTGGTTTTCGTTTCACTGCAGAGTGATTAAATAACAAACGCTAAAATAAAATTACTAAATACTCCCAAGTTGTCCTTAAAAGTTGAAAATGCTGGAACTATTCCCAACTGCATCAACTAGTAAAGTATTCCAATTAGTCGGCAAATATAAGCGTTGTTCAATGGATTTCAACTAACCCATAATTATTTTAATTCCAAGTTTACTTTCAAATCTTCTAATCATCAGTATTTGATTAAAAGGTCTGAGTTATAGTTTCCCGTAAAAAGAGGTAAAACAAGGACTTAAAGATTCAAAATTTTAGTGAAATGACAACTGATTTCGATTTCTGGATATCCCGGGAGCAGAAAAGTCAAGCGAAATTCACCTCCATCCTTGAAATAAAATACTTGTTCTATTTTGCTCTGTACAGTCTCTGACTTTTTATCCAGTTTGTTGGTGTATTTTGTGGCATTTGAAGCGGAAAATTAGGAACTATTACTTTCTATAATCAGCCGACAGTATCCCCTTCGTGCCTTTGACATTAATAAAACTTTATCATTTAATTTTTCTATTGTTATATGTTTCACTTTAGAGAGACTTGCGACACAAAATAATGATGTGCTCCAAGGTGACTGTAAATTCTATTATCGGATAAGAAAGATGCTCAAGAAATGGTCAGAAAATAGAAACACGAGCTTAAAGCTGTCTTTCTATAATTCGTGCAAGTTTGGGAGAACACGGAAAAATTGTAAACATACGCTTGTTCGCAAAACTTTTCTTACTTTCCTACAGTTTAATTCAAAGAACAGGGAATCTTATGTACCTTAGACCACCTTAGCATTTGCTTGCGAGATGTAAAGAAATATTATACTCACCTGAATTTTCCATGAGATAAAATACGAGGATACTTCGAGCAATAAAATAATTGCAGCAAACAGGAAAGATATAGTTGTTTATATTCATTTTAGGTGTATTTGTTTACGATCTTTTCGACAAATGCCTGGCTATAATACTGAATGAATATTAATTCTGTAAATTAATTCAACAAGTCAATAAGTCGCCTACCAGCTGCTCAATTCATTGAGTTTGTAATCGATTCTTGTGAAATTCTTGCCTTTTTCGTATAGAATAGAGTTCAAACTTCGATCAAACGTTTATGTGGATACATTTTTTTTATCCCTCCGTCAATTGCAAGTATGCGTCCTTACCATAACTCGATCCTAAACTAGCCATGTTAAATTCTGCGAGTAGTATTCTAAAACAAAAACGAACAGATGTCCTAACTGAGAGGAGCTACGTTCATAGCGACTACAGGTAAAATTTTGCAGTAACAGAAGTCTCTCTCCATTTAACGGAAAAACATGAGAAAATAGAAACATGTACTTTATATTGCATTACTCGAAGATCAGGAGAATTATGTCATACAGAGTGGCAACGGAAAGTAGTGAAAATAATATGCTTCAAAAGAAAAAAAAAACAAAAACAACTTGTGAGCCCATTAAAAAAGCATTTTGCTTGATATGGATATTTTTGAGACCTAAGCCAGCCGTCACAACAATACAGCAAACGCCAGCGTGTGTGAAGTGCGCAAGCCTCGCATGCCCGTAGGGCGTAAGCATGCAGACGTCGCGTGTGGAGCGCGGGAGTCTCGCACACACGCAGGGCCCTTTCGTACGAATATTGACTGCCGTGCTCGTGTTCGAAAAATAAAATCGATTGTTTTTTAGACCGAAATTTACAGAAATTAATCTTGGTTGAATGGATCGAGCGTATCTCACTATGACAATATCAGGTGAAACAAAAACCAGTCTTAGCTGCATAGCCCCCTACTAGAACGTATCTAGTAAAAAATGGATATATTTAAATATTAACCCATGCAGGCAAGTAGGGGCTGAGTTCGCCTGTTTTTGTCTTTACCACGTATCATCCACTCCCAGCAATCTAATGAGGAGAGTTAAGACTATATGGGAACCATGTTTGCTCCGA
>JAEMPF020031619.1:10000-17500 GCA_022496165.2 Catalaphyllia jardinei | reverse complement strand
TCTAACATGTACTGTTGCACAAATGAATAGGATTAGCAAACAGTGTAGAATTTAACTGTCTGGCTATGAAACAACCCAAGGAACGAGAAATAGATGCTATCTTGGGAAATTATTCAGCAGCTGTTAATTACAACCTCTGTAGACGTAGAAAGATTGATTTTTGGATGGATTGATTGACTGATTGATTGATTGATTGATTGGTAGATTTGTAAGCAATATGTATAGGCGTAATTCTCCAGTAATAATAGCTGTCTTTGATGGTTTAGAGTTTGCTCAAATCCTTCTGGGTAATACGTTCAGGTATCAATGTAAGTACCGGATAAGTACTTCATGTTTGTGTGAAACTATAGTACAGATAATAACAATTTTCTAATAAAAAAGACCATTATTTTGTTGTATTCTCGGAAAAAATTATCAAAATCAAGGAAGATTGCCTAAAATTGGTGGGTTGCTTGATCTCTCACACTTGTATGTTTGTGGAATTTTTTACCTTTTGCAAAGCTCTGGAGAGTAATGTTCGATTCTTTTGAAGTGAAAAGTTAACTTTGTTAATTCTTTATTCTGTTTGATTTCACATACAGGTAGGAAGACAGCAGTCAATTATCATTTCCAGCGGCCACATCTTCACTGATTTAGTTTTATCAGTTTCTATAATACAGTGTATGCCGTCTGTTTGTCTGTTTGACATTTTAACAAGTGCTCGACTTTGTTAATATGGAAGATACAGGCACTAAAAAACATGCAGTTATCCATTCACCAATCAGCTACTCCATAGCAGGGACAGTGGGAGGCCTGATATCAGTGACTGTAGGACACCCACTAGACACCATCAAAGTTCGTCTGCAGGCAGCCGAAGCTCTTTCGCAGAGGACGAAATTCAGTGGCACAATCGATTGTATTACACAGACTATAAGGAAAGAAGGTGGATCCGCTTTGTTCAAGGGACTGACTCCACATTTACTTATGTCTGTACCATGCTCAAGTTTGCTGTTTTGGGGATACGGATTGGGACTGAAGCTTCAAAGTAAAGACCAAAACTTTGATAAACTGAGTTCCATGGAGATTTTCAAAGCTGGTTTATTTTCTGGTTCATGTGTAGCTGCGGTATTTGTTCCTTTCTACCATGTAAAATGTAAGCTTCAAGTGCAGCAAATATCCAGTGTGAACGCAAAATATATGGGTCCGTTCACACTAGCTCTTCACATTCTTAAAACAAAGGGTGTGCAAGGACTATATAAAGGCTTGTCCGCAAACCTCTTAACTGCACCAGCAACAGGGTTCTATTTTGTGTCTTACGAGTACCTGGTAAGGGCCCTTATACCCGCCGGCACTTCGCGCGATGATGTGGGGTCCGTAGAGGTGCTCTTTGCTGGGGGCGTTGCAGGGATGGTATGGTGGTTAGTTGGCCTTCCGGCTGACGTGTTGACGAGTCGTATCTGGACTGCTCCAGAAGGAAAATATCCGCGCGGAGTCAGGGATGCGTTACGAGAGTTACTGCGTAAAGAGGGCTTCTTTGCCTTGTATAAAGGCTTCGTTCCGGTGTTGTTGAAGGCTGCCCCAGAGAGTGCTGCACTGTTCTGGGGTTACGAGTTGACTTTGAAAGCCATTAATTGGATATCCAGGGCTTTTTCGCCTTCCTTTGAGTGATCACTCATTGGAGTGGAATCATCTGGGGCGACTGTCTCTATATTGCAATCGAGCCAGAAATTTGCTTCTTGACGCAGATAGCAAAAAAAAATCATGTTGGCAAAATGCGCGTTCGTGAGCGCATAAGCGAAAATGAAACACCGTTACTCTTTTAAGAACCCGCGCTCATTAACTTTTTTATAGACTTAAGTTACTATCATCATCATCATCATTATTATTACAAATGGACACTTTCGATTGTCCCTTTGCTTTCTTTATAAACTGGGTTACATTGCATACAAAAACATTTGCACTTAAGACTGAAAAACGGTTTAAAATTAATGTCAATATGTTTTATGGCAAAATGTCGGAAAGCAACAAACAAATGACACGAACCAAGCAAATTAAAATACGGCTCAATAGCTTTCACTTGAATTTTCCCTAACGGAGTTTTTAATGCAAGTGTTTTTAATACTCTTCATTTAAGAGAAGTGATGTTGTATGTAAATACTAGTGGCTGATCCCGACAAAGCCCTGGCCCTGATCAAGTTAACTTGGAAAACGACTTTAATTTTAGTCTTATCGCTACTAGTAACTTGTTCTTGTAAGACACGAATAATGAGAAAATGGTTTTATTATTAAATGAAAACTATTTAGACGTTCGGTCAGGCTCTGATAGCTTCTCATCGATATTTATTTTTTCGCTGATATTCAGTGTAAGTAGTAACCTGCGAACGCAGACGCATGCAGTTCCGGCTGTCGCTTGACCTCGCCGAAAAATCGACAGCCGCAAATATGCCGTAGTGTTTGTAGAAGTTGGTCTTTCGGGCGATCAAGGACAAAAAAGGGACTGCTACGTGAAATCATTACAAAATGCTGTTTATTAGTATGATTGCAATCATGTATTTACGTAGAAAAAGTACAGTAGCAACAACAGTACCAAATAACAGTCACAAGTATTTATGAACGTGTTTGTAACTTGAGGTTAAAGAGTATAGGTAAAATAAATAGTGCCCTCAGTTTTGTTTTTTCCCTGAACTGGATGTACACATTGTTTTACTCCGAGCAGCCTTCATTTTTCCGCTCAGCTCGGCGTACACACGTCTATTTCCTTTGCTTTCCATGGGACCGCGTCACCTTTGGCGTGTGGCAGAGGAAAATAGTTTTCTTTTTTCCTTCCCAAATTTTAGAATCACTAAACTGGTTATCTTGCAGGGAAGTTGAGGTGTCTTCTTTAAAGCCCTTCTTGCGATATTCATTTCAGTTTCTGATGCAGACCATTTGCAGAATCCACTTCCTAAAATCTCCATATTATTCTTAGAAAACCTCTTTGTAATAGACTGCACCCGAAGGCGGAAGGCAGAAAGGATTTTTTTTTCTTTTTACAAAAGTCAATAAAACTTTCGGCTAAAACCTAGCAAACTGAAGGTACAAAAGCAGCATGGCCGCGAAGGATTTCCTAATCTAAAATTGTTTCCATTACTTAACCCCTCACAGTTAGTAGTTAGTAAGCCGTTGCTATAGTGTTTTGTTGTTTTTCAGACACTTCTAACTCGCTCTTCCTCTCGTGAGAAATCTCCTAGCAAATACCGCTATTGACGCAGAGCCCATGATAATCATTCCAACTCCACTTCCGGTAGCAAACTTGGAGGCCCTAGTAGCTTTCCGTGTTACAACCTGAAAAAAATAAGACAACACAAACGTTGTCCACTTTTCTATTTTTGATGACTTAACTGCTTTCCTATGCATCGAAAACCTCCGTGTCGATGTCCCCACTAGCACCAGTAGGTAACCAGTATTTCTCTTGATATAGCTACTATGTCATGCCTGGCAAAACAGTGCATTCATCTGCTGACGTAAGGCTCGTTCACCAGCCTCTGTTCGGGACCCTCGGACTGGGACCCTAGAGGACAGCGAAAATCGGCGGAACTCAGGCCTGATCAAAGAAAATAACGGTTTTCCACGTTGTGCCGTCTAGAACTTCCGATTAATACACGGAGCTTACCTTGTCGGGCATTTTCTCCGTGGCTGGAGCTTGGCTGGGACAGGCAATGTCAGTGGTAACATCGCAGGGAACTGCAACAAGTTTAAACACTTTACTCTACGGCAATGATTTTCGATATAATTTCTCTTCACCACAGTAAATTACTCGAACAGACTTCTATGAGATCCACAGGCTTGGAATCTGGCTAATTGGCTGCAATCAAGTGTACTTTTAACCCTTGGTCAGGTCTTCGAGTTTCAATTTAAGGTACATGCTGTAAATAAGGAGAAGTCTAATTCTGTGCCATTTGTCCGCCTAGAAAAATACCGGTTATAAGATCTACATAATGGGGAGCAACAACGTTTGAATCTTTTTTCGACTGAAATAATATTTAAATCACGGTTGACCTCATTAAGCATTGGGGATCTTGATTGCAAGCAATTTTCAAAGTCAGTATCAAAATATGCCAAAAAGTCTTCCGAAGGAAATTACTGAAGATTTTTCTTAAGATAAATTATATTCATGATATGGACAGTGTTATAAACTATCAATGAGATAATCATAGTCAGGATTAAATCTTACTTGGTTCATAGTAGCAATAGTATATTCTGTTGTTATATGGATCTTCTGCAGGTCCGTAAGGAGATATACGACTACGAGCATTTGAATTTTCTTGGTCTTCGTCATCAAATTGAAGATATTCTGAAGTGACCTGAACAAAACAAATTAGAAGCGATCAGAAATATTTACTTATAAATTTTAGTTTACGGGCATTTACTCGTGTTGCAACTCCTTATAAGCTGTTCCTTTTGCTTGGGGAGCAGGGATGGCGCAGTGGTGAGAACACTCTCCTTCCACCAATTTGTCCCGGGTTCGATTCCGGGACCCGGCGTCATATGTGGGTTGAGTTTGTTGTTGGTTCTCTACTCTGCTCCGAGAGGTTTTTCTCTGGGCACTCCGGTTTTCCCCTCTCCTTAAAAACCAACATTTCCAAATTCCAATTCGATCCTGGAGTGCACGGACATTTCTGAACGAGTTCTTGTGAACTCCTTGGTGCTCCGTGGGTAAACAAATTACATTTACATTTACATTTTTTGCTGAGGGTGTCACAGTGACGAAACTGACTATACCTTTGTAGCACGTGAGCTTCCTGCCTTTCGCTCTTTTCCACCAAAATTAAACTGGTGAATGAAGTCACGGGTATCTGACAAAGTTCTTTCAGTTCTAATTTGCTAAAGCTGAACTTAAACTGGCTTATAAGATAGTTCGGCGCGATGTAAGCGAGATTAGACGCCTATTATGAGTCCGCCTGAATAAATGTAACGTTAGGCATGATAAATCCACCAAGGCTGGCAGGATCTTAGAGCTAGTCAGTTGTCACGCAAGGATGGAGTTAGCCCCTTGGTTTTGCAGCGACAAATTACAAGAATATAGTTCTAGATGCAACACTTACCGTATAATATCGTACTTTTTGACATCTGTGTGATCCGTAAGCGATCAAATAAAATGGAGATCCATACGGCAAAGAAATGGAAGTGGATTTTTTGCCTGACGTGCTACAGCAAAAATAAATGACTGTATTTTCCCCGTATATCCCATCTGGAAGCTCTCCTCCGAGGAAATTTGGAAAGTCGATTTTTGTATTCTCGTCGTCCCATCGAATCCAACCTAAAACAACGAATCGTAAAAAGAGATTCAAACTTTGCACACCGATAACAACAGTTTATAACAGTGAAGAAAAAACAGAAATAGGTTGTGGCCTAATTCATTACTTGAAGTCACGCAGATTCATTCGGTAGCGATGTCGTACCTTCTTGTAAACCAGTTGGACAAGTTTTCCCTTTCCTATAAATGCAGTATTTTCCACGCGGCCAAGGAATTTTTTCACCAGGTGTATCCAAGTGTATGCAGAACTCTTGTCGTATCCCATGAGGATTCACCTTCCCTGAGAAGTGACTCCCGTTTGATTTGAAATTTGTGTTTTCAAGATTTTCCGAGTCTTGATACCTGAAGCCTTCTTGCCATTGCTTACGAGGACACCCTGATCTTGGCTTAGGGAGACCGTAACTTCCTGATGGCCAAATATTTTGAATTACAGGCACAGCTAGAGTAAAAGGGAATGGACATGCTTTGCCTGTGAGAGCCGTGCTTTTGTCAGAGCCATCGGCTGTCTGCGTGTTTTTAATCACCATTATTATTATTATTGTTGTTATTATTATTATTATTATTATTATTACGAACTCAAGTACAAGATCGAGTACGAGAACGATTTTTCTTTTCTAGCTTGCAGGCTCCGCATCACGTCACATGAGCTACCCTCTATCTTAGACCAATATGAAGATCGTAGTCTAATGATCCACTGTCGTAAAACAAGAACCAGTGCAATATTACTGTGGCCAATGGCAACGTATTAATTCTTAGGATTAGTGGAGTGAATTTTTAGTTTTGTGGACTAAAATTACCATTAAAACTAGGAGAGGGAATCTTCAAGGATAAAATAAAATAACAAGAAGAAAAGAAACAAGCAAACCGTGAACGATGTTCTGATGCGTTCTATGTTCATGCTTTTCGTGCCAAGTCTTTTTTTCCAGTCCTTGAACAAGTAAAGATCCTTCCTTGACTGGTATCCCGTCAAGAACACCATCCTGTACCATACTAAAGAAATGATAAACGCTGCGTCTGACTCCTGATTGGTTGTTAAACGACAACTCAAAATCTGCAGCAAGATTTCCCTGTCTCGTGGACTTTTTATTGGCCTCGTGCTCCCTGGATATTGGGAAAAAGCTGATTTAGTTTCAGCATCAGGTGCTAGTAGTTATACTAGAGATAACAAAATACGAAAACTGAGCACTCTACCTTAACTGTGTCACCTTGACGTCTTGAAAATTAGAATCATTTTTGAAGGCTTCTCGTATCTTTACAAGGGATAAGAATAATGTTTTCATACTTTGTGGCAAGCACTTAATTACTTTTATAACGCACTACTCATTGTAGATAAACAAGAAAAAGAAAAACGTACCGAATTTTCTATGTTTTTAACCATCACATCATACTGGGAGCTCCTAGGCATTGCTTGAAGGTCTGCCCATTTCTGTTTAAATGTCACAGAGCCTGGGTACATTTTACCTGTAAAAAAAGTGAAAGCACAGGAGAATAATACTTAGCAAATCACAAAAGAATAAAAGACTGCTGTTTGATAGCCAGTCATGGTTTTTATGAGCATAACGTTTGTCTTTCTACCAGTGTGTGCTTAGCTATGCTTATTCGGGCGTCGAAATAATCACGTGAGAAAGGACTGCATGAATTGAAGGCCCAATGGCCGCATTGGGCATTGCATGGAAAAATAACTCAAGACTTGCGTTGTTCGTTTGGAATGGCTTGATACATAACTAGCGAACACCAATCGTCTGCTTTTAGAATTTTAGTTGGACCCTTGTTAGCGGAATTGCACCAAACAATCCACCGGACGAAAAGTTACTAAAACTACTGACTGACTTAACCTTCAATGTAACATTTAAAAGTTCAGGTATTGGCAGAGAAGCAAATTTAGATATAAACAAGTGATATAAAGAGAAAGAAACCCTATAACTTCTTTTCCGATTTATTTCCCAGGAAGCCCATTTCCTTGGATAAGGGTTTGCTTACTATCTCTTTACAAGGACAGAGTTCGTTTCCTACCTTCAAGGAAGAAGACTTCGTTGTATACTAGAAAAGCGCATAACAGGAAATAAATTATCATGTCCCTCAGAGGGGCGAATCATGGCGCCGGAAGGTCCACAAGGAACAGGCTGGGAAGCCGAAGAAAAACTTTGTCTGAAAATGTATATATTGTTGAAGTATAAAAAAGTTGAAAAATAATTGATGCATTTAATTTTAGTCCGAAACGGAAA
>JAEMPF020031619.1:0-5000 GCA_022496165.2 Catalaphyllia jardinei | reverse complement strand
CGCCTCCTTTCATAAATTTGATAATTGACATAATCTATCAGAACGAGCGCGCTTCTCTCGATGACCTCTGCAATCCCATGGATTATTCCGATTAAAGCAACTGATTTTAAATTTTGAAGATCTACTTGTAAAAGCCTCAACATCACAGCTGACCCATAATACAGCGGAACAAGCAGCACGAATGATGTTCCCGGATGACTAATTCTCCATAAGCCCTCAACAGAAAGGCGCGATATTCCTTTAAGAGCTACTGTGATTAGAGGGGCAAACACTGCGATATGGACTTTTCCTGCTTTGTTTGCTTTGGTGAAAGCAGGATAAAGAAAATATGCTACCAGAATGGCCACGACTATACAAGAAACGCAAGGAACTAGAATCAGTGACATTGTCTTGAATTTACTTGTTCTTGCCCCTGTCCAAAGACGTCTAGCAAGGACCAATGAGTGTACAAAGGTACTTAACAGGAAAAGAACATTTCCAGGGATCCTTTGTCGTCGTGTTAACTCCGAATGAGAAATGCCAAAACCTTGAAGAGCTATACGGTATAGTGAGTCTAGGGTGTAGAAAACGAAAGATGTCAGAAAGATTTTTCGTTTCAATCCCAATATTTGATGTGGTCGAAAGAAAAACAGCGCATTGAGGAAAAACCATGCATAAATGGGAATGCAGGATATGCTTTCACAAATGGTTTTAGACCATTGAATCTTGATTGGTATCGATTGCTTTGGACGAGTTTGACATGTAAGCACAGCTTGATAATTGAGGTAGTAGAAAAGGATAGCCAAAGTTCCGATGATGACTGCACTTAACACAGAAATTAAAAACCCAAAACAGAGCGAGTACCAAACTGTTCGAGTTGAAGATGGTCTGAGTCTCTTCCAAGCCATTGATGTATCTTCCACCACCTGTTCTATATCTCCACTGCTCTCAATTGCACAGGCGTCCGTAAACCTTGCCTGGCCTAGATTAGTAAAGTACTTAGTGCTAGAGCTGTACTCTTGACAAATAAACTCATCCACAGGTTGACCGCAGTACCACTCCATGCCTGAGTTGTGTAAAATATCGTAACCGCACATCTGCGGGATAATCTCGGTTTCGTTGGGGTTAACGTGCTCCACTACACTACGCGTAAAGCTGTAAACAAGTCGGCCACAAACTTCCACAAGAGTACTACATACCATTCTTGCTTACATCTGTTAAAATACCGTGTCCAGGGACCTTTTCAGCAAGCAAAGGGTTGTCTTGTGCACGATCCGTGAGCGACCTCCATCACCGAGCTTTGATAAAAAATGCGCATGAAGCTTACAGACATCGTAGTTTCACGGCTTAAATTTAGCTTTTCAACAAGTCAAAGCTTGTTTTTTGCGACAAAAAAACACGATCCGCGAGAGACCTTCTGTACTGGGTTTCATTGGTTTAATAGAGCAAAGGAACTAAGAGATATCGTGTCATCATGGCTTAAATTTAGTTTACAAATGATCACATGACAGGCTCGATTCTAACAGGTCGAGCAATTGTTTTGCAGCAAGCTATGTAAACACGGTTGAGGGAATCGAGAATTAGTTAGGTCTCTTTCCAGCAGAGCTAAATCATGAAATGTGAATTCATAGATCATATCTCCAGCAAAGATGTAAGTTTCAAGTTGTTACAAAGTTTCCAATGTTTCTATAACTCCCTAAAGTTTTAGATTGTTTATTGTTTTTTAATAAATTAAACTTTTTCAATAATATACTTCGTTTACTCAACCAGTCATCGGCTCTTGCATCTTTATTTCCTGGGTTTCGTGAAACTGTATCAATGTTTTATCACACGTAGCTTCTTAATTTGTTTTGACAGCTAAAGGTTGTAAATTTCCATATTGCAAACTTTCCAGAGCTTCCCGTGCTTTAATGAAGTATTTATGCAAATGTAAAAGCTTGAAAATGAAAAAAGAATTATTTAAAGCGACCTTGAATTGCCTTCGAATATAGCGCATCTCGGGTTTTGTTCATCACTTCTCCCAGAAAACAAAGCAAGGCCAATTAATAGTGTTTCTTGGCGTAATATTGAAGCTGCAGAGAGGTTATATAATAATAATAAAATAAATAAATAAATAATAAATAAATATTTCCAAAATGTATAGGGTTGAGTGTTCTTTTTTAATATTTTGTATTGCCAATACAATACAATAAGCTTAACGTTTTCCAGATGATAAGATCAGATATTTGCTTTCCTTGATTCAATCGATTGTTTTTTATTTGAGTTTTCATCTTCACAATTTTCCAGATTGTCAAAGCTTGATAACTTTCCGTTTCGAAACCTGTCAGCTAATTATACAAAAAGCTGAATTTGCTGACAGCTATGCGTGAGTGTTAAATTAAAACTTAAACTAATACTTACTTAAAGTAATATTTTACTTGAGTTTCGATCATCACAACTTTATTCAATTTTCCAGATTATCAAAGCTTGATAATTTTGCGTTTCGAAACCTGTCAGCTTATATTACACAAAGTTCAATTTGCTGACAGCTATGAGTAAGTGTTAAATTAAAACTTGAAGTAATGTTTCAGTTTTCAGCTTCTCTTAAGCTTAACTTCGTTATTTGCCGTTTACTTTTCCACTTTCAATTATGGGAAGTTCTTTGGATATTTGCTCTATTTTCAATACTATGAATGTAGCCTCAGGATAACCGAGCTTTTTGTAAGAATCACTTTTACATGTTCGTTATTCTAAACTCTTAAAAGATTACAGAGTCAGTTTCTGATTCCACTGTGATGACAAGTTTCTAGATCTTTTGCAATCATAAGACGAGGAATTGCTCATTTAAAACAGATACTCTGACTACAAGCTATCAGGAAATGACGGTGGACTGCTATTATACAGACTCGCCGCAGAATTGGACCTAAAACGTTTAGACATGGAAATGACGGTCCCAGCAGATCTAAACTCGTTTGGAAATTGCGGGGCTTCAGAAAGTGGATCTTTAGGAGCAGTAAAAACCACTCGTCGCACTTGAGCCCGCGGTGTTGCCCTCTTTGTTTGTTGATTGGTATCAGTGGTCACCGTTTGACAGCTGCTTACTGTCTGCTTTGAAGCTTGAGATTTCTAGCAAATGTTAAAGGAGTTCAATTAAGAAGTTTCATACAAGGCCTTAAGTTGACTTCTTAATGTAACAGCATGTTTACAATCAGTCCGGCAAATTCCCAAATTGACCTCAGTTTTTCTTGCGTCTGTTCTGTAATTTATTAATCATGAATTTCGTCATAGCATTGTCAAAGTAGCTGTGGATCCACGAGACGATAGTCGAGTAGATCGGCAGATTACCGTGGCTTGAAAATGATATAACGAAATTTATCGTCAATAACAGAACAGACGCATGAAAAACTGACGTTAATTTCTTTTTACAATTCAAATTGTTAAATGTTCCCTCTCGCTCGTTGACGCATTGCATAAATTACAAATTCCTGTGTCTGTCCGCTCATTGACAATGAAACAAAGAAAATTATATATATTTAAGAGACTCCCACAGGATTGGTTTGGTTCACCAACATAGCCACAGTTTCATCACTGGTTTGGAAAACCAATATGGCTACCGTGGCCTCATGTGAAAACGCTCTATAGTAATACTGAATGGAAATATGATCAATGCATCATTTGCGAGTCAGAGAAAACTATGCAGGCTTGAGGTCTTGAGGTCTCATTACAAAAAACTGAATTTCTTTCGGTGGCCCAGATTTACTAACCTGAGGTGCTTGAAAACGCCTTTTCAATGGTTTCGAAGCTGAATTGCTCTTTAAGGATTGAGAGATTAGACACTTGTATAGATCTGAATGAACCAGAAGTGGATTGTATGAATTGGAGAATTCGATCTGTGAAAAAAATAGAAAACAATAAGGCCAACCTAATGTTTCTGGTGTCAAGGCTGCGGACTGAACTGCGAATCAATTTGGTAGTACCTGGTCCAGGCACGAGGCTACAACTGACAGTGCGCTGTCACTCGTTCCTTCCACTGGAGACTGAAAATCGCTAGGTAGCATCATCTCACTGACCGCGATAGACTTCAGCAACAGAGAGTTATCAGATGGAAGGAGAAGGAAGTGTCCTTGAGGAGAGGCACTCAAAGCCTGCTGACAGCCATGTAAGACCACACTCTGACCGTTGGTCCTCATCAATAGCGACACACCCTTAATTAAATAAGAAAACAGCTAGTACAACTGAACAATTACAGTTTCATAGTTATTTAGTTACTTTTTACCACGTCACTGCTGTGTCAGTAAGAAATGTAGTGAAGTGTGCATGTTACCCGTTCTTTTAGCACTGAACACAAAGCATAGAAGTGCTGCTGGTTGCCCTCCAGGTCTTCCCAATCTAGTTTCCAACACGATGTAGGTCTAACAATGTACGGCTGTTGAAAAGCAAAATAATCTTGTAACAAAATGTTGTTGAACTTTATAACAATACGCTTTCGATCTACCATATTATAGGAAATTAAAGTGAAGATGCACTTAATAAACTCGATTTTAAGGGCCTGTTTACATGGAGGGAGGGTACCCCGGCTAACCGGGCTACCCGACTAACCGAGCTACTCTGGGAGGGCTAACTTCTCATACGTTTCTTTAGAAAACGCATTAAAGCATTTGCATGCTAGATAGGGTAGCCTGCCTACCCGGGGCACCCTGTCTACTTTGCCCGGGGCATCCGGCCAGGCGAGATAGCTTTTTACCATGTAAACGGTTCGTGACAGGCTATCCCGGCCAGCGTGAGGTGATTTTTTTTTTGTAATTACCATTAGCCAGTGCCTGCTGAACAGAATGACAGTCAATCTGAAGATATCAATGTAATAGATGAGTCTCAGAAAACAGGCCCATGCCCGTGCAGGAAGCTGAAATAAGATGAAAAATAGTTTCTTTGGCCCGTCATTTTGTTTGTTATGCTTAGCGGCCGCTCAAAAGATAGCTCGCGTAGGCCATTACCTGTCCAGGTGTCTGTCCCGGTTTGGTGAGTTGAATGTAAAGGCGGGC
>JAEMPF020031618.1:0-12514 GCA_022496165.2 Catalaphyllia jardinei | reverse complement strand
TGTCTCCACAGTGGCTGAGGATTCTCTTTATTCTGCTTATTTAGTTGTTTATCAAAAAGGAAAAATATTCTTGTCAAAAATTTGTCAAGAATTGTAAATGCATTTATGATTAAAACTTATTTCAAAGCTTTTCAATAAGTCTGCTTCACAAATAAAATACAAGTGTATAATAAAGTGGGAGAATTTTACGTGCCAATTACATTAATAAAGTGTGGAGAATTTTACGTGCTAAAATACTAGGTCTTCACATCTCCAATGATTTGAAATGGAATTGTCATATTGACGCCATTATCAAGAAAGCTAAGAAGCGCTTGCATAGCTTATCTCAGCTTAAACGTTCTGGTCTAGGTACCCGTGAGTTACTCCAGTTTTTGTGCACTTATATTCGTCCGATCACAGAGTACGCGTGTCCTGTCTTTCATGGCGGTCTCCCCGTGTACCTCTCTAACGATCTTGAAGGAATACAAAAGCGGGCTATGCGCATCACTTTTCTTCTTTGCTGATACAATGAGGCCTTGGTCAAATCAGGCCTAACTTAACCCTCAGACCGCCGCCAGGAACTAGTTGATAAACTATTTAAGGAAGTTTTACAGAACGAACAGACCAAGCTCCATGAACTTCTTCCTGCTCGCAACACATATAAGAAATATGCGGAAGTTTAAGACAGTTTTTAAGACAAACAGGTTTAATTTCGTAACAGTTTTATTACCTTTAATGCCCTTAAGAGTTTCTGCCTGAGAGACCGGGGCAGACTTGGAAATCAGGGTCGGCCGATTTCGCTTAAAATTGGTACACAAAGTCGTTATGTGGACTTATGTAATACATGTATGCCAAAGTTTCAGCCTCAATGAGTTCTTTTAGACAAGTTCTGGATATCAGCCTCTCAGGGGTCCCCAGGGGTTGATTTTCAGTGCAATTTTCGCCACTTTTCAATCTCTCTTTTAGCAATGTACAATTGATTTTAGACAAAAAGAAAACTATCCTTGTAATGCCCTATTCTTAGCCTTTTATGGGTAAACAAATCAGTTCATGCGAATTTTTCGTTAGCCAATGGCTGCTATTTCAACTTGGACCTATCTGAAGCATATGGGAAGCAACCGGAATGGCCTGTTTTTCAGACCTTATATTTTCCATGTCCATGTTTTATATCGTGAAGTCTTAATATCCCTGCAAAGTGTAGCCCTTGGCTTAGTAACATCAAGAAAAAAATACTAAGGTTAAGGCCTTTTTACCAACAAAAGGCCTACTAGAAGATGACTGCCCTGACCCCTTCCGGTCAAAGTTTCAACGAAGCGTGTCGGTAAAAATTAGCTATCTAATTTCGATTAACACCTCTTTTTACTTCTAAGTTATGACTTGAGAGACTATGAAGCTAGATGTAGACTTGCCGTTAATTAGCAAAGGGGCATGCTAAAGGTTCAAAGCGATTTTCAAGCAGTCTCGCGAGAGAATGATTGCTAAGAATGATTGCTAAGCTGTTTTCCTTCAGAAAAGACGTCCCAAATAGGTGGATTATACTACGAAATGGGACCACAAAGCTTGGCTTATTTGCTGATTTAATTAGCATTTTATTACCTTGAGCCACAGGCTTGTTATTCACTTATCATGATAAACTTAATATTGCAGTTTAGACCAAAAAAGATGCAATGGTAGATTGTTATTAACCATCAAGAGATGGATTGCTAGGTAGACAATTATATATCCTTTTTCACAGCCGCTCTATTATCCGTAATTTTCAAGACTATTTCCACGTAATTTATAACCGTACCGTTGCTGGACCAAAATCTGATCGGTCCCAAAAAAAACACATAAAAATTTCTAATTAACAGCAACTGGCCAGCTTAGTCATCTTCTTGTAAGATTTTTCTTGGTAAAAAGGCCTTAACCTTAGTATTTGTTTCTTAATGGTACTAAACCAAGGGCTACACTTTGCAGGGATATTAAGACGATATAAAACATGGGCATGGAAAATATAAGGTCTGAAAAACAGGCCATTTCCGGTTGCTTCCCATATGCTTCAAATAACTCCAAGTTGACATAACAGCCACTGGCTAACAAAAATTTCCCGTGAGCTGATTTGTTTACCCATAAAAGGCTAAGAATAGGGCATTACAAAGATAGTTTTCTTTTTGTCTAAAACTAATTGTACTTTGCTAAAAGAGAGATTGAAAAGTGACCAAAGTTGCATTGAAAATCAGCCTCTGGGGACCCCTGAGAGGCTGATATCCAGAACTTGGCTAAAATAAATTAATTTAAGCTGAAACTTTAGCATATTCCATAAGTCCACATGACGACATTGTGTACCAATTTTAAGAGGAATCGGCCGACCCTCATTTCCAAGTCTGCCCCGGTCTCTCAGGCAGAAACTCTTAAGGCTTGAACGATTTTAGTAATTTTTTTAAATCTCTTTATATATAGTGACCTTATTAGCTATTTTCAATTATTTGTAGTCCTTTTCTTGTTTTTTTTCAATGCAAACACACTCTGCTGGACCTTGAGAAAATTGTTTTGGAGTAAAAACCGTCAATCACAGACTTTACCTCCAATAACTGCGGACATGATATGAACACTTCTTTTGCAAGGACAGATGCGTCACTTAATCGTATGGAGACCAGAATACATGTAGGTTTATATACGGTGGAACCCCATTAATGCGAATAACAAATAGCAAAAGGCAAACAAGTGTAATCACTTTTTTCGCTTTACTGTGTCAAGTTACCTTTTGACTGGGTTTCAAAATGCAGCAGCCTGGTGCAAAATTAAACCCCTCGCTCCAAAAACGTTATTGGAGTGCATGTAACACATGTTTGTTATCGCACCGCTTCGTCACGAATGACGCAAATATGAACAATCTAGCCTTAATCTTTTAGGTTATCTGTAGTTTATAGCCCGTCTCAGTTTTCCCAAGTCTTAACGATCCTTTTTCTCTTTAGCTCTCCTTTCTGGTTACTGCCCACCCTCAAAGTCAAAACTTCTAATTTCGTTTTTCTCTCTAGAAATAAACTCTTAACTATAAGCCCAGTTATCACTAGTGACGCAAGCACAAGCGCAATCACAATAATTCTTATTTCACCGTGAAAACGACCTTGATTAAGACACAAATACAAGCGAAACACAATAATTCTTATTTCAACGCCACTAAACGGCCTTGACGCAAGCATAAGCAGAAGTGAAAAAACAATCGTTCTTATTTCACCGTGAAAAAGGCCTTGACGCGAGCATAAGCACAAACACAAACACAACAATTCGTATCTCACTCTGAGAATAGCCTTGACACAAACATAAGCACAAGCGCAAACACAATAATTCCTATTTCACAGCCAAAACGGCTTTGACGCGAGCATAATTAAGCAAAAGCGCAAATACAACAATTCTTATTTCACCACCAAAACGGCCTTGGCGCAAGCATAAGCACAAGTGAAAACACGATTATTCTTATTTCACCGTGAAAATGGCCTTGACGCAAGCATAAGCACAAGCGAAAAAAGAAGAATTCTTATTTCGCTATAAAAATAGCCTTCTTGGTGCAGGCATAAGCAGAAGCGCAAACACAATAATTCTTATTTCACCGCCAAAACGGCCTTGACGCAAGCATAGGAACAAGCGCAAACACAATAATTCTTTTTTCTTATTTCACCGTGAAAACATCCTTGACCCAAGAATAAGCACAAGCGCAAACTCAATAATTCTTATTTCACCGTGAAAACGTCCTTGACCCAAGCATAACCACAAGCCCAAACATAATAATTCTTATTTCACCATGAAAATGGCCTTGACACGAGCATAAGCACAAGCGCAAACACAATAATTCTTATTTCACCGTGAAAATGGCCTTTATTTAGGCATAAGCACAAGTGCAACCACAAGCACAGTTTTGCGTTTGCGTTGCCACAAATAGAAACGAAATATCGCTCAGGCAAAACACAAGAATAAAAACACTGCTCTAGATTACCTTGCGCCTAAACAGTTTGGAAGATTCGGATGATTTTGCTTGTGCTTGTATTTTGGTAGAATTTCGTTTTCATTTGGGTCATCCCTATTGCTTGCTCTTGCGTCGCTAGTAAAAACCAGGCAATTTTCTTTCAGAGAAAAAAATAAAATTCAAAGGGTAAATATTCACCAAGAAGATAGTCGCAGCGGAAGTAAAAGTTCTTTCATTTATTGACGGCTAAATGATGTTTTCTGAAAAACTTTATTTTTACTGGAAGGGGACGCTTTGGAGAGTTTCAACTCAAAGAGAGAACTAGAGAAATCGAGGCACTACATCCGTTGCACTGGAGACATCCCTGCATGTATCCTCAACTGATCATTACATTAGCACATTATCATTCTTAGGTATAGATCGTTTTCACGGGGCGTCGTCAAATTCCAAAATCCAAAATTAAAGAGCCACGAGCGTCTTGATCCTCATCAGGCATAAGAGATACTAAATTAATATCTGTTTTCTTTTCAGCTCAATAGCGTCCTTCGTTTGGAAACCGGCGCAACTTGAAATTTAGAGTTATGGCGGTGCGTGGCATACTGCTCCGATCGCAATTGTGGAAAAATATACACTTACTAATGATTTTTGGTCTTTTCAGGAGTGTTAGGAAAAGCGCTTATGTTAAACTTGTGAGTTCAGTTAAGATAATCAGTGTATTAGATATCCAAAGTAAGTTTCAGATTTTTACCGTTTCTCCAGCCGTCATGTTGGTGAAGAACAGAGCTCCATCAACATGGCAGCTCCATACCGGCAGCTCCATACCGCAAAACATTTAAACGAATATCTGAATTTTGGCCAAACGCAAAGAACTAAAACTTGGAGAAATGCCTTCTTTACCTCTCTCCTATAACATCACAATATCTTGACTTAATCCACTGAATAGTTTTTGATTTATTTTTTCGTTGCGTGACGGTGAAAACCATTCGTATTTCTAAATTTGAAAAACACATTCTCTGATTGGACAAATTTCAAAGGGCGAATTTGGCATGAAAACGTTCTTTAAGATCGAACGGAAGCAGTGATTGGCTAATTTCGTGAAAGGAATGTTGTGAGCAGCCGTTTCCTTGGGGGAGCGTTGCGTGGCATCCCAAAAAGCGGCTGTGTAGGAGACTAATATTGATACGACCGGCGTTATTCTGTTTTTGTTGTTAGTATGGGTAATCAAAATTCTAAAAATTTTCTGAGCCTTTAAGGGAGGAAAATTATTTGAATTTTGACAAGACGCAAGTGAATTTTTTCTTAATTTCACGGGTACACTATTTTATTACTTTTAATAGGTCGATCATGGGCGACAAATTACATTTACAATCGAAGGCTTTTGACGCGTTTATTGTATCGAGTAATTCCGCACCAAACGCTATGAGAATTTTATAATTTCACATGTGAAATCATATATTAACGCTGAAATTTCGCGCCAAAACTAAGGAGTAATTTACCACCTATTATATTACTTCCAAACCTGCACTCATAGAGAGCGCGTGCTCAAGCATTCCGAGATATAGTAATTTTCATTTTTTTAAGGCCATACAAACAAGTTAAATTAAGTACTAACTTTACTTAATGCGTATAAACATATGGCCCTCCCATAAAATGAAATAATATACTTTTCCAAAAAGAACGACTCTATTTAAGAAATAGAAAACATGTACTGTGCTTCTATCGAGTTATAGAAACACGAGTGGAAGTTTGGGAGAACAACTTGTTATCAAAATGTAAATTCTCTTTTCCCGCGCCATCATTACGTCAACGGCTCGTGCTAGTTCTGTGTCTCCATCGAGTTATAGCATGGATAATACAAGGTCTCTCCTGTTATCCATGGTTTTTCACCAATCAGCCCGCGAATGTTTTTTAGGACTGTTTTTAAATCAGTTTGGAGCGTTGGTCTCCTTGGTAATAATGTGAATTGGCCACCGTAAAGAGATATATATCTATATGGTGTCCAATTCACATTATCAACTCGGTTGATAAAACCAAATTATCTTGTAATACTCCCGCCGACGCAGCACCACAGTTTCTTTGGAAACTTACCCCCTTTACTCCTTGGTAATACTTGCGTAAGTTGAACAGCCATTACTGTAAATTTGTTACATTTGCAATGGGTAAACATTGATACGACTTGCGTTATTCTTTTGTTATTAGTATGGGTAATCAAAAATCTAAAAATCTTCCGAGCCTTCAGGCCAGGGAAATTACTTGATTTGACAAAAAGCAATTGAAATTTGTTTCTTAATTTCACGAGTATACTACTTTATTAGATTTTAATAGAGCGTTTTCAAGAGTGTCGTAAAATCAAAACCTAACCACTAGAGTCCTAAAGTGTGACGTCACAAAAATAAATTTGTGAAATTACGGGATTTGGCAACATTTTCGAATAGAGCGCCCTAAAAAGGGTCCTTGCCAAAAATTACATCTTAATTGTAATTCCAAGCCGAAATATAAATGATAAAAGTTTGATATTGCCCCATATAAATCTCTCTAATGTTGAGTCAGTTCCAAACTGTAGGAAACGGAACAAATTTCGAAGGGTTTCCATGGGATGCTAGCAAACTTTGATCTCTTATATCTCCATCAGGAATTGTAATTCAGAGCTAATTTTTGGGATGGGGGCATCTTTTAGGATCCTCCATAAGAATAAGAAATCATATCCCATAATTTCAAAAAATAGTTTTCTACATCATCACTTTAGGACTCTATAACTTATCAGTTAGACTTCTTGGCTAATCTCAAACCGTCGTAAAAAAAAAAACGAAGTAACTGCCTGATTACTTTTGACACTCAATTGAAAACTACTCTATTACGGGTGACAAATTACACTTACAATTTCGGACTTTTAACTTAATTGTGTCAGGAAATTTAGCGCCGAACATTGTGATGTCACAAGTGAATTATACATTAACGCTGAAATTTCGCGCCAAAATTAAGGGGGGTTTTACTTGAAGGCTGTTTTGACGACGCTTAACAGGCCTTTCTGCCAATATCTCGTTCACGTTTCAAGCAACGCCAAATCCCTACATTTAAAATAGTAACCAATGGTTTGCGGTTTTGTGTAAGTTTTTAGGTGATTTTGGGGGATTTTGAGAAAGAGATATTTTTTTCTTAACGGATAGGTTAAATTGAGGAAAAGATGAAATGTTGAAGACTTGATGGATTTAGAAAATTGGAATTTGAAGTGAAGAATTAGTAGATTGACACCAAACAGTCCCCTTCCAATCTGGAGCTCTCGTTTTGGGGGTCAACTGTCTGGTAGTGTTCCCAACCCATTTTATCTCAACGATTTCCTCTTTTAAGACTACTTCAAATTTCACTCCTGTTCAGGTTAAAACCCGGCTTAAGGAGTAATATATCACCCATGATACTACTGCAAACCTGCACTCATAGCGAGAACGTGTTCAAGCATTCCAAAAGATAGTGTACTTTTAATGTTCTAAAGGTCATTCAAATGCCGCCCTATTTCATATACACATTTTTCGACTAGTAACTAGTAACCCTAGGCTACCAGCATGCATTGTTTCTCATCTTATGAAGGTAGCCAGAGTCTCCAATCCGACAAACACTTCTTTGCCAACAGGATCAATGTAGGAAGGCGGAAGCACGAAGCCATTGTTGGCGAAGATAGATGGTTGCAGCTCGACTCCGTAGGAATGCGTGACGCCCAAAACGCCATAAACCCAGTCTGTTGCGTCTCCCGAGGTCTCGTCTGTCGATCAAATGAGAGCTACGTATTATGCGTGCATGGGAATTGTTGTAGGTTAATTGACAGATAAGAGGTTTGCCCCCGAAACAGAAGCAGTACGGAGCGAGGCGATTCAGTGTGATTACTAATGACAATGAATACCTTAATCAGGGGTACTGGTTTTTCTGGGAGGGTAGGGGGGTGGGGAAGCTGGTAACTTGAGCTCAGTTGCAGGATCAATAGGGAGGGGGGGGGGGGGCAGGTCCCCAAAATGTAGCAATTTGAGAATTGCAATTGTTATACACTTGTTATTGCAATTGTTATACACTTGAAACACTTGCACAGCAAAGTAAAAATGAAGGTACCTGTACACAGTGTTTACCTTTGTATCCTCTGCTGTTTATTCAGAGCAAATAGCTATTCATTTCTGTCCAGATTTGTTTCATTTTGTTCAATACACTCTCATTAACACCAATATGACCTTCATATCGAAAAATAAACAATACCTTCCTTTGCCATTCATTGGCTGTAAACGTACTTTCAATTTTGTCGAAATAAGATTTGTTGTAACGAAACGACAATCCTTTACACTATTGAACAATCCTTGACTTTAAATAACACAATTTGTATGAGAACTCACATTCAATTGCATTTTTATACAACCGCATCAACGAAGGTAACAATCTTAAGTGCGATGAGACAAACATTACCTCACCTCATTACCGTTATTCTTTTGAACAGAGGTATCTCGCCCAATTCTTCTCGAAAATCTAATTACAGAACTAGGGAACATATGTACTTTTTCCAATCTTACGAACTTTTTGTGTACAACTAAGAGGGCACACTACAGTATACATGTGACATAGTGACAGTTAGATTTCCTCAGAAATGCCATGAAGAGATAGAATCCCATTTGAACAGCGCGAAAGAATAGTCAGGGCTTTTGAAAATGTCAACTAAGACTATTTAATATATAGCTGCATATACACTTGGAATCAACATATCCACAGCCAGACGTATTATGCCAAGATATGTAAAAAAAAAAAAGAATCGAGAAAAGACCAAGTATAGGCCCAAACCATGTTAGAGTTGATAATGTAATGAGAGGCTAACTCTATGAAATTTTTGAACGAAAATTGCTTACTGACGCTAACACAGCCTAATCAAAAATTGAGACAACGCCTTCCCCAAAAACCTAGAATCTGCGACCGCACTCTGGCAGGAACTCTAAAAGAATGTTGTTTCGTAAAAAACTGGCCCGGCAGGCCTGTTCCTGCGGAAAGAAACCATCTTGATGTCATTCAGAAACGACTGGACTATGCCATCTGGTTCATGGGCCATGCTGTTGTGAAACACAATGTTTTCATAAACAAAAGAATGGTAGTTACTATATTTGGACTGCAAGAAGTCATGGAAGAGCAACCGAGAAGAGAGGAACGAGCCTACAGACAGGTTTGTGGTCAGCAAGGAGGAGGTGTTACTGTCACAACGCAGAACTAAAAAGGTTACCATCCTACAGTCCATTCTTGAACATTGTAGAACAAGCAATAAGTTTTTTGAAAGCGGCCATCAAAGCAGACATAAACCGTCCTGAGATACAGGAACAGATTAATAACAAAGCGGAAGCAAGATCAGACGCTAGAAAATTGCTCTGGGAAATTATCGCATTCACCTACTGGACCTACTGCAGCAAGTCCGACAAGAAAATATCAGTACCATTACGGCAGGCAAATGTGGGAAGTGGCATCTTTTCATGCAAGCATATTTGCCACAATGCCTCAATAGTGAGATAATTGAGAGACGAATCGTTCAGTGAATTTGATATTCTATCTTCCAGAGCTAATATGTTGTTATGGCAGTCATAGGGAGCTTAAGCACGCGCGTTTTTGAGACACGGACGGCAACCGGAAGAGGACCGTATAGTCTCCCAGATTTTTATACCACTAGTCTCTAAGGGAGAAAGATACTTAGCAATGTGAGAGGCGCCACGCACCTCTCGTAAGGTCTAACAGGATTGGCCGAGAAAACAATAGAATAAACAACAGAAACAATGGCCCTAGTCCTGAAAACAATAGAGGTGGATGACTCCGGGAGCAAATAAAATTAGAGGTTCCGAAGAGGTGCATGACTACTGCAATGTGAATGTGGTTGTGTGAGGGCAAGTTAAAAGTGAAAATAGCTCTCTTCCGGTTGCCGTCCGCGCCTCAAAAACGCTCGTGCTTAAGCTCCCTAATGTTTGCCTCACCTTCACGGATATGATTGTATAATATTGCAATTGACTGTGAGTTCTCATGCAAATTGTGTTATTAGTTAAAAAAGGATTGTCCAAAAATGTGAATGATTGCCGTTTCGTGATAACAAATTTTGTTTCGACAAAATTGAAAATACATTTAAAGGAAGGTATTTTTTATCTTCTATTGATTTTAAATTTTAATACATATGCAAATGTTATTCTTGAACGCTACTTACAAATGAAGGTCATATTGGTGTTAATGAGAGTACACTGACCATAATGAAACAAATTTGGACATAAATTAATATATATTTTCTTTGTTGTCTGTAAATGAACAGAAGAGAGTGTATCTCTTCCATAATATTCACAATAATTTTCTTTTTTTTTTTGGTATTCTTTTGCTCCTCTAAAAAAAAGGGGTGGCTAGCTACCCTATCCATCCGCTAAATTAGGGTTAGGGTTAGGGTTAATTAATTAATTAATTAATTAATATAGTAATCTAGTAATATAGTAATATAGTGATCTTCGGAGTGGCCAAGATGCGACGTTAATTTATCAAGTAACATACAATACTTACAGATAACCATAGCTGCCGGGCCATACTGATATCGAGTGCCATTATTGTTTAATATAGCTTGAACAATACGCCTCATTGCAACCCACTGTCAAACAAAGAAGAGAGCGCCTTATTATCTGCACTTTGTTATGAATGACTATTGTTGAACCCTAGCTAAGGTCTCACAAGCACACAAATACAGAAGTGATCTTTCCAGCGATCGATTCTTATCAATTACGTCCACAGACTTAGCTTCTTAAGAAACACTTTGTTTGTCCGTTTGCGCCCCAAGGACACCATGTTTGCGCAACAATGTTTTCTCCATAGGTAAACAAACAGGTAAACAAACAGTTCCTTATTTACCAGTTTTTAGCCGAACCTAGACACCTTCCGAATAGGGAAACCTGTGTAATACGGACAGTTGATCGACTTCACCCCAGCAAAACCAGAATTCATAGAACTTCTACTGCTATAATACAGGCACCTCTATATAACGAAAACTCGTCTGCGGCCCTTGGCTCAACTGTATTTATATAATAACAGCAAAAATTCTCGCGCGCTCAGTGGCTAATTTGCATTGTCAATAGGTGGACAGACACATGACTTTGTAATGTACGCGATAATTAATTGCAAAAAAAAGCAACAAATTGACAAGGGACCGACCGACCGACGGACAGACAGACAGACAGACAGACAGACATAGTTGGTAAATGAATGAGAGAGTGAGTGTGTGAAACTTTAGATAAACTCAGAATTCCATCAATATACAAATTGGTTTTCATGAAAGCCGAGTATGGTTGAAAAACGTAAACAGAATAGCATTGTATGGATGTTTGAAAAGTGGAACAATGCTATCAATAAGATAGTAAAACAAAGCAAATTCTGCTACTTTATTCTCCAAATTAAAAATTTAAATTAAAAATCAAATAACTAAATTTATGCACTTTTATCACAACAACTTGTTGCCTCCATTGTTTTTCAACTTGTTTTTTACGAATAATCAAACTCATGGCTATAGCACCAGAACAGCCAATAACTATCGCATATAATGCTTTTAAATATTTTACATTTTATGCCTGTATTTTACATTTTATGCTTGTATTTTACATTTTATTCTGTAAGTAATGTTATCACTATTTCAATTTAGTTTCATATTGTAATTATTTCCACACGACCCCACAAGCTCTAAGCTTTAAACCTTATCGTGTTTAAATAAAGGATATGATGATGATGATGATCATTGCCGAACAAATCTGAAAAAATTCACAATCCTTTACCAAGGTCCAAAGATCTGGAATTCCCTCCCTATCCAAATTACTTCTTTGTCAAGTTCTCCCAATTTTAAGAAAAAACTGCTGGAATTTTTAATAAAATTATTTCTGAAATGGCAAAGCCGCACACTGCAGCAATATTGATGTAACTGTATTGTTATGTACGAGGTGGCCTCGACTATAAGCCTGGTGGTTTCTAGAGGTCACCTTGGCATACATTGCCACTTGTAATAATTAATATACTTACTAAAAAGGCAAATAAACTGAAACTGAAAACATCAAAGGAAAGATCTTCCAGTCCTTTTTTAAAGGCTGCAACAGAGTTAGCTGACTCAGAGTTAGTCAAGGAATTCCAGCAATTTAGGACCAGCGTAAGCAAAACTCCTTTTCATCCAGTCAGTTTTCGGTAATGGAAGATTACTATTTAACTCACTAGTTCCTAATATTGTATGGATTTCTTCTCTTAACTTTGAAAATTTTTTTAGTTAAATAGGTTGGGGGTTCACCTGTAGAAATTTTAAACATTTGGATAGCTTTATGCTTTGCTCTTAGCCTTTTAAATCAGACCATCCGAGTTCCTCTAGGACGTCCTTTGAGCTTTCATCATGGGAAGCCCTACCAGCCCTATTCTGCAGTTCATGTAATCTGGTTGCCAGACGTTTAGATAAGTTATCCCATACCATATCACAACAATCAAAAGATAGATGGATAACGGAATTATAAATAGTAACGAATTGCCTTAATTATCTCAAGCTCCCGATTGCAGATGAGACCTTTTTGCCACATGGCTGATATGAAA
>JAEMPF020031617.1:0-21475 GCA_022496165.2 Catalaphyllia jardinei | reverse complement strand
CTTCACCTTCTTCTTCAATAATATCAAACTGATCAAACTGAGATGGTAGCTTACCAAGCCATTCTCCAACCTGAGATCCTTGTTTGGACATGATATCACTCAATACATCAACAGACTTAATTAACTCGTCTTGATTATCTTGTAATTGTTTTATTACTTCATCCTGTTTGTTATCAATACTTTCTTTATTATCTTTCAATTGTTTTATTACTTCATCCTGTTTTTCATCAGTTGATTTCTTAATTTCTTTCTGAAATTTAAAAGAAGGTTTTAATATTTCACGGACTGCTTTCACCTTGTTTCCAGCTTCAATTCCACTGGAAAGAAGCTTTTTCATTCGTTCAATATCCATACACATATACATTAGATTAAATGACTTATCTCAACTTATCTCAACTTATCTCAACTTACCTCAATTATCTAATGTAATCATATATGGAAATACCAAACTATGATAGTGGTTATCAATCAAATGATGATTTCAAACAATTGTATGAATGCATGCAGAAGAACACATTTAGGATGCTTTTGGCTGGCAATTCTGGATCAGGTAAAACAAATTTATTGAGTCATATTTTACAACATCCATTGATTTATTATGATCAGATCCATTTGTATGCCAAAAATCTGGATCAAGATAAGTATATAAATTTAATTGATAGGATGGGTGGGATAAGTGAACATGTTGGTTACCCAGTTTTGGTAGCAAGCAATGATGAAATCATACCTGTCGACCAGCTACAAGATACTGATATGCAGAGAGTCGTTATATTTGATGATTATGTGTGTGAAAAAGTACAGAAACCTCTGAAGGACGGCATAAAAACTGCTCTGTGATATATCTCACACAATCCTTTTATGGATGTCCTAAAGCGATTAGATTATATTGCAGCCATTTTGCTTGAATGATTTTCCATCATCAAGAATTAGGAATTGATAAAGAAAAGTATATTAAAGCAACCAACAAACCATACTCTTTCTGCTATGTAGACAAACCAATGAAAAAAGTGAAGAGAAACTTCTATGGAAATAAATAATTTATTAATATATGGGAATCTTCAATGACAATACAAATAATGATCATTATGGTCATGTAAAAATCGATAATGAAGGAGGACCACCAGGACCACAAGGACCGAGAGAACCTCCTGGTGTTGGATTCAAGTTAACTGATAATGGTAATTATGATATTGAAGGAAAACGATTGACTGATGTAGCTGACTCAATTGATGATGGCGATGTAGTCAATTTAAAAGTGTTGAAAGAACATACTCAAGTCAATCAAAATAATTATCATTTACAACCAAGTTTTCGATTTTATAAAGACTTTGGTGACAAGAGTCAATTAACTGTAAAACTACCACCAAATACATCACAAAACCACTTTTTTTAAAATCATAAGACGCATAATGATGCTTATATAATTGAGAAAGAAGGTGATGATACTGGTTTTAGTGGAGAAGCATGGTCTAGTATAAAAATGAAAGGTAATCAATTGGAGAGTGGTAGTTACACTTCTATTTTTGAAATATTTGTTATTGGTAGTGCTGGTGGTTTTCGTGTTGATGATACAATAATTTTTAATGTCCATGGTGATAGTCATTATACGATTAATACATTCGATAGTGACAAAATATCAAATCAATATACTAAATCAATTATTCAATTCACAACTGATGGAAGAGCTGGAGTAGATGATGGGATAAAATTCCAAATCCGTTATTATGGTTCTCAATACAATAAAAACATTAAATTTCTGTTTTATTCAAGAGTGGTGAAGGGTAATTACTCAACAACTTTCAATCACACTATTTTTGATGCCAATGATGTCCAGGATAATCATAAGATTCTATATTTTGAGAGTTTGAATCTGCATAGTAATCTCATCAATGGTTTAGGTGATCCTATGGATGACTCTGATGCTACTAATAAGAAGTGTGTTGATGGAGAAATAGCAAAAGTCCATGTTGATACTAATGTCTTGAAACTAGATGGTAGTAGAAAAATGACTGGTGATTTAGATATGGATAGAAATCACATTCTATCTGTGGAAAATTTAGATGATCATAAGGTTGATGATGCTTTGGAAGTCAGAGCTAGAGATTTGCGAAGTATTGTTAACAAAAGATATCTGAATGAAAATTTTCTCAAAATAGTGGATAAAGAGCGTATAGAGTATTATGATCTCAAAAAGAATATAATAAAAAAACTGTGGACCTTGCTATGATGGACTTTTTGATGATCCTAATGACATGTCAGTAAAGCTTATGTGGATGCTGAAATTAGTAAATTACCAAACTCTCCCGCAAACTCTCCCACAAATCTCTTGAAATTAGATGGAAGCAGAGCAATGACAGGTGCTCTGAATATGGGTAATAATGATATTGATAATCTAAAAACTATTGTTGATAACGATGGAGAAAATCCAAATTATGATCAAATAAAGCATAAAGCGGTTAATTTTGAATTGTTGAAGAAAACACGTGATTATGTTATGCGTGAAATAGCAATCAATGAATCAGATCTACTTCCAAAAGATGGAAGTGAACCAATGGAAGGTGATTTAAATATGGCTAATGATAGTATTGCTAATCTCAAAGAACCACAACCAGCAGACAGTAGTTATGCAGCTTCTGTTAATTTCGTTAACAAAACTGTCAATGATAGTAATACAATTATGAATGGTATAATTGATGAGAAAATACAAAAATCAGAAGAGAAATCAATACAAACAGTAAATCAAGAAAATGTTTTCAAAAAAGTATTGACTGATAATTTATTCAAAGAAGATGATGATAGAATTGAATTTGTTGCCACCATTAATTACAATCTTTTACACATAATCAATAATCAAACATATCTATTTCAAATCAAAAAAGACAATGCTGACTATTATGATGCCTGATTATCAATTGATTTACGTTATCTTGATGTCGGTGCTTATACAATGGTCTTTGAAATGAAATTTGCAGTTCAAGTCGATTATAATAAGGTAAGCGTCAATGCTGTTAGTAGTACTCTCAATCAGGTAAGTACAAAAACAAGAGTAATAAATTTTGATTATGGTCATTATTCTAGATCAATCATCAATTTTCATAAATGGGTAATACATACAGGTATTGATAATCTCGATATTGATTTACGTTTGTATTTAAAAAATTCCACATCACAAAAACCAGAAAAAACATCTATCAATGTAATTGTCTGTGGTGTTAGAAGAACTCACTCTGATGTTCCCATCAAAATTTGGGACAGACTATATTATTTCAATAGTGGTATGCTTGATTTTGAATCGCCTATCAATATGGGTAACAAAAAGATAACTGGAGTAGCTGATGGTACTGCAGATAGTGATGCTATCAATAAAAAACAATTGGATGCTCTAAAAACAACATCAATATATTATTATTACACAACTGAATTAAAGCATAATAATAAGGTTTCAATAAATACCCCTTCACTGCTTCTAATAACAGTGAATATATCAGGACAGCAATCAGTGGTTATTATCATATAATCTATACTGATTCTTATAAAGGAGCATCAAACACATTCAAAATCAAAGATACATCTGCTAATAAAGAGTTATTTTCTCTTCATCTTAATACTAAATCAAAATGGACACCGCTAATAATAAACGCAGTAATTGAAGTCAATGCCAATTCTTATTTGACATTTCTTATGAATGATGTGAATACCATTCTTGATGGAGTAGGATACAGCACATTTTATATTAAATATTTACACGCTTGAACCAAAATAGTATAAACAATATATATGAAAGAGTCGGGAAAAAGCATATTCAACTGGAATCATATTTCAGATGAATTAACAGAAGAACGGGTTGAAGAATTAAAATCTTACTACCGAGCATATCACAAAAAGTGTTGGGTCTACAAACAAAATTAAAACGTTTCAAAGAATGGAAATTATTTGGGAATTCATTATCCATCATATTTGCATCTGGAGGTTTAGCAAGCAGTGGTGGCATCAGTTTGATTGCAATCAGTACAGCAACACTTTTGATTCAGGGTTGGATGTCACATAAAAACCTTGATCTCAAGTTCCAAAATTGTACTTATGCTTACCAAAGCTATCAACATCGTCTGAATGAGATAAAGGATATGATGAGAAGTGGAAATTACAATTCATCTCAAATTTATAATACAATGAAGAACATTGGTGATTATGTGACAGACAACAGTCCCATCATTGATAAGTATCTCAGTAAATACGATGAAAAATTCACTTAATTATCAACTGGATTCTATCACCTTTCAATGATATAACTTTTTCCCAATATTGTTTATAATCTTTCAATTTTCTCTTTGATTTCGTCACTTTGATATAATTGTGAGAAAGTCCGATCATCTTGAATAATTGCTTTATAATAAATTTAATACTAATCATCCTTTTGCGTCCATCATCAACCTCATGTAGAACACTACCAATCTCAATAAATAATTTATGGATCTTCCCTTTTTGTTGGTAAGTCAATTGGACATCATTCTCATAAGATATACTATTTATCACATTCTCAATATGGTATTTCCTGTGATATACCGATTTTTTTCGTATCAAATACATTTTATCATAGAAGTTGAAGTTCTCTGTGACGAAATCATAACCATAAACTAAACCACAATTCAAACAGGTATTCATACCATTTACAGTTTCCACATCCTGTTCACTACAGCATTGCTCAACTGCTTTACAAACTTCTAGTAATTGTTGATCAGAAAAAGGACAAATAAGCTCTCCATTGTTAATAAATTCATTGTGAATATTAGTGTTGCAAGTCATCTTATGTTATTATATAAGATTATATTTAATACTCTTGCAAATTTACATCCACAAATCTCAGCTTTAGTTTTATTGGAAAAAATCCTTTGCTTTTCATGGTCATTTCATAAGTTCCACAAACCTGAATATGTTTCAACAAACATTTCTTCATCAAACAAAACTCACCACCACACCGACATTTTATATAATATGTTTTGCATTTCTCTTTACAAATATCACATTTTTTTTGTTTTAAACTGATTCATTATATATTATATATAGAAAATAATTTATATTTTTTATATATTTTTATATATTTTTTCCAATCATGATTCAAGGTTTTGGTTCCAGACCGATGTCCCAGGTTTTGGTCTTGGTTCAGATTTTATATTTCTAAAATTTGAATCCGATTTTTGATTTATATTTGTTTCAATATTTGATTCATAAATATTTTATTATTCAGTTTAAGTATTTATTTTCCAGCAGTTGATTAATTGTTGGAAAAATAGTTGAGAAATACAGCACAAAAAATCAGAACAGAGAACAATATGGAAAATGTGCTTAGACCCCCAACTACTATACTACTCACGACGTCAGTATTTGGCTATTATTTGTTCGACAAGCGTGCACACCAGCTCAAATCTGGTACGTTGACAGTTTATAAGTATTTTTCGAGCCATTGTCCACTGCAGAGGCCCCCAGGATGGCGTCATAAAGTTAGAATGGTAGGTAGAGGCAAACTTCTAAAAGAAACCAGAGGTGAGGTATGATTTGATGGTGATTGCAACGCTAAAACTATTCGTATGGAAGCATGGGGGCTGATGAGTAAAGTTGTCATTCTGGCCGTTCTGTGGATGGATAAAAAGACCTACCAAAGCAATTTGGACGAATTTTGACTGCTAAAGAATGCAATTGGCGCAATACTTTGCCGGTAGAGTTTGCTGGTTCGACACATGAGAGAAAAACACAGGAAACAGAGGTAGGTTGTGTGGCAAGCTGCTGACACTGCGTATTTCCAAGGCATTCCTTTCGGATAGCAAAAGGAAAATTACAGGTTTGCAAGCATAGCTCCAATCGAATGGTAACTGTTCAATTCGCTGAAGGTTTGATGACACATTTTTTTAGTGAACAGAAAGGAAAAGGCTTGAAGTTGGCTTTATATGTAAAATTCGGGATTCAGAATTATTTTTTCATTAAAAACTTTCCAGGCAAACATGTGTTTTTTTGTTGGTTTCGAACGTAGTAGAAACGGACATGTTCGGATTTGCTGCTGAGCCAGTAGCCATATACGAAAAAATTCAGAGTAGTAGTCAGTTGATTGACTTCAAACGCTTCTGAAATTTTCATTTTGCCATAACAAGAGATAAATGTGGTCATATCTTCAGATATGTGGAAGCTGCAGATTTTTAATACACCACTGGTGCCAATCTTACATATTCGTACGATTCCCAGTTAAAGGGTTAATTACGAAGTTTAAAACGTATTTGAGATAGCAATTCATAATAAGAGCTAAAAACAGGAGGATGAGGAGGAGGAGGTGGAGGAGGTTAAGAACCAAATAAACTATTCTTGGTTTTCACGTGAAGTCATAAAAAACTGAAATTAAAAATTTTCAGTTTTACCTTTATCAGGTGAAAGTCATATTTAAAGATATATCTTTTGGCCCTTTTTTTAGCTCGGTAGACCGCTTTGTTTTGAAAATAGAGTACGGTTTTTAACTCGTGAAGCGCATGCGCAGCAGGAGTTATGGTGAGTTGTGGGCAAGTGTGTCGCTCGATGGGATGTAAACTTTATGCAAATGAGGTACGCTTGCGGCTTACTTTTTAAATTGCTGTCCATCTTTAATTAAAATAAGCTGTTTTAATGGTCTAAACTAAGAGATAACATTAAAAGAACACTCGGCTACCGAAAATGGGAACATCGAGAATCGTAAAATCGATGAACAGTGCAAGTTCTCACTGAATGCGGAATTCATATGGATTTTACAGAAAACCGTGAGGTCCTTGAAGTACGGTTTTATGGTATGGTAAATGCGCATATAGCGAGCGAAATGATATAAACACAGATAAAATATTTTTTGTATCGCTAAAAACCATGAAAATAGGACAACAGGAGATGAAAATATCAGCTCACACCCGGAGCCGATCGCGGTATACTTGAACGGTAGATCTGAGCTCCACCGTGTGCACGATATAGAAAAAATAAACATCTTATTAGTATCAACGATACAACGGCAGACAACTCTGCGGGCTCGAGTCTGTAGGAGGATTATCTGTGGGTTACTGTAATTTTGTCCTTTACCGAACAACCGTCAGTGAGTATATTTGGTTTTTGTGGATTTTTTGGACACTCGGGAGTGCCTTTTTTAAAGCCTAGAGGTCACATGTGTTAATTCCTCTGCAAGTAGAGTCGCAACATTTGTTTTGAGGGAAGGTCTTCATGGCTTGCTTTGCACCGGGACTCTTCTCAAGCTACACACAACACAGGTATTAAAACCTAAACAATATGTTTTGCCAAGAAGCTTGATCACTGCATCGAGTGGATCTGGAGAGAATTTAACGGTCCGTTTGCGTTGGACGTTTTTCGACATGGTGAAAGAGACGCTGTTGAGACAGTTTGTCTTGTTATTTTTCCTTGGATTTCCTTGAAGAAAGACCAGGTGTCCAGCCTGAACGAGAATGGAGTCAAAGCTGCAGTTTTGGGACTAGAAAGTTCTGACTCGGAAATTAAGGATGCTTTTGAAGTCCGTGTGTTTACAAAGTCGTTTTCCTGTCAACTGGGTATTGAATACAGATCGCGGATTTAAAACAGCTTCCTAGACTTTGCAAAACAAAAAAGGTAATGTGCAGTATTACTTCCAAGTTTAATTCAAATGTCTGAACCACGGGTAAAGCCACAGTCGATAAATTGACTGCAAAAACCGTCGGCAAAAATTCAAGCTTTCGCGCGTGAAGAATTAATTGAACATGCTGTCACTATCACGCAGCGAAGCATGTTTGCGAAATTTTGAACATTTTTTCCTTTTCAAATAGTTTTTTGTGCCTCATCGTGAATGAAAAATTATTCTTATTGTACTTCCTGTCGCGTGTCTTTCATTTCGTTACCTTTCTTTGGCAAATTCAGGTATCTAAAGTTAACAGTATTTTAGCATCGTAGAGTTCTGCATATTTAATTTAATTTAATTTACGGCTACCTCCGCGGCCGTGTTTGTTTAGTTCAGGTGTATTTTTTAATTTTATTCAGCTGCTACAAAACACCTGAGAAAAGAACTAAGTGGGCACTGATTAAACACAATTGAAATACGATTTATTTCAAAATAATTGACTATTTTTGTCGTCTTTTTTATTTCAACTTAAATCTTTCTTTCACTGGGATGTATTATTTGTCGCACGCGAAGAAATTTTCGGATTTTTTTGTCTTTAAAATCGTTGTTTAGATATGTCTTTTTCGCTTTTAACCTCCGGAATTTTCTCTAATTTTAATTATCCGCTATAGTAAATGAACTGAATTTTTGTTGTTTTCGATGTCGTTTCGTCCTCCAAAGTCTATAATTATGAACTCGTTTTTGCGTATTCAAATTTTCTCGGCTGTCGTGCGGCAAAGAGAGAACACCTTTCTTGTTTTCTTATCAGTTTTAATACACCTCAAGTAGAGTTCTTTTGTCAAGATTATTTTTTGGATATTTTTGGCCATCATTTGTTCAACTTTAAATAAACTATGTCTTGAAATCTGATCTTATACATGGCTGTGGTTACTGGGCATATGGTTTATTTCTCTGCTTACGCTCGCTCTGGAATATATCAAAAAAGCTCCAGGGAATAAGGTGTAGGCTGTGAAACATTTTCACACGCAGATTTTAAGCAAGCGGATTAAGTCGATTTCATTTTATAGAAGTAAAAGTCTACTTGTGGCAAGTCTAAGTGGAGGCGTTCATGCAGCTGCATGTAAGAATTAACTTTAAATAGCTCCGTGGAACTGCAAACACTCATGCCCTGTCCACACTATGTCAAAGAAATATGAAAAGGATGTTGATCACTCCAGGGGCGGGAGAGAAGCTATTAAGAAAACACATCGATTGTTTTCCATCCACACTTTGTTGAAAAAATTTAAAAACGCAACATTGGATCTGTTTTTGAGGATTGAATCATGACGTCATCACTTTGAAAAAAACTCCATCTTTAAAATGTTTTCCGTTCACATTAAATGACCAAGCCGGCGTTTTCAAATTGCTTGGGTTTGAATATTGTGTTTGTTTGAAGAGCGCCCGTTTTAGTGGCACATTATTGTGCACGGAATACCTAAAGGCCTAGAAACAAAGCTGTTTTTTCAAATATCTCAAGCGAAGTGTGGACGAGGCCTCAGTATAGTTGTTTATCAAGTCTTACAAGTCAAACCTGAAGATCATATTTGCTAAAATTTCGCACTGGTCGGTGATCAGATAAGATCAAAATCTCCGGTGATATCACAAGTTGTTCTTGCGGACAGTGGTTTCCACTGGAGTGCCAGCAGCCTCATACCAAGAGCCGGGAAGCAATGAGACCCTAAAGAGATCCTATTTGAAGTCTGAAACTATCAGATTTCCGGGACGTTTAAATTGTGCCTAGCTCATAAACACGTGGCTCAATCAATTCCAAGTCGCTTGTGTTTTTCTTTAGCATGTGAGAGCACATGTTTTTCTTCTGCACTTGTTTCCTGCACAGAAAAACAAGAACAAGAGCCAAAACAACCGGATGCTCTCGCAGGCTAGTTTTTTTTCCAATCATTTTCATTGTTTTTACGGCCAATGAAACTTAGAGCTGCAATAGAGGGTCTATTATAGTCTGGCGGTTTGGCGGTTTAAGCCAAGTTTGAGAGCCGGTGTGCGGTTTCATTCACATTTATCTGGCGGTTTACGGTTAAGAAATTATCGTGCGGTTGCGGGAAATCATAAATTTAGCTCGCGGTTGTCGGTTTTTGCGTGTTTTTGTGGCGCTTATTCAAACAGAGTTAAGAGGCTCAGAAGACTGAGCGGTAACTTTATCTTGCTAACAGCTTCCCTCTTTAACAAAGGATTGCTTTTTAGGGCTAGACCAAGTGAGTCAGGGCTTCCCTCTGTGTCCCCGGCCATGTGGTGAAGGGTGGGGAGGTAACTTAATATTAGTTTACTTATTAATTATCGTTTTTCTTATGATTGTATTTTGTTGTGTGTGGCAAAAAAATTAAATAAATAAATAAATAAAAAGGCCAGTCTTCAAAGCTTCGAAGGGGTCACGAAAGCACGTGGAAAGACGGCGGTCTTAAAAAATTAAAAACGGCATTAGAGAGATAGGTATTGTGAGGCCCTGATCACGAAAATAGCATCCAATGGTCTTTAATTTACACTGCTGGATCAGCTTGCTAGATCCCTGGCGCATATCAGAAGGCCTTTGTCCTGGGTTGAGATAATTCCATGGTAAAGGTATTAAACGTAAATTTCACAACCTTGTTTAATTGTCCGTAAATCTATCTTAGAACGACCACGTAAGAACAGAAACACACCCAGTCCTAAGAACTTGTACTTTTACTTTTACAATTCGTGGAGCAACTTCAGAATACCCCGCAACTCACGCCCTCCTTAAATCTACTGCTGTCGTGGTCCGCGGTCCACAGTCGGCTAGCAAGGTTATATGTATGTATTAAGTATTAAACTGAAGTGCTACCGCGTTCCGCAGTCCCGTAGTCGATGAATAAGTATTAAACTAAGCGTTGAACTGAAGTGCTACCGCGGTCCGCAGTCCCATGGTCGATGAATAAGTATTAAAGTAAGTGTTAAACTGAAGTGCTACTGCAGTCCGCAGTCCCGCAATTTAACTAAGAGTTGAACTAAAGTGCTACCGCGGTCTGCAGTCCCGCAGCGGATGAAAGAACGAGGTATATTCGTGGTTTTTATGTACAGTTTATTATGTAAATTATGTCGACTGCGGGACTGCGGTAGCAGAAGATTTAAGGAGGGCGTGAGTTGCGGGGTATTCTGAAGTTTAACCCAATTCGTTGTAAACATCTCGAGCAATCTTCGACATCTCTGTGTTTGTGAACAGCCCATTAGACGTCAAAACCTTTTGGTTCGCTGGTTACTGAATGGAGTTTTAGAAACAATTTGCTCATTTCTTAAGATCTGGTGGTCTTTGTGAGGAGAAATACAATTATTGAGCTAAAATATCGCAAAGAATTTGCTACGTGCTGTTAAAAGATCGGCTATGAGGATAATCGTTCTAACTGTGGGGCGGTGTCGGTTTTTAGAAGAAAACGAAAGCGGTTTGCGGTTTCGAAGGAACAAAATATGGCGGTTTACGGAATGTAGGACCGCCTATAATAGACCCTCGCAATAGAACTAGATACTCTTCACTGTGGATACTCTAGGCAACTTGTTCATTCTATATTCTTTGCCATCGGCATACCTACATTGGTTACGTGAGCTGGAAGTCTTTTCTTGTCTTTTTACTTAACTTTCTCTAACTTCCCTCAACAAAGGAAAATAATGCTCGTTTCCTCGTCGCCTTGTTGCAACTTGGAATGGAAATATCGCCTAGATTTTGCATTTCACGGAATGTTTTCATCGAAAACTTCCATAAAAAATGTCTTGAACATGGCGTTGTACAATCCTTATAAGCAGAAGACGACAATGCAACAAAACTTAAAACTAGTTTCTGTTTATCTCATTTGACTAATTAAAACAGTAAAACAGTATTGCCTTGATTTTTCAATATTTCCAATGCTCATTTTTCGACCACATTTGCTTTCAACTATTTCTTGGTGAACCAGAAACAAAAATGAAAAATGTTTTAAACACATGACATCGCCCACCCTAGAAGCATGGTCGTTTGAATTGTAATGCCTTCCTATCCAACTATTTAATTACTGTTTTTCTTTGGTTCGTTATGAGTGAACACCGAATTACTGCTCGTACTTTTAATTCGTTTGTTCCCTTCACGAGTTTGCTCACAGAGCACTTTGATTTCACAATGCGTGACATCGGCATGGTTTCTTGGTAACATGTTACGTGCAAGAAAATATCGATTAGCCTTATGTTTTTTAGTTCTTAGTAACCAATATGTTGAAAGAAGTGCCTATGCGAATGTTTCCAGGAGTGAATAAACGTTTTGAGAGAGCCAAAGTAAACTCCAGATGTATCCACTGGTTTCCGGCCGCCATATTGGAGTCCCTCATACGGGTTCCAACATGGCGTCTCCATACTAAACACTATAATTTTCAGTGATACCTTTTTCCGAACAACTCGAGTTTGAAATATCGCACATCCCTGAAACTTTGGCACGTTTATTTATTACTCTTCTACGATATTTCAATTTCTTGACTTAATTTATTGAATGGTAAGCGATTTTATTTTTCACTTGCGTGATAATTAGGCTTACTTGCGTGACGTGAAAACCACCAATATGAGGAAGAGGAGGCGTAGGAAGAGGAGACAGACGAGGAGGAGGGGGAGGAGGGAAAACAATAGAATTGTGGAGGAGGAGGAGGAGAGAAAACAATAGAATTGTGGAAGAGGAGGAGGGAAAACAATAGAATCGTTTCCCAAAAATCTTGTTCCTCTTCAAACTTTCAATTCATCTCTGTAATTAACCATTTGATGCTCGTTAGAGTAGTGTTGTCTAATAAGGCACAATGTAAAAACGGTGTTTGGACACTTTTCGAGGAAAATTGAAGTTGCCATCTATTTTTAAGAGCAATAGTGTGTGGTTTTGCATCTGAATTAAGAGAACGACAAAAACAGGTCCAAACGTTAAGAAAGAAATGCTGAATTTCGACCAGCTTTAAAGAAAGAAGTGCAAAAATAAAAGACCTGGCTCATTGCCATCAAATCCGTGATATACGCCTTGTTCAATTCAAGAAAAAAAATGAACACAGTCGAGCTTCCACATCAAACTGGAAGTTCAACCTGTTGAAAGAAATCTCTAGATCGGCCAGATTATATTTTCTATTTCCATTGTTATAGAATCTTTACAGTTCAGAAATGAAGAATTGAATAAATCACAACTGTTTTGTCACCGTCAAATCCGAGACATAGAAAACAACTAAACAAACAGGTCACTGCAAATTGTTCGCGTCTCGTTAGCATTTCTCAAGGGTTTATCGTGGTACAATTTCTTATCTCAAATCAACACTTCTTCAGTTTACCCTTGACCTTCCAGGGGGGGGGGGACTCCCGCAAATTTTGGATAGGGGTGTACCGCGAAGTTTCTTGAACCCTAACCCTATTTAAGGACTAAGAAAGCGGAAACTGATACCCTTTTTAAGGCCCAAACCCGCAAAATGACACCCCATCAAGGCTATTAAACCGCTGTTGCACAATCATTTGGTTTATACTTAAACGGATACATCAAATTTAAAAACAAACACTCCTTTAGGATGGCGTTTTCACACTCCAGTATTATATAATACAAATTAGCTACCCTATCTAAGGAGCACACGGGGAACACAGGAACAAAATGATTTAAAAACAGATACCTTTTTTACGGACCGAGAACCTCAAAAGCCATACCCTATTCACATACCTATATAACCCATATATGGGAGTACCCCCCCCCCCTCAATCCGGGCCCTTGACCTTTTTTTTTCTTTAGCCAAATATATTCCTCGAGATATCACAAGTCGATTTGGTATAAATTTCAGCTTGTTCCTCGAGGAAAATCAGTGGCACCATGAACAGAACCCAGATATAGAAAATAGTTCAACAAATAGGTCACGGCAAATTGGTCGCGTGCCGTTAGCAATTCTCAAAGTTTATTGTGGTACAATTTCTTTTCTCAAATCAACACTTCTTCAGTTTACCCTTGGCCTTTTTTCTTTTGCCAAATATATTCCCCGGGATATCACAAGCCGATTTGGTATAAATTCAGCTTGCTCCTTGAGGTAAAATCGGTGGCACCATGAACAAAACACGATATCCATGTGCGTAACTGAACAACCAGGCTATGAGAGGTGTATCACTGTGTTACATAAGCCCTATATTGTTGGGAAAATGTAGCATTATCAGAGCACAGTGTATTTGCAAAGTCAACGGAGAAGGTTTATAGACCGCATGGGCTGACGTGCAATAAGTGATGAGTATTTCCTTCGAAATAAGATCTTGCTTATGTCTTAGCTTGTCAGTTCATGATACAAAGTTGTCGCTGAATGAATATTCTGATCGTTTTTCACTTTTATTTTGCCCAGAAATTAAGAACGTCGCATTTTTCTTTAGTGTAATAAGTGTACAAGGACGCAAGAATAGCAAAGGAAAAAAACAACAAACAAAGATGGTGAAGACAGCGATGAGAACGTCGACGAAGTATTAACCCCGAGCCAAGCTGCTAGTGGTGCTACACAAGAATGGATTTCGAACCACCCTACAGTAATAAACGACAAATTACGTCCGTCTGTTAAATACTGGCTGGCATTGACAAACTCAAATGGTGCCCCCGCTAACCCTATTACCATTCACCGTGCACTACTGGATTGTGATGTGGACACCACAGCAAAAAAGGGAAAACCAATCTTTATTATATACATAAAAACTCTCAAAAAAGGACCAGATACATATTTTTGAAAGATATTTGACAACACCATGCGTAAGTTCAACTGGAGTTAAAAATAAAGTCAGTGCTTTCGAAATTATATGAAATATCTTCGAAATGTTAGGTAAGGTTTTGGCTCTTTTGGCTAAAAGTATTCTGAGAATTATGATACGAATTGGACTGGAGCATATCAACTTTACTGCAGCCTTAAGTTGATCAGATACCACTTGTTTTTGCTAGGTACCATGCTACGAAGGCAAAGAATCTACTGCCATGAAAGAACTGTTCCAGGTCTTAAAAGATCACAAGAATCCTATGATTCAAGAGCTAATAAATGATTCCTATGAAAAATGCTTTCAGCGAGAAATGGAAAGTTTGTTTGGCGATTTTGAACTCGACGGCGATTGCGATACAGAGAATGTTGTCAGATGTTGTCTCGTAAATCTTTCTTATAGCTCCACGCTACAAGATAGCTATCGCCAAACTTCTAGATGCAAAGCTAACGATTGATCTTTTTGGATTTCACGATGAAAGCCAAGGAACTAAAAATGTAGATGACGATGCACGACTATCAGATCAATTGACTGTCCTAATAAACGACATTGATATCGCCATGAAGAAATTGGAGTATGCACTGTTCCGAGGCAAGATTTACAAGAAGAAATCCGAAGCGAAGTACACATACGCCTACAAATGCGAGGTCAGTGCATTTGTAAATTGCCTTGCGTCGAACGAAACGTAAAAAGAGTAATCGACATTCTTGCCGATCCAGATTGCGAAGTCATATGTCCAATTAGGGTCGAATAGAACCTTATTAAAGTGAATGCCGAGCATTGCTGGTCCATTAGAGAAAGGCGCTTTTCGGAAAGTCCCCTTCCGGAAGAAATGGACTGGTCGCGCCACGTGCTTTCTCAGAGTACGATCCTTAACGAAGTGCAGATCCTAATACTTCAGGGAATTCTAGAAAACAGCCTAACGGACAGCGACAGCAGTGGGTACTGCAAAGACTTTCTAAAATTACTACGCTTTAATCAGAAACGTCACAAAGACAAAGTTCCGTGTCTAATTGGGGACGCCAATGCCGGAAAGACTAGTCTTTCAACCAGTCCTTGAACTCATCCACCATTCCAACCGTTACGAAACAGACAGCCTTCAACAAAGCAATGATCAATAAAACCACCGAAGTGATTTTTATTGACAAAGCATCCATCTCAACCATGGGAATAGATCACTGGAATATATTGACTCATGGGGGTTACCAGGAGCCGATGTAAAGTACCAGAGAGCCAAATGATTCATCAACCGGTGCCTCATTTTACTAACTACAAAACAGAAATGGCAGTTTAAGCCCAAAGACCATCCAGCCATGGACAGACGACTTCGACATTATACATTTAAGAGCCTGCCAAAACCAAAGAAAAAGGCTGCATGGTGGCTGAGAGTCCAATGCAAGTCCAAGTCCAATGCACTGCATGGTGTGGGGCGGCAGGAAGGGCGCGCCGGGTAAATAATGACGATGAATCAGACGACACGGGGGACAGTGACGAAGATCAAGCGGATAATTCCCATGGTTCACTGCCAGAGATTAAGAAAGACGCCCTCGAAGTTTGTCGTTGGCTAATACATTGACAAACACGAATGAAGAAAACAGTGGCGGAAACTCCGCGAGAGAAGACAGAGAAATCCCACGAAAGAGCACCCAATAAGAACGTCCCGCTTTAGACCAGGATGAAATGGTTGCTGTGTTGGAGAGAGCACTCGAGCAGTGTTCGCTAATGTCTCTCCGTTACTGCCAATTATCTCAAATGTTGCAGCCTCGGCTTGAGGAGGTTCAGGCAGCGAGTTTGAAGAGCGAATGTATCAAGACAGACGGCAGAACCTTTTGTCCAGAGCTGTCACAGAAGAGCATGTGGAACTGTTTTCTAGACATAGTTCAGATCCCCTGCCTACGCCAATACAGCTCAAACTTGGATGCAGCTAACGCGCAGGCTCGGCGAAAAGAACTGGTGACCAAGAGAGAGAGAGAGAGAGCGAAAAAGCCGTTTGGGTCATCGTGGCTACAAGCCACCGAGAGGGAACTACACCAGTGCAGCCTAACCCTTTCAGCAGTGTTGGATCGAGAAACTAGGGCGTCGATGGACGCATACAGACAGCTGCTGCAAGACAAACTCAAGAGCTATCATGGAGACGATGGTGTTGCGCTGACGGTCTGTTAAAGCCGGAAAGAATTAAAACAGACATCTGGTAACCACTCTGGTCCAGACATTACCGACTATGATCTCGGAGAATCGTTGCAAGATACCCTAGAGGAACCTTCGCCAGCTTCCCCTGAAGCTGAAAAGAACAGTGACGAAGAAGCTATGTTCATTACTCCGGTGCCGATTACGAGTGGCCATTGTAGACTGTTCCGCGAATTCGAAGCGAAAGAGACCCGGCAGCAGTCAGCCCGGACACAAAAAAGCTCAGAACACTATAATGAACTATTTTTCTAGTAAAAAATGATCTCGTTTAAGGTTTAATTGTAGTTACCTTCCTGTAAAGAATGAACGAATATGATTATATAGCCGATGTTCCATGAAATCGTTTTTACTCTTTATTACAGCTCGGGTCTTGTGAACTGAAAGCGTTTAAATGTACCTTATGTTACTGACTTATTTTGGAAATTAAGTGAGATAATAAGTTGAAAATTAAGTAAAATAGTCAGCATGCACAAGAGTAGTCTTGGTGAGGAGAAAAGTAAATGTCTTCAAACAGTGCATTGAAATGAGGTGTTATTTGTTTCAGCAGTCCAAAAAATCGCCCTACAAAGGGCGCTTTCAAGCAGCAGAGCTCTTCTAACTAAAAAACATCTTGGCGTTTGAAAAACAGCACAACTTAGTAGATGAACTCTATCTAATTAAATTTGAGTCCAGCCCTTTTCTTTAGAGAATCCGCCGTTCTTCCCTCATGGAATTTGAAATCAGAATCTCTCAGAATGGCCGTCCATTGTCCATGATACCATGCCTGTTAATTCCTCGCTTGAGAAAATCGTCCTCGTCTGCCTACCTTTCATCACCTCATTTTCATTTCCTCTGAGTTCGCAGGTTCTCAGTAGGAATGACAACCTTTCTGAGGGGAGACAAGTTTTCTTTTTCCATAGTTTCAACCGACATTGTCGAGCTAGAAGCTGAAACAACAAACCTCGCGTGTGTATCTTCGTCCACCTCTGACCCCTTTGCTTCCTTGAAGCTTTTGTAGACACTCGTGAGCCTTCACGGCAACTTCGTGCGATCTCCACTTTTGATAGTGAACTTTGGCAACAGCAGAACTGTGTTTCTCATCTTCCAACAAAATCCTTTGATCCTTACTGGTGGGCTGATTGAGGCTTTCCGTTTCAACAATTAGGCGATAACGCGTAGGTATTTTCCAATTGCATCAAAAACCAGTTTGCTCATAATCTCGCCCAACTTACCATGTTGGCCGCCATTTCTGTTGACCAGAACGAAATCACACTGGGGTGGGTACGAGATGTAGCCATTGAGCACTTGCATGTTTGCATCTGTCAGAATCAAAGAATCAAATCCATGCTTTCCAGCAGTCCTGAACGTTTTCTGATAAATGAATCCACCATTTTCCTTAGCTGTAGCAGTGATATCCACCGTCAAATATTGATAGGTCATGGGACGTGACCCTTTCACTTTGATGAACAAATACACGGCTACGAATTTTGTGGCAAATGTCAAGTCTGAAGGGTTAACTTGAGCTGGAATCGATTTGCAAATCTTCACGGTATTTTCGTAGTTATTTTGAACCTTTTTTATTAAATAATTTATCACGGCTATTGAAAATACGAGGCTTAAAATATATTTAGTTTTAATTGAATTCAAACGTACATAACTTTTTACTTCTCACGGAGGTTATTTGCTAAACACTAAGCTTCAATATCCTAGATTGCGCAAAATTCGGCTTTTATCAATTTCAATTTTGTTGTTTATTGTTGTCATAGTAATATTTTGCTTAAAACCACATTTTCACAAATTTCAATCCAACGCCAATTGCTGGTGAAAATTTTATAGCGATCGAACAAAGAAAAAAGCACTTTTTAAGAAGTTTGAAAAATATCGGTATGGCCTCTGAAAAACTGTATCGAAACACCTTAAGTGTGCTTTGGCAAGTGGTGTTTTGCTTAGGCAGGAGTTTAGTGTGAGCATTATAGCACGATTTCTGCATGCGAGGAAGACATTTGCAAAGAAAATTTCGAGAATCTACCTGTAAAGCCAACCCGGACGGGAAAAGCAAGACAAATGGACGGTTGGCGAAAAAAGAAGTAAACTTGAATAATAACAAGCAACCAACTTGAACGAATAGGCTATACAGAGGCTGCATTATTTTTTTGAAAACATGACTGGCATTCCTATAACTCCATATACGGAACGCAGGATTGATGGAAGCGAATCGTTAAATGCTAGCGAGAGTTTTGATTCGGGGATCGCATTTCAACGAAATTTGTGGCACTACATGATTATTCGGGCTAAATATAGTGAAATACTGCACTCTAGTCAGCCTTAATCACACCCTGGTTAGACTCAATATCACTCCAGTTAGCCTGGGTATCACTCAGGTCAGGCTAAATACTCCAGTCACTCTGTTTGCAACTGGGTCTCATAGGTGGAAAAAATTACATCTGCAGTCTGCATTTTACCCTCAGTCTACATTATGCATGCAGACTGATTTTTACCTTTCGGCCTGCAGTTTGCTGACCGAATAAAAGATCTAGTGTAAAGTAAGCTTACTTACAATGTAAAACTGTAATCAACCCTAAAGCCTACCACTATCAACGATGAACAATTAGAAAAAAAAAAAACGATTATCAGAGGGCTCACCTCAATCTTTTCAAGAAAGAACCTTTTCTTGTGTCAGCATTTCATGACGTTCAACTTCAAATTTTTTTGTCGCGGGTGTTGCTAATTACCTTTCGTACACGCGTTGCTTGTGATCTGACATGTTTCAAACTAAGCACGAATTTTACCCATACCTAATTAAGAGGAAAAATCGCTTAATATCTTCATGTAAGTTTAAAATAGCTAAATCCGAACTCACCACAAAATAGTAAACTATTTAAAGCGGTCTTACCCAGGCGAGTATAAGGGGCATCTCCAGTATGCATTCATTATCATTTCGATAGAGGGCTCTAGCATTTTCTGAGAGGTGTCTCCCATCTCCTTTACACTCCCTTACCTGTGCTCCTTTCATGCAAATGGCCGCCTTCGGATAACTTTATCCTCCCTCCCCACCCTCACTGTTCTGTGTATCTCCATCTGAAGGTGGCCGCCAGTCCTCCATACCTCAATAGGACTGCAAGTAAGATCGGTGCAACTATTTACACCGATCTTACCCGCACTCCTACTGAGGTATGGAGGTCTGGCGGCCACACAGGAATAATACTAGAACAGAAGGTATTACAGAATAGACAATCCATAAAACGTACCCAGTCTCAAAAGAAAATCCCCCAAGCTAAAACCCAAAACTGAAACAACTTCCAAAGGGAAACAAAAGGTATTTGGAGGGGGAATAACAGACTCAAAGCTTTCTCCTTTATATTGCCCTTTGAAAGGTTGAAAAAATTCGCGAATGTCAACCCAGTTTCTGATCCAGTGCAAAATCTTGGGTGTGAGTTCGTAGGGTGCACGCTTAGAAATACGATCCCAGGTAGAAAGGTAACCGTGGAGATTACCGGCGGCGAAACCTTCCGGAATCCCGAAAGGTAAGCATAGAAGGATTCTCAAGGGCATGGCCATCAAAAACCGCATTCAAAAATTCAAGAGAGACATGAAGATTATTTTCTGTGACGCCCTGAGCCATCTCAGCGTACTAAAGCTGGTTACACTTTCTAGTTGGAATCAGGAGTAGCTTACGTTCCGGAACGGTAAAGGCGAGTTATAGCGCTTGACAGGGGGCTACAAAACCAAAACAAAAAGTAAGAAAGAAAAGAAAGGAGTAAAAATATAAGGAAGGAGATGGCCCAAGGAATGACAGCTTTGAGCCTCAGTAATCCGAGAGGGAATTAGACTCTCTTTTAAAACTGTCAGTCCAAAGTGAAGTGGAAAACGGGAAGAGAAAAAGGAAAATACTGAAACATCGGTAATGAGGTAACAAATAGTTCAGCGTCTGGTGCCGGAAAATGTGTGAAATAAACATCGGCTCCAAAGGCAAATAATAATTTAAGATCCCAAGGATAAATACGAAACAAACATAAACAACAACTAATCGCATCTCTCAGCAAAAACACTTATGCATAACATAGATGTGACGCTCGAAGGCATGTACAAACCAATATCGGCAAAGGGGCACGGAAATAATAAAACATGGCACGCCAGAAAACATTTAAGCACGAATAAAGTCGGTTACGAGGTAACAAATACTATAACATCTCATCCCGGATATTAGGGAGTTTACGAAACTAGGACCCGACGCCGAGGACAATGTCAATTAAAAAAATAATTTTATATTTTACTTACGAATTTCGCGATACTCTTAAAGTCATTCTGTTTTGTTTCTTAGCGTCAAAACCATCAAGAAATTGAACCTCGGACAGGGCGAAACATTGAAATAAAAAATGAAAAAATTAGCCGTCGTGGTTCACGTTTTCCAGACAACGCAGAATTTGGTCATTTCACGTTGCCGCTTTTCCGAGGACGGCAAAGAAATGTACCAAGAATTATAACGCACGTGCACAGCTATTGTTCTGCTCATTAAATCTTTTGTTTAGCGACGTTCCCGTTGCCGTTGCCGTCGTGGTTTTCTTAAACTCCCTAATATGTAAACTGCGCATCGGCCGTGAGGAAACAAATAACAAAATATCTCATGCCAGAAAATATACGAATTAGACATCGGCCATGAGGAAACAAAAAAACAAAACATCTCATGCCGGAAAATATGCCAATTAAACATCGGCCATGAGGTAACAAATAACAAAACATCTCATGCCGGAAAATATGCGAATTAAACATCGGCCATGAGTTAACAAATAACAAAACATATCATGCCGGAAAATATGCGAATTAAACATCGGCCGCCGGAAACAAATAACAAAACATCTCATGCCGGAAAATTAAAAGATTAAACGAGACTTAACTGTAAGTTGAAGTTTGATTGGAATTCTATCGAGTCATCAAACTGCA
>JAEMPF020031616.1:0-24649 GCA_022496165.2 Catalaphyllia jardinei | reverse complement strand
ACTAGTGAATAGATAAATAATAACAAAAGACTGATAGACAGGGTTAAATAACAAGTAACGATGAAAAAGATAACGAAAAAATTAAAAAAAATTAAAAATGTGGGAAAACGTTACAACCTAAAAACTAGTAAGAAACAGCTATAAATAGTACAAAGGACCTAAACTAAGAAAGCTAATGCAAAAGAAACGTACTAAGTCTCATCTTTCTTTTTTTGCACCTTGCGGTTCAAAGGGTTTGACCTCTTTCAATGAGATATGCTTCTCTTGCTTTATGTACACTCTCACGATTGGATTTAACGAGTTCAAGAGGAATAAGTTGCATGTCAGTAGCGTTATGATTGTTACACAAAAAATATTGGGATACTGTGGTGGGCTTAGAGGTGTTAGTTTGTTTGTCAACAGGTCTTCGATGTTCGTTGAAGCGGTCTTTAGTCTACGTTTGGTTTCTCCTATGTATTGTTTGTGACAATGGCTACATTGTATCATGTAGATAACGTTTTTGGAGTTGCAGCCAATGAGATGAATGATAAATCTAGTTTCGTCGGTAGAATTAAATGTATAAATTATTTAGGAAGTCCGTCGTTTTTTGGCATGTTAAGCAGTTGTTGACACAACGGAAAGAGCCGCGATGTGCGTTAGCAGTGGTGTGACGCTTTATGAAGTTTGTCACTAACTAATATATGACTAAGGTTGTTAGACCGTCGGAAGGCAACAAAGGGTTTAGCTTTGAAAACGTGCAACGGGGCAGATGAAGAGATGAAGAGCTGTTGTCGATAAGAGTCCAGACAACGCTGCTCGAGCTCGTTTCAATGTGTTACGCTTGTGGTCACGCTTTGAAAAATCTGAAAAAAATATTTTCTTTAAAGAGACACAGTCAGCTTTGTGATTGCGCTGACCTGGACACTAGTTTGTCTCACTTTAAGGTTTACTCCAACATGAAATCAACGTTCATCTAGAAGTCCGCTTCATTTTTCGTAGTGTTTTGCTTGATTTTTGAAAAGCCTGTTTTTGAGTGTCCTTTTGCAGAGAGGAAAAGAAATAAATCAGCAATGAAATTAAAACAAGTACAATATATTTAAAGATGAAACAGCAAACACGTGATAAATTAAATGTTTGGAGAACTCGGAAAAAATCCCATCTGGGGCTCGGAATTTTTCCCGAGTTCTCCAAACATTTAATTTATCATGATATTTCGGTTTGAAAAACAAACGTTCTACTGGGGCTAAAAGAAATTGAATGCTATTCAAATAGATTGTTCTTGTTTTAATTTCATTGCTGTTTTATTTCTTTTCCTCTATTCGCCGTGGGAATCAGTCTACCGTTTTTTGCGTAGTATCTTTTGATTTTAACTGATCCAGGACACCAAAGATCCGGCAGCCTTTTTGTTCTTGAGGTAGAACGAAGCACGTTTACACCATTGTTTTTTACTATTACTGGAGGCATGTCTGGTGAATGTCAACGTTACTACAGCTGTCTCGCTGAGCTAATGGCAGTGAAAAAACAGAGAGTTACGCTTCCACTACCACGTGCATTACTACTCGAGTCTCATTTGCCATTTTGAGGTCTGCATTGGTTTGCCTGCGAGGCTTGCTTTCTAGGAGGAGAATTACTCTAAAATATAAAGGAGACTGATCTAGAACTAGAAATCTTGGTCGCATGTAGATAGTTTTGTCCTTCTGTAAGTAGCGTCATCCTTTTGACACTGAGTTTATGGCAAAAAGCGTTTTAACATTTTATAACATTGATTTATATTTTTTCTTTTCTTTGTTTTATCAATTTTGAGAGTTGTTTAATTTTTTTTTAATATAAATATACATGCTTGCATTATCTGAGTTCCCCAATGGGAGCCTCCATCGAACCGAGGTAAGAAACATTTTTTCAATGAAAGATTCTGCAACTAGACAACTTCGTTTAGGCGTAATTTACAAATTTACTTGTACTTGCTGCAATGCTTGCTATATCGGCGAATCTCTCCTTAGAAAAGTCCTCACACATCTTCAAACACTTACAAAGCTCAAAATGTTGTCATTAATCTTCATTTGCTCTATGCATTGGTTCGAAATACTTGATTCCGATCCTACTAGGTTATGCATATAAGTTGGGAAAAGCCCAATTCTAATCAACAAGTTCATTAAGTCAACCTGGAAACTCTTTAGGCTTTATACTTTTTCTCACTCAAATAATTAATCATATAATCATGCATGTTTCGCCTAGTTGTTATATAGGTATCAGTGACGGACCTAGGGTAATATATAGATTTAGGCCAGCTTAAAAGCGTAGCTCCTTGGCCACGTTGTTAAGAACCCGATTAAGCTAACCCAGGAAAAAGTACAATTTTGACTTGAGTTCTGTACCTTTGCGGTGAGGTTTTCTGTTCTGAGTTTTGTAAACACAAAAACAAAGCCGGAAAAAAACATCTTTTTAAAGAAAACGTTATAATCCAGATACATTTTAATCCTAGGCTAGCGTTAGCCGGCTTCCGAACAATCCTGAACTGTTTCAACTAGTTAACCTGATATGAGCCCACGAACAAATCGAAAACCAGCATTTAGTCAGCGGTCAACTTCAAAAGACACGTGACCTCACGTGAGCCTACAATATGGCCACGTGATACTGGTCAGCAGATACCTTGTTTTGACAGGTGTCAATTGCTCATAACATGGATGTCCAATATCAAAGCGTTACACAGTCCGGAATATCCCAATTTAATATAAATCTACTAGCGATCTATCACGAACGCCGTTCTCTGATTGGCTACGCTACTCACTATCTATTATGTGATAGATAGTAAGTAGCGTAGCAGTGTACTCTTGTCGGCAAAATGAACGCCGTTTCTTGGCGTTTTCGAAGTGCCTGTGAGCAGGATTTAGATTCGCTGTCGATTTCTATGCGTGATATTTGACTCGGGCTGCGCCCTCGTCGACTACCACGTGATACAAACCGGGAGCTCATAATCTAATTGTCAAATATTTGGACATCCGTGACGTCACCAAACTCACGTTTCAACCAATGAGAACGCCTGTTTTGGTTGGAGTGTTAGGTTTCACAACAAAGCAAGGGATTCAAGATGGCCGACCAAGAGAGTCGCGAATGCTTTGCAATGCCATAAATGCGGGTCTTCAGGAGGTAAACACTCATCTCGAATTCACTTAAATACTTTCGCAACTATGAAATAAAGGGAAAGTTTGCGTTCGCGTTCCATGTCACAGACAATTCTGCCCAGATAACGATTATCCTCGGACCGAAGGAAGCACTAGGGAACGCGTTTTAAATTGAGAACCGCGGGCAAAGCTTGACACAAGCTGCTGTTATCATTCTTGGAGAGAGACCATAGAATCGGTAAGCATCTTTACTCTCCATTTTTCTGAGCACAAAATTGATGGATATGAGAATTGAGACTTAACTCTTATCTAGGGATTATCGGGCCGACATCGACAGGACGCGCGCGTTCTTTTTTGCCAGCAGAAATAAATTTTAGATGTCCAAAATGTTATACGTTTTGGCTAAACCGAGGAAATGAAATTATCATTGAAAACAGAATTATCAATAACGCATATAAAATTCTTGTTTTGCTATACAAAGTATACTAAGCTAGCAAAATGTATGGATAGTTAAAATCTGTTAACATATTCCTTCTAAATCTCTGACTACCCCTGTCTGTTTCACTGCCACTTATGTGCTTTAGGTGCTTTTCAACAGGGTGTAGGCTCTCCAGAGACACAACTGCAACACACGAGTATTACAGATTTCTTTAAATCTTGGAAGAAGGAGCTCTGCCAAGGGTGACACATCTTAAACATTTAGCCTAAGTTTTTCAGGATTATCAATTGCAGCCTTTCCCATTCAAAGTCATCCTAGTTTGTTTTTTTCCAGTTTAAATGTTATCTCTGTTAAGTTTTTCTACCTTGAAGAACTATTGCTTCAAGGTTTGTTTCAATGTGAAGGCAATGAACCACAGATCATTTCAATGATGATGACTCAGACTCAGCTGGACTTGCTTCCTGGTTTATGCGGACAGCCTGCCTAGTTCAGATTTCAAGTGGGATTGACACACAGTACAACTATCACTGTGCAGATCTGATACCATGTACTGGCAACGGTCACAATTTTTATCTTGCCTTCACTTTTTCCCAAAAAATTAGTTGAGAACATTTGGCGAATCGACCAAAACAGGCACTTTGCAAGCATTACCCGTTTCACTGATGCTTCCACTTTGCACTTAATTTAATCAAGTTAATCAACCGCTCAATCTGAGGTAGGCTTAAAACTGAGTACCAGACAAGCCACCTATTATTACATCATAAATCTATAGGATTAAGTAAGTAATGAAATTATCTTAAAAAATTACCATTAATGGACCAATGACTGTGACTTAAGGTAAAAAAATCTATATTAAACTTATCATAACAGACGGCGACCAAATTCGTAATGAGGATTGACAAGGTGTTTGATTCTTGTGATCCTTGAGTGTCACTCCACAAATTCGAGAAAGAGCCCAATTTAAAGTATATCATGCATACCTGCCAACTCTGCCGGTTTTCCCGGGAGTCTCCAACTTTTTCATTAAATCTCCCGGTCTCTCGGAATGCCTTTTGGGTGTTTTTCGGAGGTTATTTCTGGACATTGTCTTTATTTTTGTACTCTGGGGGCTGGCAGGTATGATTACGGTGCAATTCATATTTCTTGCCAAAATGAACCTAAAAGGGGTCCATTTTGGTCAGTAACAAAGTGAAAATCAGTCGCTAGGTCACGTGTTACTCTCAGGTGTAATGGAAGAGCGATAGTGGTCTGACTTCTAGAAAAGTCTACCAAACATCTAGCTTGTCTACCATGCTGAAACTTGGCATGATGATAGTTTACCGACTAACAAACTCAGGAAAAATACTGCGAGCTTGAAAACGTGTCAGAAAATCCTTTTACATCGCTACGTTTTTACGGCGCTAAACCACATAAACCTCTTGGAATCTCCTCAACTAGCATCCAAAATGGCCGCTGAAACCTTGCACTCGATGTTTCCTAGCTAGAAGTCCCGGATGTGCGCTCATACGAAACACAGGACAGCGGAATTCTACTTTGCTCAGGGTTTTTGAAACACAGCCGCCATTTTCCCTGAGAACAATTGTTTCGTGACGTCACGGGTGTCTGAATATATTGGGATTTTCCGGATTGGTACACGGTAAACCAAGGCTGCATGTCTCTATCAACCTATTATTTGTAGTATAACCGCCATGTTGCGCGACTTCGTCGCCACCGCTATCGTGGTCGTCGTGCGTACGCGCCCACGAGCAATAACCATGATAACCATGAGAAAATCAATACATGGGAAGAAATGACGGAAGAGGAAAAGGCCAGCAGGGCAAATAAAGCAAAGTTTTAATTTTATTTATTTATTTTTTTTATTTATTCCGTTTTTTTCCCATCCCAGACTGAAACAACAAATCGATAAAAAAAAGAACACACACACATCAGTAATCCCTGAGCGTAACTTGCTTGTGCGCCTGCCCGGGTTGATAAATATGGAGCAAGAGAAAATTAGGGGACTGTCCCCTCATTTTCTCTTGATATGGAGTTAATTTAAATTAAAAGGAAACTAGTTACATATTTCAAAAATTATGAAAAGCGCTACAGACGTTTTCGCTCAAAAGACATTTTCAATTCCAAAATTTGTTTTTAGATACGATTAATTAGTAATTAGACCAAGTTGAGTACAATAGTAGAATGATCTTTGCAGAATGTAGAGATCGACTTTATAGCTCTATGATAGCTGCACCAGTGAAATACTGGAAAAAAGCCATTCCATGTCAGCTCTCAGAACTGCATAATGGAGAGGCTATAAAAAGTGTAGACAGGCACTTCGCGCTAAACTTTCACGCCAATTGGACAGCGAGATCTTTAAGTCCTCAGCTCCTTCCGCTGTTTTTCTCCCCCTCTTGCCTCTTCTATTGTAACTAGTGACACCACATTCTATTGCGCGAGCACGAGCACAACGTTTATTATGACATACATTTCAGTCAGAACAACAAACAAAGGTTTTTGGTTGTAGCGGCTGGTTAGCGTTCATTGATGTTAGCAATGTTATTGGATGCTTTACTAAGAACCGTTGCGATAAAATATAAGGCTAACAGCAAACGTAATTTTTCTAATGTCGAATGAGAGAAAAAAAAACTATTTGGAATCCATGATCTGCTTTCTCCAATGGTGGCGGGTTATTGTAACTTCCGCCGATTTTCGTTCTCGTTAATATGATCGCGAGAAACAGCAACTTTCAAGTTTTTTAGCGCTAATTTCAAACGGTGTTTTCAAAATATACTGAGAAGAGCCGTTATGAGTAGAAAGAAAACGTATCTTATCGGTTTGTCCTACAGGTGGACCGTGTCCATGGCGACAGTGAAAACAACAGGGTCACGCGTGACAAGATCGCGTGGAATGCTCGATAGGATAAGTAAACGAAAGGTAAGTTGCCAGAAAAGGTAGAAAGCACACAGCGCTGGCTCCGACACACCTATAAAATTTTGACGTCGTTTATGGAATAAATTCGTAACGCACGAAAGTTCATAGTATTTACGCGATTCTGTATTTTGTCACATGTGACATCCCAAAATAAGTTAACGAACGTCATCTAGCTGTGCGCGACTGGGTGCGGGCGTAAACTGGAGCAATGGAAAAAAAAACGAGAGCTGAGAGCGCTGGTAGGGCTTGTGGTTTGTGTTTTCCAGATACAGAGTATGTTTTGGAACGTACAGTATTTTTTCCCGAGAAGGCTTTATCTACATTTTTGGGAGAAGCCAGACGAAAATTTATGTTTCCGTGCATGCCGACATCAAAAGAACACGAACACACCAGTCCAAAAAGCAAGCGACTCGCGGGTTGACTTGGAGCCAGCGACATACTTTAAGAAATGCATTAAATTAGGAGTACGACTTCGATTCAGAAACATAATTATTAGAAATTATTATTAGCAATGTGATTTCGATTGCATCGATTTCGATTGCTCGATCGGTTTGCGAGAATCAGAGATGCTGGCGAATTGGCTAAGTATAGCAGCCTCCGGGCCCAGTAGCAACTTATTTGGTGAATTATATCAGTCTTATGAGGAGAAATTGTTTTTCTTCTAAGGTAAGCTCAATCATAATACACATAACAACTTTTTCTTTGGTTTTCAGTGACAATACAGTAAAGGAAGAGGAGATGACAGTTAACGAGAAGGTAAGAGACTGAGTAAGAAAAAGGTGTCAGTAAAACAAAGTGTCAGCAGTCCACAAGTGAGCCAGAGCGTGTCAGCATGGCATGACCAGCGGTGTTGCTAACCTACTGACAAATCCTTATCTCTCTAGTAATTCTGTTGACATAAACGCAAATCGATGGAAGTATCTCATAAGGGAGGAGAGAACATCAAGTGAAAGACTCGTGTAAAGTTTGTCATTAGCCATTGGTTGGTTTCGATCCGTCTTTTGTTAGTCAAATTGGTTTGTTGGAGTCTGTCTATTTTTAGTCAAAATTAAGTCGATCTGTTAAAAGTCCGTTTGTCGATTTCGTTTACGTCGCAGATAAGTCGTTTGTAAGGTGCCGGTAGTTGTTGGCATTTGTTAAGAGACTTTATTAGACGAAACATTTTTCGACCTACTGAAACTGACGCAACGAACAAGAACCCGACACCTGTTACTAAAGTGACTATACCTTACATTAAGGGCACTTCTGAGACCATCTCACGGATCTTACAGCCCTACAACATCCGTGTAGCCCACAAACCTACAACTGCGTTACGGCGCTTACTTACTGACCAACGTTAAAGACCGAGAGGTTTGCTGGTAAAGTCCCCTGAGAAGTCCCGCTTCTGACAGTTATAATATTATTTCTAGCGAGCATTATGTGAATTGCAGAGAATTACTATTGTATGGGTTGGTGTTATATAAAGCACTTCCTAGGTCGATCATGGTTATACAGTAACGCGTTTATTTTACTCCTGTTATTTAGGTAAGCCTGTTTCACGAAAATGAAACAAATATCGATTATGCTGTAAAGGAAATCAAATGGTTAGCACTTCGTTCTCAGAAACGGCCCAGAATGGGCAAAGGCGTCGTCAGGAAAGGTCTTGCAATTACTTCCTGGGGCCTTAAGGAGGCCCGGATCCTAGGAACCTAGACCATGAGCTGTGATAGAGTAGGCACGTAGAAAGTCTTTCATGTATTGTGGGCCTTGTGGACCACAGTTTTCGAATTGTTGATCAACAGACAGTCATAAATCAACCATGAGCAGACAACAGATATGCGTGCCTCAACAGCAGCTAGAACATGACCTTGCAATGCTCATTTTCAAAAATGAAGGTAATGCACTTTTTTGAAGCTTTCATTTTTTCAAGACGATCTTAATTTACAACTGGCAGTTATGATAATTGGTGACATGTTAGTTCATGTAAATGTACTCAATTCATCACAAGTAAGAGTGCTAGTTAATGTTTTTGAACTGGTGTTGTTCCTTGAAGTGGAATAGTTTTTTGTGACGCTACGTTTCTCCTGCAAGCGCTGTAATAGGCCCTTCTCCAAAATGGCGGCCGAAATTTCAAATAAGTCAAAGTTAAAAACGTATACCAGCACTAGAAAGAACATCTTTAGTTTAGTAGCCCTGCAAAGTTTCAGCAATTCAAATATAATATCAGCTGAGAAAATGTAAGTTGAAAAATGAAACATCTAGAGACGTTTGTATGACTGGGGGTATGCATTATACCCCCAGTCATACAAACGTCTGTAAATTTTCCAATTTTCAACTTACTTTTTGTCAGCTGATATGACACCTGAAATGCTGAAACTTTGCAGTTTCACTAAAGTAAAGGTGTTCTTTCTAGTGCTGGTATACGTTTTTAATTTTAGCTAATTTTAACTCATTTGATTTTTTGGCCGCCAATTTGGAGAAGGGTCTATTTCTGACTGAAGGGACAACTGAACTGACAACTGGGGGGACATCTGTTATACTTGCAGAAGAGTTGGTCATATTCAACAAAATTGTAATTATGACCGATTCCAGCCGAACCCACAGCGACGCCAGACGAATGAAAATTATCCTTCCTGCTCGGGCTACAATCAAACACAGCGACGAATCGAATTGCCATCTTTTAATCCAAGGAACCCTGGTATGGCGGTGTTCGATGAAGAATATGCTGATAGTTTTGTCGCTCCGCTAGAACAAAATACAAATAACCAAACAATTCCAGAAAAGGCAAGTTTCCAAGAATAAACGGGAGCAATGTTGGCTCGCAAATTGGCAAGGAACTAACGCAGCAGTAAACAAATACATCTCATTTGGTCCCAGAAGTGATCCAGCAAAGTCAAGTGAAGAAACATCAGTTGCCAATTGTGGATATTGAAGTCCCAAAACAAAGTGACCAGCAAACAATGGAGCGAAATAATGAAAGTAAAGCAACCTGTTAAGTTACAACCGCTGCCCGTTCCGAGTGCGAGTTACCTAGAAACCTGGAAACTAAGCCCAAACCAGAAATACGTCAGCAGCTGGTCACCAGTCCACTAGACCCAGGCCCACCCAGTGGAATTCAGGTGAATGACCCGCCACAGACTCAGGAAAAACATCACCTCTCAGAAACAGTTCCTTTTCCTATCGCTGTACGCCGTACTAAAAGCAGAATTATAGCAGATACAGATATTATTGCTGACTTGTGCACGGACGGAATCATCAAAAGGTCCTCAGATTCAGATCTCTCGCAGCCACAACATGGTTCTTCCGCCAGAAGCGAATCCACTGCAGACAAAAAGGACTCATTGCCCAATTTTATGCCAGATCCTATCCAGACCATAGATGAAACTCCACTTTTAACACTGAACAGTGTAATATTGCAAATAATCAAGCCAAGCCACGTGACCTAACGGTCACCACCCAGCTGAATGGCCAAGATATCAAGTTACTCGTGGACACCGGAGCAGGCATGTCAGTAATTATGAAAAGTTTGCGCGAGACGTCTATAAAGGTCAACTACCCAAGTTACAGAAAAGCACTCTGGTCACTGTCAAAACTGTCAGTGGTGAGGAACTGCCAGTACTTGGAAAGATTAAACTTATACTCGGAATAGCAGGAGGAAAATATCCCTGTGAGTTACAGGTAGTTAAGAACCTAACATACGAGGCTGTCCTGGGTCAAGATTTCTTGAGAGCTAATGGTTCAGTGATAAACTTATAAAAGGGGACTTTACAATTTGATGACAGTCATTCCAGAGGTGTAAATGCAGCCACCATCGCTACGTTTTCAGCGGAGGCCAACAACAAACAGGCAACAGAATTACTAGAATTACTAGAAGAAATTCGCCGCATGGAGAACGGTTCACCGAGAAATTGGAAAAATTGAACTAACGGGTGGATCACATGAACCGCCTTACCCGACCGAGCCATGCACATTACAATCAGGATGAAAATCAACGTCTGGCTACTAACCCCTCAGCGCGTTTGTCCGCAGATGCTCAGTGTGCCCAGAAAGTTCTAAATCGCCATGTCAACAAAGCAAAGAGTTCAGGAACACTTGAACAAATTAGACTAGTCGGTATTTGCATAAAGTCCTTCGCAGAAAAATCAAGAAGCATTTCTTAGTAAAAGCTGGTAACAAGAGTTTTCTGATGTAATTTGGCGTGCTGAAAACGAAATTGCGTGTTACCAAAGCTCATTTTGTGATCTTCAGTCTGAAAATGACGTCTCAAAATTGCAATTAAAATGACGTCATCGCAATGATAAATGTGTAGAAAAGGGGAAACCACTGACTTAAATATTACAAATTTGGATTTTTTGGACCCCGTTCAGTCACAATATGTTACATGCTTGGTATTTTGACGAACTAAAGACTTGGCTGTCTCGTGGGCCAGTGCATGACGTCATTTATGTTTCCATAATGTTCCCTCGCACAGAGAAACACTTTCTTTTTCACTGGCCGAATTAAAACAGAAACCTGTTTCATTTGCACTGTTATTTGGGTTCAATGGGGCTTTTTCCGTGAAGTTGATTGCTACGCATTGGAATGGGAAAACAGAAACGCGTTTACGATCGCCTTTTCTTAGTTTCACTCCCAGTGTCTGACTCCACTCCAGTCTAGTGGTAACTGAGCCTAGATACTCCTCTTCGTTGTTTGGTATACCGTCGCTCAATTTTTGGCAGGTAGAACGCTGTTTAAAGCTGTGAAATGTTGGAATGGATTCAGTTGTGACCCTAAGGAGAGCTTTGGAAGTTGACCTGAGACTGTGTATCTTCTGTCAGAAGAGTGTTAAGCCCAAGGATGATGCAAGAGAAGATAGAATTTAAAATGTTTCCGAAGCGACGACTAGACGACAGGGCTGAAACCGATGACTCGGTAACAATGCCCACATACGAGCCACACGAAGATCTTTTTTTTCTGGTCCATGTAGCATTGAAGATACGCGGGGATTTGATGGACGAGCCAGGTCTCCAAAGTCTCAGTGTCAGTGAGCAAGATGCAGCTGACTGTGTTCCAGACAGTGAGTACGTGTTCTTACGACTCTCATTTGGAAGTCAAAAACTTATACACTGAGAAACTGTGGAGGGGGAGGAAGCTGAGGCTAGGTACAAAGTGCTTTCATGTGCTCAAGACATTGCCCATGGCTGAGTTGCGGAACGAAATGGACACCTAAGCACGTTGGACTGGGAAGCACCCTTCATCAAGTTACACGGTCAAAAGATCTGTCACGCTTTTGATAATGCTGGCCACATTTTGAGCTATGATCAAATTTTGCAAGTACATACCAGGTTATCGAAGAGCGTCTTGATGTCATTAGATTTCGAAACCGGTAGTGTTATGCAACCTAATCTTTTACTTGGAAAATTTGGACAGAATACAATCAGACGCTGTCTCAGAATGAACAAGATGTAACAACAATGGGATACTTGCCAGTTCCTCAGCCTCCAGCGCATGAATTTGATAATACCGTAATTAAAAGGTGCATGGGGATATCAGCCACGCTAGGACAACAGCATACAGTTCTACAGTTCTACAGTTCTAACAGTATTTTCGTTGAGCTGAAATGGGCAAAAGAAGCTTGTTGTACAGCTTAAGGGTCTTCATAAATCAATGTGCTTCCAAAACGCGATTTGGATCCATATCAAAGGATCAGGCTTGGTCGAAGCATGGGTCGAGAGTGGGCCAAATGCAGCCGAACATGTGATGAATGAAAAAGCCTACAAGAGAGCTATGCGTGCTCACAAGATTGCTCTGCAATCATCGTGACAGCTGTTGATGCCTCTTATGCTAGAATTCTGCCAGGAATCGTTGCCAGACCTCTTCCAAGAATTATCTGACCTTGCCTGCTCTCTCGAAAATCCTGGAGCACTGATAACATTTCTGAAGTCGCCAAGAGTTAAAAAGATGCTCGTCGAATTCGTCGCGCAAAGATCCGAGGGAAATATCAATTTCAAGTTTTGGTGGAACTACATGGAAATGGTATCTATTCTCCTTATGTTCACTAGTCCTCAGAGAGAGTGGAAATGGGACCTGTACTTATATTTTCCACCACATGTTGCCATATTTTGTCAGATATAACCATCTGAAATATGCAAGATGGGGATCAGTGTACATTTCCGAGATGAATCACTTGCCAAAAGAAGCCTTAAAAGAGTTGAAGAAGGGTAAATTCGTTGTCAAATGGAATGAAAACAAGTTAAACCAGGTCAGTCCCGATCACAGCCTTGGGTGGTTGAATGGGATAGGAAAACGAGGTGGAGGAATTGTGGGCATAATCAAGACGTCATCATGAGTAGGTGGGCTATGTCCTATACCCTAAGGTCACAGATACCAACGAATCTGCTCCTGGAAGGAAAGATCGTGATAACAATGATGAATGTTTAGTGCCCACCATTCTCAAGCATCTCAAAGTATTTTCGCCAACAGAACATCCAGCCTGTCTGTATAAAATTGCCATTACAGATCCCGTCACCGATGAATCAAGATTCGCTCTTAAATGCCAAAGAGCTTTGTTGGCCACAAATCAAAGAATTCGTGGGGCAAAGGTTTTCAGCAGCGAGATAGATCATCAGAAGTGAGATTCTAAGACACGACGCACAAGAACTTACGCTCCAATTATTGATAACGTGTATCACGTTGTAAAGAGCACAATTTTACGAGTCGATTAAAATGTTCTTCAACGCCTAATCATCGCTTATGACGCGGGGTGCAAAGTTTATCTCCACTGTGTGATGAAGTATGGTCTGATGCCTACACCAGACGCGTTAGCAGAGATGAATCACAGTCTGCGAACTGAGCAGAAGTCTGTATTAGAAGACTTAATAACAAGTGGAATAAATTGTCCAAGTGGAATAGAGCTTCTCGAAGAAAGGAAAGCCAGAGGCACTGCACCGACAAGTGGTGCTTTATCACTACATGTAAAGCGTGTCCACTATCAGGCAATTGTATAGGAACAAGCTCGCTGCTAAGAGCCTCATCCTAATCCTGAAACTTGAGGATGGAAGAGGATTGCTGATAACAAACTTAAACCATGCCTAATGACGCAAAATCCGATTGCAAAAGCCTGTCAGGAAATCATCTCATGCTCAAGCTCTACTGGAAATACAAATCTCTGCTGCAGTTGCAGGAAGGCTAAATTGTTTTGTATTGATCAGTGTTTGTGGGTGCAAATCGAACAATGTTAATATACATTTCTGTAAAAACGCTGACAACAAATGAACTCAGTGATGTATTTCACAAAAGAGCATGGTGTGTGTACCTTTATTGACAACAAAGTCATCAAGTTAAGGTTTAAAAAACAAACATTTCCGATGACTTTTCTGATATTTATCGGTAACAGAAGGCATAGTCTTTAAATGTTTTCTAATAACGGAGGAAAACACACGCTACATCATTTACTTTACGGTAAATATATAAACGAGTATTTCCTTGTATGGAAACTTTCAAGTAATATGCTTGTAGTTTAGAAGAAAATGAAACCATCCTACTTGGTGAGGTAATCGATTAACACCCATAAGGATCTGCGATTGTTTCAGCTGTTAGCCGCAGATTTAATTTTTTACCCACAGTTGAACAACATAAGGTTTGTTTTCATTCAGTACTCAAATTTTTTGACTTTTTGGGCAGGGATTAACGATTAAATAAACATATAGCTAAATGTGACGTCATTTATGACGTCACATGTTGCATCAATGTATTCTACATCGTAATGGAAATAATTTAACTGAGTTAGGCGGGAACCAACTTCTGTGGTACTCCTGGGTGCAAATATATATATATATATATATATAGAAGACGGTTTAGTATCTAACTTATTTTGCCAAGTTAATACCACAATGACGTCGTTTTCGGTGTTATTTTTTTGACATGATTTTGAGGCCGAAAATGGCAAAAAAACTTTGGTAACAAGCATTACCGTTTTGAGCACGTTAAATTACTTCAAAAAATCCTGTTACCAACTTTTACTAAGAAATGCCCCATAACTTTCAAATTTTGTGAAAGTCGTCCAGTCTAAATGTCCCATCAGCCAGTAGGCACTTGCAATCTAACATCTGAAGGAGAACAAAATTCGCCACATCGTGCGTTAGCCACCCTACCAAAGCAAAAGAAGATAAACAGCCAGGACAAAGCAGCAAGCCCCACTCAATCACAACAGGGAGTGACGCCGACAAACGCCAATGAGCGGCAACCACAAATCTCACATAAGCAGGTCCTTTTGCCCACAACAAACCACCGTCAATCGAAGCCAAGCAACGGTTTTCATTCTTGTGCAAATGATTTCAAGCTTAAAGTGCAATGAGCTAACTACAGAAAGTGAAATAGCAGGCCAAGTTGTCCAGTTACTTGTGGACACAGAAGCGTGCGTATCAGCCATAGACGAACAGTTATTTACGAAGATTTATGGTCATTTCCCGCCTAATATTAGCAAGGCTTCCTTGTCGTCTGCCCAGGCAGTAAGCGGAGAGAAAGTCCCAGTGTTAGGAAAGATTACGATACCTTTACAGTTGCAAGGAAGAAAATATACATGCGGGTTTCATGTTATGCAGAACCTGGCCTACGATACTATCCTTGGTCGAGATTTCTAACAAAAGAACGAAGCCCTAATTGATCTAGTCCAAAGTTCCCTTTCTTTCAAGGGAACAGCATACGTTGGAGACCACGCCAGCACAAAGACCGTGCCAGTGATGGGGACCTTCCTCTCCGAGCAGATGAAGTTGAAAGAAACGAACGCATAATCAGTCATGTTAATGTAGTGCCTTATCCAGAGATTCTCGAGCCTAAATTTGTTTTACGAAGTGAAGCGAACAAACTGATATCTTGTCTCCAGTCACTTATACTTTTGATGCTTATTGTCCTTTACCTACTCACAGCTTCGTGCACCCCTCCCACCGAAAACTACGAGAAGCCCGTTATTCAGAGACTGCCCAAGTTCTTTGCCCCAAACCCCCCGGATGATATCCTTCTAGATAGGCTCGTAATTTGTACCCAATTAGGCTTGCGAATCGCAAGAAATCTGACCAAAGTGTAGTCCACAATGAAAGAAAAGTACCGAGACTTAAAGCAATAAAGTCAGCCGTATCATTCATAGAGACAGATGATTTTCAGGAAACCATGACCACCTGAAAGTTTTCAACCAATCACAACAGAATTTTAAAAGAAAGGCTCTGAGTTTGTTTGGGCTCTCACCAATGGTCATATTCTAGGAGTGTCATTTTTAGTGTCTAGAACAAACAGCTTAAACTGATTTATTCCAAATCTTGTTCATGTCAACAGTAAAGCTGAGTAGCAACAGAATAAACTGTTTTGAGATCTGCAGCATACAGAAAACAACTTGTCATGTTTTAGTGACAAATAACTTTTAATTATTAATAAAGGATTTTCAGCTCTATTGAAAATTCTTGTCCAGTGACAAAAAACAGCTTCAAACTCAACAAACAAAATAACTTCACATTAGTGTGCCCTAGTTTAACCTCCCATGGAAGTGAATAATTACAGAAACATGCTATCAATGGACATAACAAGAAATGCTTTAATGCATATGTCATTGCATGTTGTTACAATGTATATTTTTGGGGTCATCAGCCCCATTTCACACTCAGTGATATGTCTTGGTCTATCTAGATGGGCCTCGCTCTACCTCATGCAAGATATGCTAGCACTCAACAAAGTTCAGGGAGGAGAGAAAAAATTTCACTCAGCAAGTGAAAATAGTCTCAACCAGACTATTTAAGAGAGAGTTTGCAAACGGAACATGTAACCTTACATCAAAATCATGATAGGTCTATACCACAGATTAGCCATTGGGTGCATGCTTAGAAATGAAAAAAATGCCATCAAAGATACACTAAATAACAATAGACCCTTCTCCAAAAGGGCGGCCGAAAATTCAAATGAGTTAAAATTAGCTAAAATAAAACACGTATCCCAGCACTAGAAAGATCACCTTTACTTTAGTAAAACTGAAAAGTTTCAACATTTCAGGTGTCATATCAGCTGACAAAAAGTAAGTTGAAAATTGGAAAATTTACAGACGTTTGTATGACTGGGGGTACGCATTATACCCCCAGTCATACAAACGTCTCTAAATTTTTCAATTTTCAACCTACATTTTCTCAGCTGATATTACACCTGAAATGCTGAAACTTTGCAGGGCTACTAAACTAAAGGTGTTCTTTTTATTGCTGGTATACGTTTTTAACTTTGACTTATTTGAAATCTCGGCCGCCATTTTGGAGAAGGGTCTATTGGCCAGTTTCAAACGCACAAGTTATAGAAACATCCAGAGTTAAGTGCCAGTCTCTTCCTCAACGCCACAAATAGATGAAATAGTGAATGTGACACTTACCAAAATAAAACCAAATTTGAACCTCTGTGTAAGCACTGGCTGGATGTGTTTGTTGAGGTGCCTGTAAATTTAAACATTTAAGTAGTTTAATCAATAATTCTCCACAAATTGGATAGTTTTTCGGTGATTTTTGTAAACTGCTAGTTTTAGCCTTGTAAAGTACGAAGGAAAAAGGCGATATGTACCATAAAAAAATAAGACCTTTATTTCCCCTCGACAGCTTTCCTCTTGAAGATAAACATGTTGTGAATGAACATCACGTAGCACGAAAAAAGTCATGACGCCACACAGAAAAAATGTCTTCACGTGGTGCATTTTGGTGTACCACGTGACTGATTTGAAACAAACTCGCTGCATCAAAAACGTTACTCTTAAGGAGGCAAAAAAATTCGCGGGTGTCACGGTCTACTGGGAAGAGTAGTAGCTCAGTTTGGAAAAGAGAGCCTGGGGACTAAATCGCGCCGCAAGCGCTTATGGGATTGTTTGGGGGGACAAAGGTCAAAACAAATATGGCGGAATTTGGTGCGGAATGTTATAGCGTGGATTGTAATGTTGACAGCGTGATCTTAACAGAACTGGAGATAGCAATAAGATCGAAGTCATTGTTTTACACGGTCAAAAGTCAAGAGAATTGAGAAGAATTCGAAGGGCGTGTTCTGCTGTTTGTTTATACGATGTTGTAAATATATACTCGTGAATGCGGAATGCAAAATGAGGAACAAATGGTTGAGAAATAGAAGAAACGACATTACACAAGGCTGGGAGTTCTGCAGTCATTGATATCGCCTTCGAAAGGGAAGGAAGCAAGTTATTACAACACGTGGTATTTGTATTTTGTCACCCATCCAGATGCGAACCCCGCCTGAAAGGGCCTAACTTTGCTGAGCAGACGAGACGTGGTATAGTGACTCTCAACTTGGAAAATGGACCGTCTATAAACAGTGACAATTTTGATGCTACTGACTTGAGAAGTGGAGTGAATAGGGCCGGGGTATGCAGATCCGCCGACCCATGTTTTTTTTTTCGCCAGATCCGTCGATCTGCCAAAATTTTTGTTCAAATCCGAAACCACAACCACACTCGTAAACAGAAGCATAAAGGTTCAAAGGTAAACTGGTACATGTGAATGCCACTGTTAATTTCACCCAAATGTAAAGAAGGCAGTATGCTTGATGACTGTTGTACAATACAAATCTAATAACAGTCTAACGCCTGAGTTTAAATGAACTTCTTTCGAAAAAAGGAAATAATTTGGATGAACTCATTTAAACACGACCAAGGCTGAAGAAAGATCTATGATCCAAATTTCGTTTAAGACCCAAGATCCGAACATAAGACAGGCACAATCCGGAATCCGAGTCAAAAATTACAGCTGATCTACGATCCACTGTGTTTTCAAAATCCGCCAAATCTGCTCAATTTACAGCAAAAATTTACAATCCGTGCGATTTTTAAGGCCAAATGCGTCGATCCGAAAACATATTCATCCCCTTCCCCCCACCCCTCCTTGAGGTTTTAATCCGTAGGTCAAGTTTAAGTTAGAAATAGTGCAAAAACTAAACGGTAAGAGAATGCAAGAGGAGATATAACGCCGTTGAAAACATTGATAAAGTTATCGCTCCGAGAGACCGAGTTATCCTCGTCCGAGAGACCGAGACAATAATAAAGAGTTCAAGCAACGATTCTTAACCCCTGCTTCTTGTCCGATCACCAAAGCAAGCAATAATTTTCATTTTCATTCCTCTCATTTTTACGCTCTTTATTTTCCCAGCCAATATCAGTGATAATTTCTCTCTTTGTTACCTTTCCTCATCACAGAAAATTCACCTCTGAAAGCCTTGTCGAAATCATTTTTAGTCATAAAGCTGTTTTGATTGGAAATGGCATGAGCCGCTTAAGTACTGTAGCAAATAGGCTAGTGTTAATCATTAATCGCGGATAGGTGATAAAGTGTTAACCGGGCAATGGTAGAGTCACCACTACTACAACAGCGAAAAAACATAAACTGATGAAGGTGTTTCTTGATCAATAGATTATAGGAACCGTTTGTTATCTTCAAGCAGGGTTGCATTCGATTAAATGATATTTAAATTAAACACAATAATGAGACGCAACCTATTTTACAATGTCAACCATTTTATTAGTACCGGTGTCGATACATTATTCAGCTAGTTAAAACGTGACTCCAGGAACTACGACCCATATTGTGAATACTGTTCTCACAGATTTAGAACACACCGAAAATTACCGAGCAAACGCAAACAAAATTCCATTCCACAAGCTTCACCGTTTCCAAAACAGCTTTATGACTGAAAATGATTTTGTCAAGGCTTTTCTAGGTGAATTTTCAAAAACACAGCAAATAAATTACAGTACAGTCTTACCTGGATTCGACTTGCTACAAATGGCCCACGACTGCGATGAGTACATTTCAACAAAAAACCGCTTGTCAGATATACTTTCCAACGAAGCCCCTTTGAAGTGTCCGTCCTCTGGAGGAGGGGGGATTTATATCAATTTTTTTTTCTTCTTGTTTCTTTATTTATTAATTTAGTTATTTTTTGTTTGTTTTTTATTTACTTTAATTTCTATCAATTTTTATTATTATTATTATTATTTTTACTTTATTAACCATTGGTAGGCCATGGCCTACCCCATGGCCTACCCCATGGCCCACCCCATGGCCTACCCCAGGTTTTGTCTCTACCCGTCTTCCAGCAAAAAAAATCTCTGAATGATTTGCACTTTCATTTTAGAACTAATAAGAACATAAATATAATATACTTTGAAGTATAAATAATATAATATAGAGAAAATTAGAGTGGCCAAACACGTGCTACATGTTGCACCTAACAATGTTGTCATCTTTTGCTTTCAAATGTTGCGATCGTTTGGCCGGAGCCTGCAAATGCTGGGCCAGCAGTTTTGGGATATCTTGCGTTGAGATGTTGCTATTTGTTTGGCTGGGGCTTAACGCATACAGAGACCATTATTTGTCAACAGTTATTAGGAGGTCTCTCAGCCAATGAGACGGGAAAAGATCATGAAATGATACCCACCAACTGACTGGTAAATAACTGCCTACAAATAATGGCCTTTTAACAGCTCATTCGAACGTTCTTAAAACATAAATAACTATATTAAAAAAAAAAACAAGGATTTTTATTCCCAGGAGTCTGGGTCATTATGTGTGTAAAAAAACAAACAAAACCAAACTTGTTGCGAGGAGTTTAATACTTATAACACCAAACTTGACTAGTAAATAAAGAATATTTAAACTTTAAAATGATGGTTACGTAAAAGCGTCACTTCAATCTCATATGTTCATTGTAATGTTGGATGACACATCCAACAGGTCAGACTTTTAACTTGGCTTGAATTTTCTTTAATCAAAGAAGACAGCACAGAAGTTTTCTCGCCACCAAGAGTTCCAGCTGACTCCTAAAGGTCACTTCTTGATCTTAAGCACTGGAAATGTTGCTTCTGTTTTAAAGAGCTGGCTCTTGCGTGTCTCTCTTCATGTTGCCTACAGTTTGACGACTGACTAAAGGACCTTTTGCAATGCTTGCATGCATATGGCTTCTCTCCTGTGTGAGTTCGTTCATGGGTCTTGCAAGGTGATGAGTTGTTAAAGGACTTGTTACAATGCTCGCATGTATATGGCTTCTCTCCAGTGTGAATTCGTTCATGTTTCTTCCAAGCTGATGAGCGCTTAAGGGCTTTTGACAATGCTTGCATGTATACGGCTTCTCTCCTGTGTGAGTTCTTTCATGGGTCCTGCAAGCTGATGAGTTGCTTAAGGACTTTTTACAATTCTTGCATATATATGGCTTCTCACCTGTGTGAGTTCGTTCGTGTTTCTTGCAAGCTGATGGGTCGCTAAAAGACGTTTTACAATACTCGCATGTATATGGCTTCTTTCCAGTATGAGTTCGTTCATGTTTCTTGCAAGCTGATGAGTCGCTAAAGGACTTTTTACAATGCTTGCATGTACACGGCCTCTCCCCTGTGTGAGTTCTTTCATGGGTCTTGCAACCTGATGAGTTGCTAAAGGACTTTTTACAATGCTTGCATGTATATGGCTTTTCTCCTGTGTGAGTTCGTTCATGTCGTTTGCAAGCTGATGAGTCACTAAAGGACTTTTTACAGTGCTTGCATGAATATGGCTTCTATCCTGTGTGAGTTCGTTCGTGTTGCCTGCAGTGTGATAACTGACTGAATGACGTTTTACAATGCTTGCATTTATACTGCTCCTATGCTATGTGAGTTCGATCATGTTGCCCCCAATCTGATGAGTTGCTAAAGTTCTTTTCACAATATTTGCATGTATATGACTTCATTCCTGTGTGAGTTTCTCGCTCCATGCAATCTGTTAACTAGTTAATTAGAACAGGCCGCAATGCTTGCATTTATCTGCCAAAAAGAGAAAAAAAGTTAATTTGGTGTAGAAACGTAGGTAGATGGGCCTCTTAAGTGTGTTTGGGAACAATTAGCTTCGATCATCAAAACCCACCATGCAGATAAATAGAGCTCTTCACAAAAGCGAGGTGGGTGGGGTAGAAATGAGAATTTTCGACATAGGGTGCATTAAAGATAATGTGGTTTTAGAACCGTTCATTATTTTAAAACGGCCTCAGTTAACAACCGTCAGTAATAATAATTACTGGCATTTAGGTGAGGTACCCAGGGCACAAGTGAGTCTATTAGGTAATGTTTTGCAGCTGATATCAGTAGAAAATGCTTTAAAACAGAATACGAATAGTGCTGCTCGTTCCTACTCAGGGAAAAATGTGGTCACAAGAGATCAGAAAAGGCAAAATATTTGTAACTTCTAACATTCAGATTTTTTCTGTTCTTTTTTGGTTAAAAGTGAGTGATCATCATTTATGGAAAGAAAAATCATCGATCATTTAAGAGAGAAAACTGTAGGAGTTCAGAGAACTCGTACTGAGCCCTATAGTAGTCTAATTTTCTTTCATGCCACGTACATTTTGTGTATAGCAAGGATGTGCAGAATAAATGATAGAGGCACGAGATGTAACGGCACCCTAACACTTAAAAACACAAATTTGTTTAGCTCCTATTAACCAAACACGAGGGCTGTACTGGAGTCTTAAGTATGCAGTAAGGTTTGTTGACACTGATGTGGTCGAGATTCTCCCATACAGACCGGCTAAGAATCCCTAATAAGATTTTATGATATGACAAACAAGAAAAAAATTGAATTTGTCTTATGCAACTAGTTTGTACTTGCTGGCATTTTGTTTGCGCACAGTGATAAGCTGAACCTATGGGCGCAATCCATTCAAACAAATTTTCTGGCTGAGGTTCCAAAATTTCTTGGTGTCGAATGGATCGCGACAGGTCCAAACAGTCTCGTTCCATTCCACTCGCAAAAATGACTTTCGCGCTCATTTAAAACGAAGAATGTGGGATCACTGTTATTAGTCAGTAGTGTTATCGCTAGATGATTGAGAATGGGTCTGAATGGTCAAATGGACACCGGTCCAACCGAGAAAAGTGGTCCACCTTGAAAGGTGGACTGATTTTTTTCGAAACTTTTCAGGTTGGACCGAACCGATCCATTCAGTTTTAGACCGAAATTTCCGGAAATATTGGTTGAATGGATCACACCCTAAATCTGCAAAGTTTGCTCGTCCTGTTACTTTTTTTTCCTCATCAGGCTTTTCGGCACTTCTTCTAGTATCTTTAAAAAATATTCAATATTTTTGTAGTTTAGTTTGCAACTTTTTCACTGCTACTGATATAGATGCCGGTCTAAGTGGGAAAATCTAGATAGCGGTCATTATCAATTTATGCCAATCAAATTTGTGAATAATGTACTTCCCAGTCCTTGTGAGACAAAGCCATATATCTAATCGTTAGTCATGAAATATTTGTGATTACCACGATCTCTACTCGTTCTTCTCCACTTTTGAGTGGGCGAACCTCACAATAGGTTGGCACCTACTAATTACTTTCCCAACTTTTAGTTTCAGTTTTGTGGCTTTTATAGTTTGTTTTGAGATGCAGTACTATATCTGTTTGCAACTGTATTGTTTATTCATAGTTATTTTTGATACTTCTTTCAGGTCTCAATAATTCGGAGGCATTTGGCTCACGCAAGCAAACATATCAACTTGTTCAGGCCGGCCACAAGCCTACTGTATTTTAGTAGCTTTAGCATTTAACCTGTTCGAGGAAGGTCATGAGTTCAACTCCACTCTGCGAGTCAAAAATGCACTGACTGCTCATTAATAGATTTTAATACCTTTCATCCATTCCCTTTATTTACTATGTGAAGCATAGGCATGGAAAGCTTAAAACATAAATGATAATGAGCTAACTTTATTTTGGTGATTTACTTATGGAACCATGTAAATGGATAAAAAATATTTTGGTTGTACTTAATTAGAAATGGAAGACAACTGCTAAGTGGCGTGAGGGGGGGGGGATTTCAATATAAAAAGGACACGGTGCACTGTCTTTTACGATCTGTCAACCTGTACGGATTGTAAGCTTGTAGTTTCGAACCATATTTATATTGTGTATACTGTAGCCTCAAAAGGTCAACAGAGACCTTACAGTACCGTTTAGGGTATTGACCCGAAAAAAAAAATTATGTTAGGAGATGTATAGCAATCAACTGATTTTAAATTTGGCTTATTTATAATCTTCTTTATCGATTTAAAAAAATATGAAAGTGTCAGTTAAGGTGATGCTTTAGGATTTACCTGTTAGAGGTGAGAAACAAGTTAAAGGCACACCCACAAAACAGGGTACCCTTTAGAGGTTCTTTTCTAACAAGCACACCATTTTTTATAAATAAATAAACAAATACATAAATAAATAAATGAATAAATAATGCACTTGTAAATAAATGCATTTAACTTTATCAAGTATGCTCAATTTTTTTCTCCACATATTATTTTTTTGTCTTTCTTATTTATAAAATGAAAGTAGCAAATCATGCACAGTTGTTATCTTAGAACACGCAGATTAATTGTTGACCTTTCAGGAGTTTGCATAAACTATTTGCTGATGTTTGCATCGTACCACTTGTTCAGCCCTTTTCCCTGATTTTAACTACAAGAATGTTGTCACAATAATTGACTTTTGTGATATAAAGGAGGCCAATTCTATCACCTTAACAAGTTTTCCTTGTAATTTACTGAGCAACAAAGTTTACAACCAATCACAGCACAATTTTAAAAGAAAGGCTCTGAGTTTCTTTGTGCTCTCACCAATGATCATAGTCTAGCAGTGCCACTTTCAGCTGCTGCAACAGACAGCTTAGAACTGCTTACTTGCAAATCTTGTTGACATAACATTGCAACACGAGTCGCAACATGATAACCTTACTTGAAATCTGCAGTACATAAAAAACAACTTGGCATGTCCCAGTGACAAATAATAATTTAAAAATAATATAATAATTCTTTGAAACAATAGATTTTCAGCTCTATTGAAAGTCTGGTCCAGTGATAAAAGCAGCTTCAAACGTAAAATACAAATGAACTCTGATACTTTAAATGTGGCCACAAAATAATTGTGAATGCCATCAGTACCACCCAGTTTGTACAAAACAACTCTGTGCAATGTAGTGAATATAATTTAATCTCTCGTGACACGAAAATTGCCAATTTGGCAAATGAATCTCAATTATCATTAATGATGTGAAGTATATATGAAATAATTCATATATTTGAACTGCGGTTGTAGATCAAAGTGAAGAATGATCATCGCAGTAAATTTTCCAATTTAAGCAATTGGAAAGAAGAAGCCTGAAAAAAGCCAATGTGTGGCTTCATAGCTCAGTTGGTAGAGCATCGCACCGGT
>JAEMPF020031615.1:10245-20890 GCA_022496165.2 Catalaphyllia jardinei | reverse complement strand
CGTGCACTTGTGTTGACTTGCAATGACTTGTGCTCACTTTGGTCGAGATCAAATTCGCACGCTTTTCGAAAGCTTTTCAACGTTTTGCCACCCAACCCAAGACAACTCTAGTTGAGTGACGTCCATTAACCTATTAGCCAGTGAAATGGAGAATAGTCTGCCTTAAAATGTTTTTTATTTCGACTTGCGTGTACTTGCGAGGAAACTTGCAAGTCTGTTTAGCCACCCAACGCAAGTCTCTATGCAAGTTCAGCTTGCCTCTACTTGCAACTACTTGCCAGTCCCTTTGACCAGGGCGTTACATGTCGATCAAAATCGATTATCGAAAACGTAGTCGATAAGTCGATAATACTCTATATTTGCCGATAATTGTCAATTGACAAGTTTAATTTGTCGATAGAAGTCGATAATCACAAGATTTTCAACTGATTATCGATTTTATTGACAAAAATGCTGACACGTTTTTCAATCGCCCACGAAAATGTAAATCCGTATGGCAATAAAGTTGAATAAAAAACTGAACAACCAAAGGGTCTCTCATTCATTACAGAATCGAATTCTTAAAATACCTTGAGAAATGATCAATTAGTGTCAACTGAGCTCTGCTGAGACTACTGAGCTAACTCGTGTCCTGTAGCGAAACCAGCCTAGTCCCTAGGGCCCCTTCTTTCCGCGAGTTGGAAAGATGAGAGACCCTGGGAAATTTAAGTAATCCTTCGGGAGATGGAGCAGGAAAAATTTAGAAATCACAGCCAGCAAAGTTATTGACAATTTATCATCAGTGTTAACATAGATTTCACAAATAAACGCTACTCATTCCCCTCTCCTTGGCTAAATTCGCCGGGTTTGTATACTCCTTGTTTTTCTTTGCGTCGGTGGATGTTGTACCAGTCCGCAACCTACGCATGATAGATCAAAGTCGATCAAAGTTGATCAAAGTCGATCAAAGTCGATCAAAGTCGATCAAAGTCGATTAAAGTCGATAATCACAAAAAATTGTGTGATCGACTTTTATCGACATCCGATATTTGTCGATTGATTAGTATCGAATTTGATCGACAACGATCGAGTTTTACCGACTGTCAAAATTATCGACATGTGACGTCCTGCTTTGACCAGGGCTTAAGTTTACAACTTGCAGTAGCAAACTGTGACTAACCAGTAAAAATTCCAGTCCTCGTCTTCAGCACAAGGAACCCATCCCCGTTTCTCGAAATTGTTCACCAAGACTGATTTATCTTGGTCGCATACATATTTCACTCGTCCTCCAGACATAACTGCCAAACTTGCCTATATCCAGAGACTACAAGGAAGTGTCATGTATTCTGCACCAATCGTCAAACCACTTGGCTCAAAAAACCAATCGATCTTGGATTTCGACTTTACCTCGGATGGTTGAAGTAAAGTGTAGCTAACAATAAAACAAATTTATATAGCTAATTGAAAAGCACAATGAAGATTGCTCTTTGAAATATAGGCACCACTTCGTTTCCTGTCAGACTATCACAGTCCATCCTAGGACTCCTGGTGCACGATATATGGTACTTTTACTTCAAGGCTTTGTAGCCTGGCATAAGGGGAAGAGGAGAGTAGGTCTTACACCAAGTGCCACCCGGTCTTAGGGTCGTGGATGGTCGGACTGACGAGGAAGGAACCCAAAGGTATGATATTAAGCGAGTGGTGGTTGTTTCCAAGTTATATCACGTTGCCCAGTACTCGTCTAGAAAAGACGTAAGCATCCTATCATGACAGAACCTCAGCGTTTGGCGTAATGAATTATTTTGCGCTAAAGAATCTTGTTTATACGGTTCATTGTCCCATAAATCAAAAGTACAAAGGAAAGCTCTGAAACGCGATTAATTTTTTGTTGAGGGTCGTACAAGGGTGGTGGGCCCTCTGGCATGGTTCACGAATGGAAAAAAAGTGAGTGTTGCCAATTTCTTGTGGCTAGCTGCTGCCAAATTTGACCTGTTGTTTGAATAATTTACCTTTAGTCATCCAAGGGTGAGTCTGTTTCATGACTAGGTTAGTTAGTTTTTATGCTGGTTTTGCAAGGTAGGCTAGCTAATTGTGTGGTTCCAGAAAATATCCATACCCCCACCACAGAAAGAAATTGGAAATTCCGAAGGGGAGGGGGGCCAAAGACCCATGAAATTCTAGAGGGAAGGGGGGTTGTATGATCAATTTAGTTTCCAGAGGTCCTTTGATTCAATACAGATTTGAGTCAGTGTCGAGTGTCGAACTAGCTGTTCAAAAATCCTTTCTATAGCAGAGTGTCTGGCACGTTCAACAGCAGAATACCCAGTCAGTTCAACCGTGGAGTACCCATCAAGTTCAACAGCAGAGTATCCAGCAGGTTCAATAGCAGAGTGTCTGGAAGGTTCAGCAGCAGAGCACCCAGTCAGTTCAACCATGGAGTGCCCATCAGGTTCAACAGCAGAGTATCCAGCAGGTTCAATAGCAGAGTGTCTGGAAGGTTCAGCGGCAGAGCACCCAGTCAGTTCAACCTTGGAGTGCCCTTCAGGTTCAACAGCAGAGTGTCTACCAGGTTCAACAGCAGAGTGCCTACCAGGTACAGCAGCAGAGTACCTACCAGGTTCAACAGCAGAGTGCCTACCAGGTTCAACAGCAGAGTGCCTACCAGGTTCAACCATGGAGTACCCAGTAGATTCAACAGCAGAGTACCCAGCCAGAAATGACCAAGAGAAACTAAGAACACCAATTGAACAAAAGAAATTCAAAGTGAGAGGGGCAAGCAGAAGGAGAGTTTACAACAGGAATCAGAATGTTAAAATAGGGTCGTCTCCATCTCAAAGGGGACATCCTAGTACTAGGTATGAAGATAAGACTTACATGTATAGATGCAATACTCATGACAAGAAAGGCAAAGACTGGATCAACAATGTGGCAGATCAAGATATTGTGCAGGTGTCAGAAGCAGGTGCATATTATCATCGTGACACTGCTTCAGTTACTAAGCCAGTAAAGAAGAAAACTGAAGCAAAGGAAATAGATGGTAATGATCATCAGACTGATGCAAAATACATGAATACTGCAAAAGTGAATGAGACAAGACAAAACACAAGAGCTTTTAAAGGCCAAACTAGCCGAAGAAATAATCCACAAGGTACAAGACTGCATGAGCAAAGTGAGAGTGCTAGAGGTAGTCGTGGTAGCAAAAGAGATTATATATCTCCATATTATGATCACCAAGAAGCACCATTTGACCTGCCAATGCAAAAGGCAAATTCACCAAGGCAACCTTGTTATGGCGAATCTACCAAACCCCATGACACAGAGAGCAGGCCAAGGAGGTCACAAAGAACAATAGCTACAGCAAAAGCTGGTAAAGGGGATTACAAAAATCAAAAGGAAGATATGCTTCATACCCGCAGTCGTCATAATCCAGTGCAGTCATCTCAAGCCAGTGTTTTGATAGAGCAGCTAAGGAATGAAACGTATGAATGCATGGTTTGTTGTGATAGGATTCGATGCAGTGCTGCAGTGTGGAGCTGTCACAACTGTCATCATTTGTTTCACTTGGGTTGTGTTAGGAAATGGGCCAAATCCTCTGCTAATGCCAATGCTATGGGAGGTATGATACCATTTATTATTTTATTATAAGCTGTTTTAAAGTATAGATCGTTTTCACTATCATCCAAGTTTTAGGCTTGTGCATTTCCCCAAACTTCAGATATTTGTTGAAATGTTTCGCAGAAATTTACAGAGCCCAGTATGTGTACATGTACATCTGTGGTATACTAATATGTTGGCCGGAAAATAGTGTAAACATCTGGAACTTATTTAAGCTATCTAGGTGACTGGTTATCAGTACTGAAGCCTATGGCTTCTGTTTTCAAAGCATTTCTCATTCTCCCGAACTTCCACTCGTGTTTCTACATGTATAACTTGATAGAAACACAGTACATGGGATTTCCTTGAAAACAGTGCGTGTGCAATCTTTTTTCTTGAGGAAACCTGCAAAGGTTTAGAGTAACCTTAGTGAAATCTAGGACAGTTTGCACTACCTGTTCATCAACAAACATGGTCCATGATTAGTACAACCTTTTTTCTAAATCCCAAGTTAATAAAAAATGCCCTTCATTTATCTTGATCTAAAGCATTGATCAGAAACATATAACTTGCAGTACTTTATAGTGGTTATATTAATAATTAACAGTCAATTATTGACTGTTCTCTTATATGCTTTCAGGGAAAATCTGTGGATGGCGATGTCCAGGATGTCAAAACACCACTCAAGAGATACCAAGTGTTTACAAGTGCTTTTGTGGTACGGATTACTTTTAATTATTTTTCGTGCATCTGTTGATGCATTTTCCTTTATGCAGCTCACATGTATTGAATTAAACTGTACAATCAGTATTTAAATTGCCAGTTGGTTTATATTTACATTTATTTGAATGCAATGTTTCTGTAGTTATATAGCAATAGGGGAGGATTGTAACTTGCCTGTCCTGGCCATTTGTTCAATCCAAGCTCTAGAAGTCAGCTTCACCTACTGTGCAGCCAGATGCATTGTCCTAGTGATGCTCTACTTGCAATGCAAAGTACAGCGATATGCAGGGGTAATTTACTTCCATGTTAACTCATGGATCACAATTAATAGTAAATCATTCTCTTGTAGCACTCATTGGCCTGCCAAAGCTAAGAATCTCATGGCAATACTTAACCTGGGCAGGAGATATGTGCAGTGTAAGAGATTTGCCTAACAAGACCACATCACTAAAGGGGTTGCTGGTTTTTAAAAACTTGGATGCAACTTATGACCTCTTACTTAGCAAAAGGAGCAGAAAGCCTGACCAAATACATTTAGACAGGAAAGGGAAGCCTCAGTTATTTATTGCTCACCTCTAAACCAACCCTGCAAAGCTGCATATTTTACTCAACAAGATTTCAAAGTTGGTATAGCAAACTAATAAGAACAACATGAAACTAAATCATTGCTTTTACAAGTTTGGTGGCTCCCGAAAGAGCAATTTTTTTCATAAACATCAGGTCACATTTCTTACTGTTCAACAGCATTTAACTTCCATTAACAAATCTTTTAACCGGCTTAAGGACACCTTTCTGGAGCAGCTGAATTAAACGTTCTGTGACTGGAAATCTCCATTCTGCCACAAAGCTGTTCACAATGTTACACAGACTGTACTGTGATCAAATAGAGCTTTCAAAGCTACTTGTGTCTAGTAAGCTATGAATGAACAAAAGAGTTTGTGGTTGTGTGCAAAATTCTCTTGAAAAACTGATGGGAATTAAAAAATGCTGGTCAAAAACTACAAGTCAAAGTCAGTAGCCGTCATGTCTGTACTATTTCAGTACTCACTGTTTTCAATGTTTAGTGAGTTTATGCAGGTTTACATTAAATAAAACAATGAATGTAAAGACTCCACTGTTGATTTGTTTTGATTTATTTCCAAGAGCTTTTTTCCAAAATGTTAGTTGCCAAACTTGGGACGCAGCTTATCTGCAAGTGCGGCTTTCCACTGGTGTTTACGGTAATCAACTTTTTATTAGAAACATCCAGTTATCTTACACTCAGCTGGAGTATTCAGTTTTTTAATCTACAACTCATCTCTATTGTAACTGGTTTTACTGTTAAGTTTTTGATACATTGGAACCATAACCTTTGTCACAAGAGTTGGAGAGATATCTCTCTATGCAAATTTTGCTCCTCCCACCCCAGTTCAATATTGGGGAAACACATTCATCTAACAAAAGTTTGCATTTTACCATTTTCCAGCCTTGAAAGGGGGAGTGGGGTGGGGTTACTTTCTATTGGTCTTACAGTTATTATTTCATGTTTTTGGCATTTTCCAACACAGTATGTCCATGATTGTAGATCTGGTATTTTTTAATCTAGAAATCTCCTGTGCACACCCTAAAGCAAACATAGCTTTGAATTGTTTTAAACCCTTTGTTGTAAAACATTGTGAGTATGACATCGTGAACACCTTCTGCAGGTAAATTGCAGGCTTATTGCACCATAATTGTGACCTGGAAAGCGAAAAGCACCACGCTTTACCGTTTAACGGCTTAAAAAAACGGATTGTAAACGGTTTTAAACGGACTGTAAACGGTTTTAAACGGTTTGGGTATGCGTTAAAAACGGATTGCTGAAAACGTTAAACGGTTGGACAGAGTTCAAAAACGGATTGCATGAAGCGTTAAACGGTTGTAAAAAAATTTAAATGGAAAGCTGAAAACGTTAAATGATTGAACCAAATCGTTAAACGGAATGTTGAAAACGTTAAACGGCTGAATTAAATCATTAAACGGCAAGGTATAAAAATTAAACGGTTGGAGCAAATCATTAAATGCAAAGCTTAAAGTGCTAAATCTCCGAACTGAATTAGAAACCGAATGTTCGCATCAGAGAGTGGTATCGCTGTTAAAACAATCGGTAAATTAGACAAGAATCCTATGTACACAGAAAATGTTGTGTTTAATAATGTGTGACCACTCTTGATTATATAACACAGCTTTGGAGATTCCATCCGTTAATAGATGATTATGAAAAGCCAAACACTTACTGTGGTATTCCCCGGGTGGTATTCATATCATTCTATGAAATCATACAGCTTACCTTGAAATGAAGCGCACTATGTCTCACTCTGCCTGTTCGATTTTTTTCGTCAAACTGTTAACATTGTTCAAGATTACAGCTAATTTTCTCTATTCGCCGTTTTATCATGATACAGCTTTCCTATCTTTATTGCTCTGCCGGTTTTCTTGTTCAGGCCTTTTCGTTTGGGCTTTAGTGTTCTCAACCTTGTCGCCGTTCAATTCGATACTGTTTGTTTACGCGACCGACACGCAATCACTTTCCCAGGGTCTCTCTTTCTGGGCTAGTGCTGAATGTGGTGATGCCCGCGATCAAGCGAACATGTGTGAGTACGATCAAGTTTTGTTTATCTGTGTTTTTCTTTACCAGACAATCTTTGCCGCAGAAGAAACTAACTAGCCAATGTCAAGCTTTTGACGAGTTCGTTTTAGAATTAAAGGAAGTGCTCTGAAGTTTTGAGGTGTTTGCTTTACTGTTTCAAGTGTATATTATTTGCTAGTAGTTTCAAGTGTGTTATCTGTTCGAATGATTATTATCTTTCGGTCACCTTTGTAGCATTTAATGTCATTCATTTCAAAAATTTATTTGTAACTGACTGAATGATTTGAAAACCCGTTTATCTAGATACTTAACATGTTTAAATATTTAAACGCTAGCTGAAAGACGCTTACTATCCGCGTGTTTGTTTATTTACGATGGAGTTAGTATCACGGTTAATTTCTTGACTCGTACTCGCCTAGATTAAGCGAGTGTTTAATTTTTGACCGGAAAATAACGTCTAATTCTTCGCTCAAAATGTTAAATGGATACCCGTTTCAATTAAACGGACGAGGAAACCGTTTAAACGCTTTGCCCAAATTATTAAACGGATGCGAAAATTTTGTAAACGGTTGAGAAAAGCGTTTAAACGGTTTGTCAAAAACGTTAAACGGATACTTGTATTTTGTAAACGGATGTGGAAGATGTTTAAACGGTTTGCTCGAATCGTTAAACGGATATGAGATTTTTGCAAACGGATGAGAAAAGTGTGTAAACGCTTTTACATGATCCGTTAAACGGATACTAAACGGATACTAAACGGTTTGTTCCGTTAAATGGTAAAGCGTTAGTGGTGCTTTTCGCTTTCCAGGTCACAATTGTCTATTCTGTGTACAAAAAATAGAAAAGTACTTTTTCATCCAACTGGTACTTAACTCATTGGCTCCTCAAAGTGGTTAAGGTATTATGGTAGGTGGATTGACAGTGCTTGGAAATCACACACTTATGCTTTGAAAGAAAACCCCATCAACATATTCGGAAAGCCTAATAGTGATACAATACAGTCAGTCAGTTTCTAAAAGGTTATTGTTGCAGTGATATTAAAAGAAATACCCAGAATCACTGCTTCCCTTAAACTAGGTCACTTCCATGCTTGAATTATCAGAGAGGCGCAATTAACATTGGAAATGTTTTCTCACACATCACCATCAAAAAGGGTGTCTGGGATTTTCCAGATGTGGTTTGTTTTTTTTTAAAGACCAAGAAAGCTTATGGTCTAATGGTTTTTAAGTTAAAACTTACGTGACAGATTATTTATGTTATCATTATTACTATGCTGAGTGAAGCTGGGCAATGGGAAGAGTGGTTGGGGGGGAGGGGGAGGGGTGATTGCAATACTTGTTTTGACACATTTGACTGAGAATTCTTTCTTTACCAGCAGTGTTTTCAGGTAACTTGTGAGCTATTAACATGATTGTAAGTTCATCTAATCATATTGACAGGGAAAGTCATTGATCCTGAGTGGAAACGCCATGAAGGCTTAATACCACATAGTAAGTAAACACTCTTTACATGAGTTGAAAAAAGAAAGGGAAGTTTGCAGTCACTGAATCCAATGGCTTCAAAATTTAAACATGTAACAGTAGCAAATTTCACAATTCTAGATTCTACCAGCTCAACTTTTTTAGTCAATATAAAAGAGGTGCTGTATATTAAGTGGGAAATTCCAACTCTAAACCAACAGCTGAGGCACTTAGAGTTGTCTCTTTCTTTTTAATTCTTCTTGTTTTGTTTATTTTGTTTAATTCTTTGATTCTGTTGCAACTACTGTTAATGCGTGCATAGTCTTTGTTCCCAGCGTATTCCAACATTCAAATTGTTAACATAATTTTTTATGGCATAATAATATAATCATGTATGCAGTGAAAATTCAAAATAATGTACAACTGTCGAACGTTCGCAACTGAAGGTTACATACAGGTAGCAGGGCTCGAAAAATATTTGAATTCCACCTTGCCCATTGGACAAGTATCCTCAAATTTTGCTTGCCCGAGGCACTTTCTCGCTTGCCTAAGTTTTCAAACTCATTAATGATTCATGAATGCAATATATGAATGCAAGAGTGGAAGTCACATTACAGGCGTGTTTTAAATGTAATAAACCCATCTGACTGTAGTCCTTTTAGTGCTGATCATGTGTACTTACTTCCTAGTTCCTGTATTACATGCTGGGTATCTTCGTTATTATACAGCCTTGAGTCAATTTGTTCAATTTGTCGAAGATCGTGCAGATCATGTTTAACTCCCTGAATGATCACCTGCGTCTTGTCTAGCTCCACAAAATCATTGTGAAGAGATTTATAACAAGCAGAATTAACAACAAATCGCCTTCCCACTTCAGCTTTGACACATGCCACATGCAGGCACAGTGTTGAATTGTAATTTTTGTCAATCTTCATCTAAACACTTGATTACCCTCGAGCCGAAAGCTTACTTTTTCTTTTCTTTTCTCAACCTGGGAAAATCTTTATCGAAAATTTAGTTGGCGAATGGCTTGCCTGGGTCTTTGCCCAACGGGCAAGGAAGGAAAGAAAGTTACTTGCCTGAAGGGAAAATCTACTTGTTCCAGACGATCGGACAGGGTTTTTTTTTCAAGCCCCGAGGCAGCAATGTCAAAACATGTTTTGTAAAATGAAAAATAATCCTTTTTAAACGATAACATAGTGGCTGCTTAATGCTGGCAAGTAGCATGCTTTTGGATAAGTTTTGCCTCAGTTATCTGCTTTGTGCAGCACCTATATCTCCTCCTTGCAGAAAGTCCAGATTAAGCAAAATCATATTGCTTGATTAATATTCTTCACAAATATATGTGGTAAAGATACTGAGAGTGTTCTCCCATTGCTGACATGCTCACCGTATATAACATTAATTTTTAGTGCAGAGTGCACTATTGGAGTGGTTTGGGGGTTAACGCCGCTATAGCACTATGGGACTAAGGCAATAAGGTGTAAACGTTAATGTTTGTGTAGTTAATTAATTTCAATTAATTAATTAGCTTTGTTTTGAGCGGGTGGGGTAGGTACCTTTGATTACTACGTAAAACGTACCATACTTACATTACTTTTTTCGTAACATCAGAAAACTATATATGGTTCCAATATTCTCTTGTTATCCTTGTGGTACTATTCCGCTCTTAAGAACAAAAGCAATTTGCTCGAAGCACATGCGCAGATTGATTAGCATTAGTGTTAACTACGTTAGCTAACGATACATTTCATACACAATTACACTTGAACGTTAAGTGCTTTTCCTTCTGGTAGAACACAACATGTCAGACACATGCGCTCTAGCACTGTAAGCATGATACAATCCGTTCTCGAGTTCAGCGTTCATGCGTGCGATACCATACTCCTCTTAACAGGCGATAGCAGTTATATTTCAGGTAATTTCAGTTTTCCTTTTTAGTTCAAAGAACCCTTTTGTGACAGCGTATCGTTTGGAATCATCCCTAGCTCAGTTAAAAAAATGTTCGTAACAGGAGCGATTCGGAAGAACATTTTATCGAAAAGTTAGATGCTAAAAGATTCTTTAAAGACATTTTAAAAAATTCTAAAAAGGAGACGACGTTTCGGCGTTACTCTACGCCATTATCGAGTCAAGGTGGTAAAAGTTGAAACAGGAATATATAAAAACGTGAAACAATAAAATGTTTGTGTGTCCTATGGGTATAATACCAAAAATAAAACAAAACGAACAACGGAAAACGAAAGTGTCAAGTGAAAAGTTTGGCACGGATTGAGTCACT
>JAEMPF020031614.1:12401-24775 GCA_022496165.2 Catalaphyllia jardinei | reverse complement strand
TGGGCACAGACGCGCAATCGAAAAAACCATCGAAAAACAGCACATTGATCAACCAAACCCCGTTTCAGATCACTATTTCCTTTAGTATATATCAGTTAAAATTTTGTAACCGTTTTATCCATATTTACTTAGCTTCAGTGTAGCCCTTGAGGAAGGTTAGTCCTGTGTAACCGAAATATTGGGCATTAAATATATCATTTTTAGCCGTTCGGCCAGCCTTTCAATTGGTTTTAGAGCATCGAACAACCCGGTCTAGGAACCTCGCTTTTAGGCTCGTCTAAATCTATATATTATTGTTCTCTTTGAGTCCCATAAGTCGTCGCTATATTAAAAATAAAATGTTTGGTGACCACAGAAAAAGTATTCGTCTTAACTAAGCACTCGGGAAACAAGAGACTGGAAATGTTTGTTTGAAAGTAGAAGTAGTGCAAAGTGAAAGTAACGTACCTTAGTATCGAGAATATTTATCTCATTTGCCAACTTCTCGTTTTTTTTCCCAGTTTCTAAAATGGCACACGGTGGAGAAGATCTTATTTATTATGTAAACCTCAGTGAAGTATAAGGTGAGCTTTCGCACGAAAACAAGTAAAAAAAATAACACGTGATCGTCACAAGTGAAAAGGTAGTTGCTATGGTTACATAAGAAATCGCGTTTTACACAGCGCTCATTCGTGGAATTTCCTTAACAATCGAAGAGGAATTTTCGTATGTCCGCGGGATCACGTAATATCTTCTATTTTTGCCTCAACTTTTCTTTGAGATCGATTTGCCAAGCTAGATAGTTTTAAATATGAGAATTTATTGGTTTTCGAGAGGTACAAAGAGAAATCTAGCGTTCAAAAAACCCTGCCAACAAGATGCCAAAAACGTAAGAAAATTCTGACGAGCCGGTAACAGTACTATGTGATCCTCATTGTTAACGGTCAACTTCTTAACTGATGCAACTGATGTTTCGAAAACAGCTCGTTAAAAATCATGAAAATTATGAACAATATTTATGTCAGATAAAAACTGTTTAAGTTGGCCTTCCTTCAGTGATAAGAACAAGACTGTTAGCAGTCAATGTTGTTTCTCTGGGAAAATAGGTTATGAGAACTGAGGCTCGGGCTGTTACCTGCTACTTATTTTCCTTTGGTTCAGTGATCAATTTAACAAACATTTAGTACCAATTGGAAAGAATAGTAGTTAGTCGCTTTGATCAGCAGTTAAACTTTAAGTCCTGAAGGATTTAGATAGGTGTGTTGTAATCGTAAATTTCTTAAATTTTCTGCGTTCTCGTGAACAGTCAGTGCACATTTCGGCCCGTTTCTCAGCTGTAAGTAATAAATTCTTGCAGTTCACGATCTTGACTATAGAGACCTTTAGCATCAGGCAAACCGCAAACTGCAAACCGCAAACCCCAGTTAAGCGTTTGCAGTTTCTCGTTGCCAAGATTTCAAACTTTAGCAAGGCGTTCAGTTCAGTTCAGTTCATTTTTATTTAGCCAAAATATAATACAATACAAGGACATATATGGGAATTGTAATGTTGCAAGGGAGCCCAGAAGAAACCATAAAGCCTGGGCTCCCCAGTCTCAAAGAAATTGGCAAAATAAAAGGAAATTCGCGGAGCGATACGTTAAAAATAGGAACTAAAGAGACTGAGTTAAGTTATGAATTCAATAACAAGACAAAAAAATTTAACTCTGGATTGGAACAGAATACTTTCCTTTGTTGAATACGGCAGAAAGGAATATAAAATTGATTTGAACTATGTGTTTATTGTTTAGGGCCGTCATGTTGTTTTCATCAAGTCGAAGTGTATAACTTTCATTGCCCAAAAATCAGCAATAATTCATTGATTTGATATCAAAACTCCACCATACACATCCCAAACAGATATAAAAAGCTAGTTCATACCTCTAAACGCGAGGCTGTACAATTTTTTGTGGCGAAAAACCTTGCCGTAGATCACTTACCGCTGGAAGCCCTTCCTGCGGTTCAAACAAGAACGGCAAACTGTAACGTGACCGCAAGGCCGTGGATACTCACTCAACAGAATGATTACTAAGAGACTTCCCTCTCCATTTTAAAGTTCCATATTTGTTCTTGAATTAAGCTCCTCTCGGCATCGCAGAAAACAAACGGATATATCCTTTGTTAGTTAGTCCATAGCTCTCTCTCGTACATTTGTTAGAAAAGTATTCTTCACCTCTGCTGTTCACATTCGATGGCTAAGTTTAAAATGGACGGTTTTAAACTATTTTGCAGTAAGCTATTGGTTTAGAGCGATTTTCATAGACCAATTTTGATATATTAAAATTCAGCCACAGACAACAGACCTCAGCACGAGGAATAACTACAGAGTTTGTGGGGCTTATTACCCGGAGCCTCGTGCTGAGGTATATTGTTTTAGCTGAATTTTAATAGATCGAAATTGGTCTATTGAATGTCGTAAAACCACAACCAAAGTAATCACTTTTAAGGAATGGACAGTGTCTAGCGTACATCCATCCAATTCGGGATTTACGCGGATAGCATCTCTTACGCTACCTTCGCGCTCTCCCAAGTATCCAAGTGCATCTCGAATTGGATGGACGCAGGCTAGACATTGTCCATTGCTTTTATAACATAGCGAGACAATTTCACGCTAAAGAGTCGAAACTTCACCGACTATGACGTCAGCCTGAGCCATCGCTATGAACCTTCCATGTCTTTTTCCTAAAATATTAGCCAATCAGAGCGCGAACTAGCATGTAGCTATGTTATAATAGCCAATCATATTGACAATACAATGAACCAATCAAAACTCAAAGTAAATTACACGTAGCTGACCCAGAGCGCTGAAAAACGCGTGCGAAGTGGTCACTATTGGTTTTGGTTTTACTTGTAATTGGATGAAAAAGTGGCGAGAGTTTTTTAAGTCAATGCTGTAGCGTAGTAAATGCAAATCCAATTAGTTTTCGACTCTTAATTGAAAATCGCTCTATTCTGAGGAGTTCGGCTGTTATGTAATTTTTTTGTATAAACGTTTTGCAATACTGAAAAGTGGTGTGACGTCAACAAAACTCACAACGGGGGGCAAACACCTTTCTCCTAAGCTAATTTCTGCTTGACTCGGTGTCATTCTAATAAACAGATGTTGGAAACTTGAGTAACTCAGAAATATGGCAAACAAAATTAAATGTTTTGGAGTTTGATTTAACTGCCATGACTAAATAATGTTTCAGACTCTACAAAGGCATAAAAAGGCTTTTGAGGCAAGCGTTGGCCCCTGAACCTCTTCTTAACGACAAGTCCAAACAGCACGGACATAGCAGCGAAGACGCAGACTGAATAAACAGTACGTTCTAATCGACATGCAATACTGTTGTTCATCTTGCCTAGCCATAATATATTTTAATTGAAGTCCTGGTTACCGGCCGCTTCATGTTTTTTTCCCTCGCAAATGTAATGGCTGTTAATGTTTTCGGATATCTCTCACATTTGAAAGATGAACATAAACGACTAACCTCGATCTTTCTGCTCTGCCCGGCTTTCTCTGACAACAACACTCAAATCAAGAATACATGTAAGAAAGAGATCCCTCGACAGATGAATTGGAAGCAACTGCATGAATTGCTGCTCCCTAAGCTTTTGCTTGCCCCAAATGTGCGTAACATAATGAATTACATTTTTTTACTTGTAAAACAAGTACTATCTCGAAGTGAATAATCTGAATAAACATAACAGTCTGTATAATATGATCTATTGTTATTAGCTTATAGTATTTTCAAAAAAATGTCAAATCCAAACCATATTTACTTATATTACTCAATAATTTCTGTGATATCTCATAAATGACAAGCTCAGGATTGAGAAGCCCTGCAGAATAGAGAGCTTGTTGTCGATACCTAAAATGCTATAACGTTTAGTGCTCAATATAGCTTTTCCGTACAGTACAGCGAAATGTAATCTTGCCAACCAACATTCACTGCGCATGTCAGAACGTATGTATTATCGACAAAAGTCTCGAAGGGCAGGAAAAACGTGGTATCGACATATTGGTATCAATGAAAAGCAGATTTCTTTATGGCAAGGAGTTGATCTTAGTGGTAAAAAAGTTGTTCTTATTTATGTTCTTTATGTCACAGAGAACCTGCATGGAGTCGGTCCAGAACCACTCTCCAATCTGTAGAGGCCAGGCTAAGCTTACGTCACAACACTACCAACACATTACATTATATTATTCCTGAATTGCAGCTTACTGCGGTACCTTGCAATAAAATATCACAGTAATCATACGATTGGTCAATAGATGACTAAAGTAACTGTAACAATGTAATTAATTAAACAATAATAAGAATAACTTTGAGGAACAAACACACGGTTTTAAGTTTGCAAACATGTTTCGGATGATCAACATCCATCATCAGTAGCGAATACAAATAAACCACTAGTTGGTGTGATATTTAAGAACCAGTCCACGTTTTGGATGCTGAAAGGTATTCATGAGTAAGTAATCAAATGGCCATCAATTTTTTTAAGATAAAAGTTTCCAAAAATGGCTAACTTGTTATGTCTCTTGCCAACACAAAAGCAACAGTATCTTCAATCAATTTACACCACATTACTGTTCAACCCTTCTACTTTATAAATATGCTTGTCTTTTTTCCAGGGTCTTCTTAACAACAGAGAAACAATTTCAAGCAAAGATGATGGTTTAACAGTGTTGAAAAAGGGGCATTTTTGGTTAATTTCAATGGAAAAAATTTCCTAGAAGGATTCTGAATTTCTGAATGCTACCTATATAAAAATAAAGCCAAAGGGTTGTAGTTTTAATAAATATAAAAAAATCCGCGGGCAATGTACTTTAAGGTGCAAAACGAAAGAGCTAAAATCTGGGTATTATCTCAATTAACATCTTAACTAAGTGGCTGATAAAGACAAGCGTTCGTTCTCAATAATAAATCACATCTTTTGCAAACGCAAGCAGGTCGCTAGAGAATGTAAAAATTATCATTCGGACGGACTACTCTAGCCTTCGTGTTCGACAGAAAATGATTTCTTGACCTGGATGACAACCGTTTCCCCACCCCTCCCCAGATAGTTATCCGGCAGTGCTGTTGTAAGCAAGACCTGGCGAGGAATTTTGTTGTTGTTGTTTTTTGTTTATTAAACTCTATTACTAAATAAAAGTAATGCAACACATTAACACTGTAAATGAACTATATAAACTCTGAATTTGCACGGAAGCATGTGTGCGCGTGACACAGGATGATCGCTTCACTTCACGCAACACCTATAACAGCATCGCATTCTCCATCAGTTTCATCAATGTTATAAATTACGAAAAAATGCAGTTTTAATTCATTCTGGAAAAGTTGCTTTTAAATTGTTTTGCTTAAATAATAAATGCGACCACCCTGATTCGGAAAAGATAAACGAAGTTTAACTTAATTTATCAGTTTCAGCTTATGAACAGTTCGTCTGTTCCATTGTGCTTGAATACATGCTTCTCAAAGAAGCATTTTGTTACCTTGAAACAGACCGAAAAACGTCTGTATACTTAAAAAATACTTGTACTTACACCACTGAGAACGAAATTATGTAAGTTACTACAAGAATAAGCACTTTCATAAGCAATATTTCCTAGTATGTCGCTCGACTTACCAGGGTAAGCAGACTTCCGCTCGCCCAATTAATTAAAATGCTCAAATAATTTGATTCCGTCCAGTCCAAATCCTCGGGATTTTTTTTAGTGCCAATTTAACCCATGAATAACCCACTGGGCGTTAGCCCTAGTAAAGGGAATCAGGGAACCACACGAGGTAAAGAAAAAATCTTTTGACCTCGGTGGGAATCGAATCCACGAACTCCGGATTAGATCTACCGTCACTCTGCCGACTGAGCTACGAAGTCGGACAGAGAAAGTCGGGGTCGACTCGTAGCTCAGTCGGCAGAGTGACGGTAGATCTAATCCGGAGGTCGTGGGTCAAAAGATTTACGAGGTACCACGTGTGGTTCCCTGATTCCCTTTACTAGGGCTAACGCCCAGTGGGTTATTCATGGGTTAAATTGGCACTAAAAAAAATTACACTTCAGAGTTAATTCTCTGTTACTTCATTTGTGTTCATAGTGCTACGCGGCGCAACATTCATATGTACCCTTACTTTCTCTTCGCCGCGATTCACCATACATACATACATACATGTTTATTGACAACTTCCCCAAAGGGCTTTTCAGCGTCAATAACAAAAGAAACATAGAAATTATGAAATAACATTTTAAAATAATAAAAGTATCATTGCTTCCTCTTAAATTTATCTAAAAGTGCCCCTCTGAGCTTATTCCTAAAACTATTTACATCAATGCATAACTTAAAATTATTATTTAAATTGTTCCAAATGTTCACTGCCCTATAGTGGAAAGTTTTTTGCCCAGTAGCAGACCTAAATAAAGGGATATTTAGCATCTGCGAATTTCTGGTCTTCCGGCTACTAATAGTACTACGTCTAGTTAATTTATCACTAAGGTACGCAGGGGCTAGTTCTGACATACATTTGAAAGCTAACACAGCATCTCTAAAATATAATTGGTTTCTGACGGGTAGCCAATTTAACGATTTAAGTATAGGTGTAACATGATCGTACTTGCGCTTGTTAGCAACAATAGGCGCAGCAAAATTTAGTACTAGTTGTAATTTGTTCACATTTTTCTTAGCGGTATTATACCAAACAGAAGAACAATAAAATAACCTACTAAATACCAATGCATTAATTACAAGTTTGAGTGTCCTTTGATCGAAAACGTGTTTAACTCTATTTATTTGACAAAGACGAGATACACAGGAAGACACTGTTTTTGAAATATGTTCGTCATAGGATAATTGAGAATCCACATAAACTCCAAGATCACGCACAGAGTCACATGGAGTCAGCTCCTTGCCAAGAAGCGATAACTTGAAATCGTCTAAGCGAGACAGCATCTGCTTTGTTCCGAAGACGATCAGTTTAGTCTTATCAGGGTTAATTAGAAGTGAGTTGTTTAAACACCAATTACGTATCGACGTTAAGTCTTGTTGCAGGACCGTGATCGATATGTCCTTATCTTTAACATTAAAGGACAGGTACATTTTTGTGTCGTCTACATAAGAGTCTACTTCACAATTCTTTAATGATTGAGGAAGATCATTAACATATACACTAAAAAGCAGGGGTCCTAAAATGGATCCTTGTGGTACTCCAGTCGTGACGGGTAGAAAGTCAGACAGACTTGAATTAATACGTACTGTTTGATATCTGGATGAAAGATAGCTCTGGAACCACAGAATCGCCTGGCTGGATAAACCTATATGCCGTAGTTTCTTTATTAGTAGATCATGGTTGAGACTATCCAAAGCTTCAATCAATCAATCAATCAATAACTTTATTTACCCACGGGATCATTTCACTAAAAAGTGGTCTTCTAAAGAGCCGTGCACATTAACCTTAAAAGATATAACGTAGTACTTAAAAGCTAAGACTAAAAATATAACAAAACCATTTTAACTATTTAACTATTCTAACTAACTATTCGAACCCATGACCTCCGCGATACCGCGATACCACATTGCTCCCAATGTGTGGTTTCATAGCTCAGTTGGTAGAGCATCGCACCGGTATCGCGGAGGTCATGGGTTCGAATCCCGTTGAAGCCCTGATTTTTTTCAGGCTTCTTCTTTCCAATTGCTTAAATTGGAAAATTTACTGCGAGGATCATACTTCACTTACATCTATAACCGCAGTTCAAATATGAATTATTTCATATACGCTTTACATTATTCTAACTATATTAACTAATTAACTTATTTTAATTATTTTAACTTAACTTAGGAATTTTTCTTCAAGTTGTTACTAACATTCGATAGCGGAATAAAAACTATTTAAAGTAGTGGCCTGCCTAGCCTCCACTGACAGATCGTTCCATGTTAATGCACCCCTATAACGAAAACTCTTCTTGAGTGCCTCAGTGTGCGGCCGTGGAATGAAAAGGTTATGTTGGGCGCCCCGAAGATTGTGTCTGTGGATGGTATTAACGCTGGTGAATTTATCAGACAGGTATTCGGTACCAGGTTATTAACGGTTTTAAACATTAAAGATTTCAATTGTTTAGAACGTCTGTCAGCGAGGCTTTCCCATTTGAGAGCACAAAGAATCTGGGCAGATCTGACATCCCAGCCAGACTCTGTTATGATGCGTGCTGCCCTGTTTTGAAGTTTCTCTAGTTTTTGGCTAAGGCCATTACCGATACATCCCCACACAGCGCTGCAATAATCGAGATGTGGAAGAATCAGTGACTTATATATTGCAACGAGGGTACTTTGGGGACATATCGGTCTTAGCCTCCTAAGGGCAGCAAGTACTTTAGCAACTTTGCTAACGACCTCAGAGATATGAGCTTCCCACGAGAGTGTTTCATCCACCAGGACACCTAGGCACTTGTAACAATTGACTCGTTCAATTAAATGGCCATCAAGGCAAATGTGAGCAAAGATATTTTATGCCTTGTCCCTGTAAACAGGCACTTGGTCTTGACGACATTCAGACTTAGTCGGTTAGAGTCCAGCCACTGTTTCAAATTGTTCAGATCGTGGGTCAGGGATGAAAACAGCTCTTCAGGGTCGCTGGAGGCAAACGTGAGGTTAGTGTCGTCGGCGTACATCCTCACATCTTACAGGTTACAGGTTGGAAGGTCATTAATGTACAGTAGGAATAGCAGGGGGCCGAGGATTGAGCCTTGGGGCACCCCACAACGTATGCGACTAGTTTCCGACTTCACATTATTAAAAACTGTAACCTGAGTTCTGTCAGAGAGGTAGTCTCGAAAAAGATTTAGACTTGCACCTTTAAACCCATACAGCTCCAACTTTGACAGAAGGATCTCATGGTCAATAGTATCAAATGCCTTCTTTAAATCTATAAACAGAATGGCATTTGTCAAACCACCGTCGATGTTAAGATACCAATTGTCTGTGATATCGATGAGAGCTGTAAGAGTAGAGTGCATGGGTCTAAAGCCAGACTGATATTTAGAAAGTAGGTTGTTTTCATTTAAATATGCATATACCTGATTAAAAATGGCTTTTTCAAAGAGTTTGCCTATTACAGAAAGTCAACCTTCGAGTCAGCTTTGTAAATTGGAGTTATTCTAGCACTCTTCCAGTCGTTGGGAATGATTCCAGTGGAAATAACTAAATTAAAAATATGAGTCAAGGAAGATGCAATGAACTTAAATGATAACTTTAAGAGGGATATCGTTCACAAAGTTGCGCAGTTCGTCAGTGGTAAGTAGTTCTAGCTCGAAGGTGCTGTCACAAGATTCCACAAAATCACGAAAGCTGACACGAGGGAGATTTATTTGAGACGCTAAATTGGGGCCTATCTCAGTAAAATGCCTGTTAAATGCGTTGCTGAGCTCACAAGGGTTAGTTATCACCGCTTCACCAATAATCAATTTTGTCGCCTGAGCAAAGTTTTTCTTTCGCGATAGTAGTGTATTTATTCCATTCCAAGTTGCTTTTGCTTTTCCAACGTTATCCTCAAAGTAAGAATGATAGTAGTCCCTTTTGGAAGCCTTAATAGAATGGTTAACTCGATTCTTGAGCCGTCTGTACTCTGCCCATTTGAACTGATCATTAGTAACGGTGGCGATTCGCTTTGTTCTATCTCTTTCCCACATCAATTGTTTGATTTCAGGGGTAAGCCAGGGAGCCTTGGAGTTTCTAACTCTCTTTTTCTTAACTGGAGCATGAAGGTTGGCTACTGCCAAAAAAGAGTGTTTCCACACCTCCCATGCTCTTTTAGGGTTGTCTATTAGCTCAACCATACCCCAGGGAACCAGCGCAATGTCATCCATAAAGTAATCGAGCATAAAGTTTTTGTATTGTCTTGATTCAATGATTCGCGGGAACGACCTAGGGCATGCTAGTTTTCTTGAGACATAAATTAGACTGTGATCGCTACAGCCAATATGAGACACGCCTGATGTAACAAATTTGTCCGGCTCATTGGTAAGAAATAAGTCAATAAGTGATTTAGAACTAGATGTGATGTGTGTAGGCTCCTTGATCAGTTGAGTATATTGATACGATTCGCAGAGCTCGATAAGGTGTCTAGTTTCATTAGTTGGGGAGGTTGCCAACATGTCACAGTTTATATCACCAAGTATATTTGATTCAATATTTTGCGCCTCAATCTTTCCCAGGAGGATCTCGAACTTATCAAATAGCTCAATTGGTGAATTCGGAGGTCTATACCAGTTTGAGAGAAGAAATGGTTTGGCCTTGGGTTTTTGAATCTGAATACATATGATTTCGAGGTCTGGGTCAGAAAGGTCGGATCTGATTTTATAATCAATGACGTTACGAACGTAAATGGCAACATCCCCACCGCTTCTGCACCGGTCACGCCTAACAAGTGAATAACCTTCAATTGACGTTGCAGAATCAGTAAAGGTGTTGTCAAGACGAGTCTCACTTAAGGCGAGTATATCTAGTGTCTGAGATAGCATTCTTAAGCGAAGCTCGTCCAGGTACTTAGGTAAACTGACAATATTAAGAAATGCAATTTTAAAGCCTTTAAGTTTGGGTAAGTTGAAAGTTAAGTCTGGCTGGGATGCAGAGTCGTGGCCAAAGTCACAGTTAAAATTATCAGTTGACCGGGGCGAGGTAGGGATAGCAGGCCGACTACCAGATGTTCAACTAGACCTAAGAAAATCGGCATAGCAAGCTTTGCTCATGTCTAAAAAGACAGAGGCAGTAAGTTCCTTATTATCCATAGCGTTTAAAAAAAAGTCATTCGAGTGGATGATTGATGTTTCAGTAGAATGATGTTTCTTATTACCACTTTGTGTAGTTGCCAGACGATCCTTGAAAGTCAGATAAGAGTCCACTTGGGTTATTCACATGAACATAGCCATGTGGGACGTACGTAGGTTGAGGCTCTCCGCTCCTCCCCGTATTATTTATTATTATGCTTTGCTAGTGATTTATCTAGCCCTATTGACTAACAATGGCTTGCAATTCATCAACTCGCCCTTTTATACTGAAGGGCATGCCTCAAGCACTGAGAAGCTTCTTGTAGCTGAGTTCGATGGCCTGCACCGTGTTCCCGTCTTTGTCACTCTCAAACGCAGGGGTTTTATGTCAACTAGGATAAATTACTACCAAAACTCGACAGCATCATTTCAATAAGCTAAACTGATAATTAGTGGGGACATCTCGCCAAATCCTGGTCCTACGAATGGCACCATTTTCGACAGAACAGCGTCTTCGACGCCTTCTTCGAGAGGAAGCAAATCAAATTCAGCAAGGCATAACGCAGTTCGAATCTCACACTTGAATATTAGATCTCTCAAATGTAGAGAGCACTACCTCCTTCTCAAGGATTTAATTGCTACGAAAGACATTGATATATTTACTCTTTCCGAATCCTGGCTGAACGAAAATGTTCTTGATTGCGAAATCCAAATTCCTGGCTTCAACATCTACAGGCTGGACAGATCTCACAAGCTTGGCGGCGGAGTGTGTGTCTATGTCAAAGAACATTTTAAAGTCCAAAGCCTGGTCAACATTTCTGGGATATTTCCATCTGGTTTACATCAATTATGGCTTAAAATACAGATACGTAATCTTCGTTCATTCCTTGTCTGTACTGCATATAGACCACCAAACTCGTCTCTCTCGCTTGCTTTTGAAGAAGAATTGAATAATTCTTTAATTTCTGCTCTATCATACAACAAACCTGTTTTTATTTTGGGCGATTTAAATTGCAATCTATTAAATCCAACAGATTCAGGAGCGACAGCATTGGAAGCCTTTTGCTCTTTATTCAATCTTACTCAACAAATCTCTCAACCAACAAGAGTTACTAAATCTACAAAATCTCTCCTGGACGTCTTAATTACTTCAAACGATCAACTAGTAATAAAGTCTGGTGTATTTCCATCGTCCATAAGTGATCATGATGCAGTTTATGCAAATCTACGACTTAAAAACAATCGCCGAAAACCAATTTACATAACCTCAAGATCCTTTAAAAACTATAACCGGACGGCCTTCCAACAGTCGATGTCATTTGTGCCTTGGTCAACAATTCTAACAATATTTGATGACTTAGAAGATAAACTGTTTGCCTTTGATTCCCTTTTTAATGATGTTCTGGATGATTTTGCTCCTATTAAAACTTTTAAATCGCGGGGTCGACCTAACCTTTTTATTACTCCAGAGATAAAAAGCCCAATGAAGACAAGAGATTATTGGAGAGCTCTCGCAAGAAAAACAGACGATTCGCTCGCTTGGTCAGCCCACCATCTATATCGACCCCGACTTTCTCTGTCCGACCTCGTAGCTCAGTCGGCAGAGTGACGGTAGATCTA
>JAEMPF020031614.1:0-12301 GCA_022496165.2 Catalaphyllia jardinei | reverse complement strand
TTACTTCATTTGTGTTCATAGTGCTACGCGGCACAACATTCAACATTAATATTGAGACATGACTTCCTCATTTTTACTCGGGCTTTCCAAAGGAAACGCCCGAGTTGAAATTTCGGCTTCGTTTTTTTTTTCGTTCAGCCACAGTTTGCAATTCTTTAATTAATACGCATGCGCGAAGATTACTGATGAGTACATGGCATGGTGTAATGGCGGACGGAGAAGAGTTTATGCGGTGGAAGCCGAATACCGGTCGTTTCGCCAACGACCAGTTCGCCAACGTATGAAGTCGATTCGCCAATGTCGAATGTCTGTTCGCCAATGCTTATATACCAGTTACTTCGGGAGCCAACGTCCAAAATACTTTTTCGTTTAGCTCGGCAGTGGATGAAAGGAGGAATAAGTTGTGTGGCGTGAAGTGTTGGGTTCACATATTTAGCGGCTTGTTTGGCTCGGCAGTGGATAAAAGAACGAGGAATAATTGATATGCGTGTAGGCAAAAAGTGGCCCTGCATTCTGTAGTTTAGCTGCGTTGGCGAACTGACATTCGACGTTGGCGAATCGACTTCATACGTTGGCGAAACGACTGGTTAAAGACCGTGGAAGCCGGATCGGCACAAATGCTGCGTACGGATACAAAACGGATACAAAATGTGCTCACAGCGTTCGCGGTAGACCCACACTAAAAGATGAGGAACGCTTTCGGAACGGGTTGGTCCGCAAACCTTACGAGAGATCTCTTTATGAGCGAACATTTATGAGTGAACCTTTCATCGAGAAACATGCTATATCAACTGAGTTATGTTATGTTAATCGAGAGAAGCATAAACTAAAGTCTCATCGTGTATGAAACCAGATGTTTTAGAATTAGACGAGGATACATTGGCAGAACATTTGCTATTTATAAACAATGTAACATTAACATATGAGAAAGATACTTTCTTAGTAACAACTGTTTGTTAATTGGTAGTGCATTAGTGACAGTGATGAGTATTCACTTTGATTACTAATCTTTCGCTTAATTCGTCAAGTGGTTTATCTTTCATGTTCAAGTTACTGTTGTCAATTTTTTATACGAAGATAAATGTTGTAACATTTGCAATTAATCAATGATGTAAAGTGAAATTCACAAAAGGATACTTTCTTAGCAACATGTATTTCTTAATTTGTCACGCATTAGTATATTAAGTGATAAATTAAGTATTTTGATTTCTCAACTTTCGTGTTAAGTTCCTGTTACAGTTGTAAATTTTTATAACATGAAATGATTCACAAAAGATAATTTGAAATTTAACGAACTATTAATTCTTTACAAATTAAAATATTTTTATCATTCATGATGGATGACAATTTCTTCTATGCCCATGGAAGAAAAACACTATTCACTCTGCAGTAGTTGATAAAGAACAAAAGAAGACAAAAGACTCTAAGTTCACAGCCAACTAGTACACACAATCACTCTAACCAATAAAAACGTCTTAAACTGACGTATACTAGCCCTGTAACTCCAAATCCAAACAACCAAATTGGAGACTAATTGTACAAAATAGGCCATAATATATTACAAGGGATCATGAAAAACATCCTCAACCCAAAATATAGTTCAAATGCTAATAACCTTGACCAATGACTTTTACAATTCTTTTCCTGATAAGAAATAACAGCATTCGGTTTTCAAAGTTAGAAAGTGTAATCTCCCTAACACTTTATATTAAACCTGTTGATGATTACCAGCAACCTTAACCTGGAAACATCTGTTAACCCGCTACAACTCTCTAAGCCAGCCAAAACATTTTTACTCAAGTAGAAACCTCAAAAAAAATAATAATGAAATAAATGATTGCTAGTAAAATGTTTGAAACAATAGCCCTTAATATATGGGGGGCATTATCTCCCCCAACCAGCCCAGGAACATGTCTTCAGCCTACATAACAACTATCAGTTTCAACTTGTATACATAAGTAATAACCCTGCATTTTCAACATACCGATACAGAAACAGTTACAAGATAAACCATCATTACAAAAAAAAAACCTTGCGAAACTACGTGCAACAAAACCAGAGTTTCTCTCCAACATAAAGCCCGAGTGAACGCAAATATGCGTCTAGTTGCCAGATAATTGATGCCATTTAACTTTTATGTCCAAGGAATAATGTGTTAAGGCTCGAACGCACACTGCAGTTGTAGACTTCTTCCACGCGAACAGGTGTTCCATTTCTCTGTTTACAGAAACAATGCAGTTTAGCTGCTTAATGTTCAACTCACAATATTATGGAGCGTAAAGGAAAGATTATATGCTTTGAACATTAAAGCAAAATGGATCAATACCTTACCAGTGAGGCAAAATGCTTACCATCATCTAATTTGTTTGGATCTAGCCGATCGATGCATTTGATGGACAGCTGATGGCTCGTCAATTTCGGGAACAATAGTGCGAAAAATGTAATCAACGGAAATAAATTTAAACCATTGAACTTGTCCCGTTTTTGCTAAGGACTAGTATTTAGGGCGTTAACTGATGGGTGGTGATTTAATATGGAGAAGTGTAGCTTTGGAGAAATTCTCGGATCAAACTGTGGCCCAATCATCCCTCCGGGGAAAGAAACTTTTGTGGACGAAATTATCTCGCTTGAGTATTGCAAGACAGACATTCTCGGGCATATGAAACAGTTGCAATGTAGTCGCTCAGAAATAACAACAGAGGCCGAGTTAATTCTTTGTAGAACAAGTAAGACTTTTTTCTTTTCATTTCAGATGTGTCGTTGATAAACTATAAATGTCCACAATAAAACAAACATTATCTTGTTTTTTCCAAAGGAATTTTCAAATATTCACAAGAATCTTTTAGCACATACAAAATATGTGCACAACACAGGCACGGTTTGGGAATCGGTTGGCGAGGGAAAAGAAAGCGCTGCCTGGTACCACAAGAGCTATCGAATCACAAAGAAAACCCACCCATTGCTGACCGAACAATCGACAAGAAACACTCGTGTATAATCAAGTCGATAACGGCAAAGTTAGTTCCTGTTGGATCAGGTATGTTCGTCTATTTGACTTGCTCTTCGGGAAATCTGTTGTTTATATAGCTATTTCCCCTGTCAACTGCATATAAACTACCTGACCGTTTTAGTGGTTTAGAGTTCCTGCGTCTGTGCAAAATCAGGGGTTATGCGGATTTTATCAAAGGTTTGGGTAAAAGGAAAGTAATTAGGAGACAGTTATTAATATATTCCTATATAGCAATATTAGTCAATTCTAAGCAAAAGGCGTCAAAAGTAATGTAAACTGTTGCTACTTACTTTAAGTCGAACGAAGGAAGTCACTGCAAAAGTTGAACTCTCTGAATTCCATGTTCTAAAAAATAGCCGTTTATGAAATTTACATGTCACGCCCCTGCGTTGCGTGACTTAGCATGATGAACGTTCTTAAAAACTTTTACCATACTTGATATCTATTGAATGTAACTCCCTCTGACTACGTAATTGCTGCACTAGTTATTGTAAAGCTTGAGAGGCTTTTTGTCGTGTCTACGAGTCTTTTAATCTATTTCATAGCTTTTCCTTTATTCTGTTTTTTTTTTTGTTTTTTTGCTTGCTTGCTTGGTTTATGTTTTATTTTTATCTATTTATTTTTCGTGTTTTGGGGTATTTCAGCTACCTGTCGGGGATGCAGGGGTATCTTTCTAGTAATGGACAGCCAGGAAGAAACAGTAAGTGTTCAACGGTTTGAAATTGGAATTCACAAAGACTTGCCTATTAAAGAAACAATTTTTATTTTATTTATTAATTAATTTTATTTTATTTTTTTTTTTTGGGGGGGGGGGAGGGGAGCTCAGAAGTATTTTTGAACGTTTTTCTTTTCTCTTTCTTTTCCTGAATTTTTTTTTTACTTCCGACAAATAGAGGCTAGTATCAGAGGCAGGGGAAAAATGCAGGTTAATCATATAAATTATAAACGGAGTAAGTGATCGAATGAATTAAAGATCGTCGGGTATTACTTGGCTAATCACCTCTCTTCTATCCTTCCCTTCCCTTCCCTCCCCTCCCCTCCTTTCCCTCCGCCTCACTGCTATCATTGCCATTTTGTTACGCATAATCGGCTCCTTAGGTAGAACACGAAGAAAATAGCTACACTTTAAGATATTCGTATAATAGTGACAATGATTCGTTATTCGACAGGAGGAAGAAAATAATGGTGCCCGGAAGGCAAAGCTAGAGTGTTGTGACATCTTCCAGGGCTTTCCAGTCGAAACACCTTGCAAGTCAGGCAGAAGGCGATCATCCTTTTATGATCCAAACAGCCAAGGTATCGCTGATTATTCAGACAGCACAGACAAAGATGAGGAAGATGAAAGGCTTACACTTCTAAATGACATACTGAGGCTGTCCGAAAAAGAATCCATCGAACGAGTCTTGAAGGTCCCTTGGGAAAATGCTTGCAAGAAAACAAAGTCATATTATGTTGATAAAGTGCGAGAAGTGATGCAAATGGTTGTAAGCATCCTTTGTCCAAAAAGTGCTGAAATGGTGTGGCTGGAATTGCAGAGAAAGTCCATCATTCCAAATCCTATAGATGTATCGATTTCCAGTGAGTTTATTCAAGTGCTGATTGAATGCTACAAACAACCTGATAATCGTCAAACAGGACGACAGTTGCTGAGCATTGTAGCTGATAAATTGAAATTCGAGGAGATGAGGTCATTATTGCCTTCCCTAACTGAATATGAGTTCAGCATGGCAAGATTGCACAAACTGAAATTTGGAAGAGAAATGAGAGAAGTCAACGAGTCACAGGTGCCCCGTTATCGCGTCGCCCCTGAAAAGCTCGACCATTTTCTGGACTTTGTGACTAGTTCACATGTGATCCAAGATCTGCCGTTTGGTACGAAAAGCTTCAAATTGTCTTCTGGCGAGGTTTTAGATATCCCAAATGTCATCCGTGTAATGGCACCTACGCATGTCGTGGAACAGTATCATCAATACTGCAAGGAGACGGAGTTTCCAGATCCATTACAAAAGAGTACACTAATGAAAGTCATGTACGAAGCTTGTCTGGCCTCTATTCGAAAATGTCTCCTTGATTACTATGTTGCAGAAGGAGGAAAGGCATTTGACGACCTTGAGGCAGTAGTCGATCGCCTTCTTGCTGTTTCAGCTGTGTCAGTTGCCGAAGCAGAAAGTTTAAAGGAATCTCTCAAGGATGGAAAGCAATATGTAAAGAGTGAGTTTAAGGTGAGTAGTTTACCTTGCAAGGAAATGGCTGTTAGACACGCTCATCTGTCAAGCCGCGCCCTTCTCACTCCTAACACGAACGCCGCATGATTAATACCTCTCTTTTGCAATAGAGAGGACCAGTGTCGTTTCAAATAAATCTTTATTGAGGTGCGTGATGTTATTCAGCAAATTTAGTGACAGCAAAACGCTCTAACACTCACCCTCCCCTCCCCCATTTATGGCCATTTCATTGAGTTTAGATACCGGATTTCGGACGGAATCCGGAATATTGATAACTAGGTGAACCTGCATTTTTTAAACAAAGCCGTTACTATTACTCACTACCATAATTAGTAGTAGTAGGTCAGCAGAATTATCCCCGTTCCGGACTTCCCTTGGACTTCCCTTCCTTCCTGCATAATAATTTTTGACTTCCTGCATAATAATTTTTGACTTCCTCCATACTAATGTGGATTTCCTGCATACTAATTCGGTATAGGTTTACTAATAAGCGTCGCTCTAGTACAATACAAACAATAAGGTTGCCTAAACTTGCCCGTTAATAATGAACCCTGATTGAAAAATTCTTTTAACTGTTCAAAATAAAAGCGCGAATTTTTAACGTAAGCGTCATTCCTTCATTCAACTTGAACTCACTGGAAAACTTTCTTCGATTTTCGAAACGCTTATCGTGAAGATGGCTTTTTTCACCAACGTTATTGATCTGCAAGCTGCTTTGAACGCTCGGTTAACTGTCCGTGATTGGGAAACATTGACAAGCGCAAATTTTTGAACGCGTAATAATTTCAAAGGTTCTCTAGCTTTCTTTGAAAACGTTTTCCGATTTTCGAAGCCGGGTTCTTTTAACCCTGTTTGGCTCATGAAAATATCTATTATGTTTTTATCTGCACTCTCAGCTTTGTTAAGAAGAGAGAGAATTAACTCTTAGCTGCGCGAGTTTTCCGCTCCGTTAGTCACGCACTGAACTCCACTTTCAACCCTAGATTTGCATACAAACTCTCCAACGGAGAAACCCATGGGGTTAGCTCTACCATTGAAATGACAACAATAGAAGTTCGGAGCGCTCATTAATTGTCAACACGCAACAATAAACATTTTTGAACAACACGGTTCTTGAATATTACTTTTATTAGCGAATACAAAATAATAATACACAGAAATGAACACACTAAAATTACAACTCAACAAAACTGTTTATGAGTAAAGTATTAGGAAATCAATCGTCTTCATTGTATTGCGAGTGCTTGTAAGGCGAGGTCCTGTGTAAACGTCGAGATCGTCTAGAGGCTCTCTTCTTTTTATAGTCCAAGTAATTTACAAATTTGACAGACTGGGGGCGTTTACGCTTTCTAACTGGTGACAACGATTCGACTGTGGGAGGGGGTGTCAAAATTGAAGGAGGGAGAGTGGGAGATGAGATGGAGGAAGAGGTTGCCATGGTGGATAAGGTTTGCGGGGCTGTCACTTGGGTTGGTGCTTGAACTGGAGTCGCTGGTATGATTTCTGGTGGTTCTTGAACGGGGTTTGACGCTGTTGGTACTTCGCCTGTGGGTACATTCGTAGAAATTTGGTTTGACTCTTTGGGTTGGGTGGATATTGTTGCTTCAGGTATTAAAGATTTGAGCTGGTGTTTATAGTTTAAAAACTTGTTTTGCAACTGCATGTACTGCTTCGCTTTTTGGTCCTTTCCTAGGTTTGTACAATACAGGAGATTATCCATATTATTCTGAATGCGTTGCATCTCCGAAATTGGAGGGGGCGCCATCAGAGTTTGTTGTTTGAGGTACTACGAAAAGATAACCATATGGTCTTCGCACTGCCTCTTCGTACTCTTTGATAAACCAAGCAGTTTCACTTGGATACATTTGTTTGGCTAGAGTCAAAATTTGCAGTTTATCCCGAGGATTCTTGAAAAGGACCAAGTAATGACTGTTTAAGCTGATGCTTCGGTTGCCTTTGCCTTGATGGAACAGATTTTGTACAATGTAACTAACGCTTAGATTTCGGTGATGCGATCCTTTTGTAAACATGTTCACGATCCGATTATCTTTTCCAGCTTCAATCATTTGGTCGTCAATGACAATCAGGTTGCGTATGTTGACATCTAAATAGGAATCATTTTCCAGAGATTTCGGGATCCCCTTGACAAATTCGATTGTTGGTATCATCATCAATAATTGCGTGTAGGCGTTTTGCCACTGTGAATAACACCAGATTATTCTTTCCGGTGGTTGATCGATCACGGTTTGAGCTTGTTGTAACAGTGATTGTACCCAGACAGTTTTTCCCGAACCGGTCATCCCTGCAACCATGCACGTAAATGGATGAACCAATTGAAACCGCTGACACTTTTCTTGTGACATCGGTATCGCTGGAGCAAGACTGGAATTACTGTGTTTTCTGTTCATATGTCTTTGCAAATTATCTTTTCTAGAAAAATCCTTTTCACAAACAGGACAGGGCCAACTCATGCCAACTCATTCAAAGCCTAGCGCAAACTGACAAAATGTGTATGATGCTCCACATTTATATAGGCTTTAATCACCACAATACTCATATACGTTTCCCAAAATTTTATAATTGCGCGTTTTGTTGCCTTTGAGCGGAACAAACTTGACCAAATTTTAATGACGGTTTCCATTTCTTCTAAGCGCTTGACTTACGCTTTTTGGAGTTTCTCCTTTAGTCTTGTCCTAGTTTTTTCACTGATTTTCAGTTTCGTTGGCTGTTCCTATATTCCAAAGGGAACGTTCCTCTAGTATCGACTGTTCCTCGTTTTTGTGTTCCTATTGACCACAAGAGGACCAGATTTTTTGCAAGGTAGGAACAAAACGTTCACTCTAGTGTAAAAGAAGAACATTTAGTTCCGAGTTCCCAACTATAAATGGACCACATTGTTCCCAAATTGGTCATTTAGGACTGTTTTGTTCCGAGTTCTTATCTGTAAATGGAACACATTGTTCCCAAATTGGTCATTTAGGACTATTTTGTTCCGAGTTCCTCTCTGTGAATGGAACACGTTGTTCCCAAATTGGTCATTTAGGACTGTTTTGTTCCGAGTTCCTATCTGTAAATGGAACACATTGCTCCCAAATTGGTCATTTAGGACTGTTTTGTTCCGAGTTCCTATCTGTAATAGGAACACATTGTTCCCAAATTGGTCATTTAGGACTGTTTTGTTCCAAGTTCCTATCTGTAAATGGAACACATTGTTCCCATATTGGTCATTTAGGACTGTTTTGTTCCGAGTTCCTATCTGTCAATGGAACACATTGTTCCCAAATTGGTCGTTTAGGACTGTTTTGTTCCGAGTTCCTATGTGTGAATGGAACACATTGTTCCCAAATTGGTCATTTAGGACTGTTTTGTTCCGAGTTCCTCTCTGTAAATGGAACACGTTGTTCCCAAATTGGTCACTTAGGACTGTTTTGTTCCGAGTTCCTATCTGTAAATGGAACACATGGTTCCCAAATTGGTCATTCACGACTGTTTTGTTCCGAGTTCCTATCTGTGAGTGGAACGTATGGTTCCTAAATTAGTGATCGGGAAACACACATCGGACCATTTTGTTTCGCATTTCTATTTGAAGCAAACAATAGGGCGCGCACAGTCCTGCTTGGGCAAGTTTGATTGCATCTAACCGTCATGAATTTTGTACAATAGTAATGAGGGCGGGCAAGTAAGGGCATGCTTTGGCAAATACAAACATATATACAGTTCCATTATTTGTCATCGGTTCCTGTTTGCCAAATGTTCTTAAAACGGCAAAATGAGCAAGAAGTGCAAAGTCAGTTGGTCGGATATCGATGGAGCGTCACCAAAACCGAAACGCCTTCACTTGGAAAAGGATGAAACCGACAGTTTGTATCACTGCCCAGTACAAGAGTGTGACCATGATGGGTTTCAGAGTCAGAGGGGCTGCAGAAAACATGTTTACACCAAGCACAGTTGGTTCTTTTACTTTGACGAAAAACCCAGTTCGAAGGAAATCACAGATTCGCTTAAGGTAGCAAGCAATGTTTCAATAGAGAGCACAATTCAAGACCAAACAAGTGAGACCACAAAGCATGCCGTAAAGTTCCTTCCCTCCTTTTCATTATCGTGCGACATTGGCGAAGTATTTACGAAATGGCTGACTGGAAGTGGTGGCGGTTACAAGAAAGATCGTGCAGCTCAACAAATAGTTACAAGATGCTTTAAGTTTCTTAGATTTTGTTGTGAAGACGAGGAAGAGTTGACTTTTGACGTGGTGGACTTTAGTTTGTGTTCTCCGAATTTGTTGTTCAAGTTTGTCGACTACTTACAAGACGAATGCAAGCTCGGCCATGGTGGGCGTCTGGGCTACATCGATGCTATTTCTGAAATGATCGACTTCAGGAAACTTCATGGCGCATCAGAGGCAGTCTTCCAAAAGTTCTCTGCAACAGAGTTGTACCTCAAAAGAGCGCGAAAGACAGTCGCAAAGATGATGCGACTGCAGTGGACACAAGATTTAGACATCGAGACACTGGAAGCAAGAGGCCACTGGGCAACAATGGAAGAGCTGTTGGAGGTCGTGCAATTCCATCTGCCGCACTACGAAAATACCGTGAAGATTTGCAAATCGAGTCCAGCCCAAGTGAGCCCCTCAGACCTGACATTTGCCACGAGGTTTGTAGCCATGTATCTGTTCATCAAAGTGAAGGGGTCACGTCCGATGACTTATCAATATTTGACGGTTGACATGATTGCTACAGCTAAGGAAAAGGGTGGATTCATTGATCAGAAAACGTTCAAGACTGCTGGAAAGTATGGCTTTGATTCTTTGATTCTGACCGATGCAAACATGCAAGTGCTCAATGGTTACATCTCGTACGTTAGACCTTTGCTTAAACCCCAGTGCGATTTCGTTCTCGTCAACAGAAATGGCGACCAACATGGTAAATTGGGCGAGATCATGAGCAAACTGGTATTTGATGCAATTGGAAAGTACATCCATCCCACGCGCTATCGCCAAATTGTTGAAACGCAAAGCCTCAATCAGCTCACTAGCGAGGAGCAGAGGATTTTGTCAGAAGACCAAAAGCACAGCTCTGCTGTTGCTAAAGTACACTACCAAAAGCAACGATCCCGAGAAGTTGCTTTGAAGGGTCACGAGTGCCTACAGAAACTTCAAGGTGCCAAGGGCTCAGAGGTGGACGAGGACGTCCACGCGAGACTCGGAGATTCAACTTCCAACGCCGTGCCCTCTGTTGAAACAGTGCAAAATATCATCTCCTCCCCCAAGAAAGATGCCCTGCCTAAAAGAATCTTGCGCTCTCACAAGAACATTCGTCACGTTTTGAAATTTACAAAAGAAGAGGACGATTTTTTAAAGAGAGGGATAACTAAACACGGGTTTGGACAGTGGACTGCTATTTTGAGAGACCATGATTTCGATTTTCGAGACGGAAGAACAGCAGATTCTCTAAAAAAAAGGGCTGGACTCAAAATGCCTCAAGTTTAAAAACACTACGAATGTGTACAAAAAAAGTAGTCAGTCTTAACGTCAAACTGTATTAATCTTTTAACTGCAGTATACATTATCATTAAACAGTTCATTGAGTCATATGTAGCTTCAACTTAAACACATGAAGAACAGCTCTTGTTACGCCTAAACTTCTTCTAGTAATATTCTTTCCGTCAAGAAGTGAAATTACTGTTTCTGACTGAAATAATTGAGCAGTGTTTTTCGCGGTCTTTTCTCTCCCACTTGACTAAGACCACGACGCTTTGACCTCTTTCTCTTAGTTTTCGTGCTGTTACGCATCAACTCCTTTGAAACCTCCAGGTCAAAGGCTCGGTACAGGACTTGGTTCATCGTCTTCTACTTCACTACCTTCGCTTTCCTCGTTGATGCTTCCGTTTTTCTCTTCTTGTGTGGATATCGCACTAAAGTGATATTAGACACAAAGATGCAATGAAACGAATGCTTAAATAGCCGTCGTAAACTTGAGAAAGTGATACGAATAAATTTAATGAACTGTAAGGTCAGAAAAAATAATAGTGTTTTATGTTTTTTTCCCCTCAAGAGATTGTATACTTTTGCCCCCAACGGAGCCTTTCACAACGAGAACCTTTGATATAGCACGGCTTCATTTGTACCCTTACGATTCTAATACAATATTGAATATATCTCACAGAAGCGTCCTGAACTTTTGCCTCGCCGTTTAGCATTATTCATGGGTTTATTTCGCCTTTTCTTGTGATGTTTGCGGCAGAAAACAAAGGGTAAGGGATAGGCATTAATTGGACTTCGGAACGCTTGTAGCTAGCGTTACGCAACCTTAACTCGCACTTTCCTCGCTGCGGCTAATATACAAAGGAAACCAAGTTGACAGAAAGCGTGGATTATTCATCTTGAAAAGTTGACGCCTTTTTGCAGCTTGTTGTCATTATTGTCCTTTTCTTTGCGTTCGCATGTTTTTGCAAGAGGTCAGGTTGATAATCGCACTGGTATTGAAATTTTCCTTCGCACGAGATTTGGTGGTTGATATTGATGTGAAGAGTTGAAGGTAAATCTCAAGACTACAGGCTGCTAACTATAGTCGTTTGAAAGTTACAGCCAAGATGCAATTCATACCTCGTAAAATCCGTGAATTTAGTTATCACTCTTAGGTAGTAGTGAATTCATATGAATTCAAACTGTGGATTGCCAAATAAACTCATCAAATGTTATGCACTCGGAAAAACACAGTTCTTCAAGAAATACCAGCACTGTAAATTGTAGAAGAGAAGAGTTTGGATGTTGATATTTCCGTGAAATCCGTAAAATCCGGCATTCCCATCTCATAACAGGAGTTAACATTTGCTGATACTAGCAGGATCAGCAAAGCGAGGAGCTCTAAGGCATCAGCAAAGGCACAACTCTTCTTCAGGGGACGGAAATGACGGATTTCACGGATTTCACGGAGATATGAATATTTAACTAGTTACTTCTTTATATTACTGTAAGTATCTTTATTAATATGATATATTGATATATATTCCTAAAATATACTTACAGTAGAAGAGAGAGAAGTATATGATTAAAAATTCATGTTTCCGT
>JAEMPF020031613.1:6610-24780 GCA_022496165.2 Catalaphyllia jardinei | reverse complement strand
ATGTTACTATCAGCAGGGTTTACAAATTATAAATTATAATTATATCTCCAATCAAGGGAGGTCAAATCCTCTCTCCTAGTATTAAGTATTCTTACCTCACCCTTCGTCTCCTTAAATTGGGAGCAGTAACCTGTTGCTACATACCCCTTAGTCTCCAGTATTATTACAGTTCAGGTTTCCCCACAAACTGTTGATACTTATTTGTCCTCCCACATGATGAGAGGCATTCCAAGACAAGTCTCTCACTTAGAACACATTCTTACACAAAGACTCCGAAACAGGCCTTGAATACAGGCCTGTTGATCTATAGTGTCCAACCAATAACCACTGGGCCACTGTACATGTACCTCACAAATCAGTACATCACAAGCCTCTGAAAATAACATCATTCTTATATTGTCATCATACTTGGAAGTGTATCAATAATCTGTTTATCCAGGTCACCCCAAGACACATCCGATAGGAACTGCTTGATTGCAGCTAAAAAACAATACAAACTCAAGAAAGTCAGTTGGAACTTGCATGTAGCACTCTAAACATTCTGCTCCATTTTAAAAATCATTAAATAAAAGCATATTGCAGACAGTGTGGTGCACTGGACTGGAAAGCAAAATTGTTTTAAAACATTTTCAGTAAATGAAAACATTTTGCTGATTTCAGACATTTTCCTTTTCATTCAAAATTAAAATTTGGAAAAGCCGCTGTCAACTTTATTGTTACAACCGTAGATGCAGTGGTAACTGACGGGCTGTGGTGTTACATAAAAAATTTGTAATATACTGTATGTCTTAAGGTCACCCTAAAAGCGGAGCTCCTGTAGCCCAATAAGGCTAACCAGGATAAGGCTGAAGTTTGATTTGAGCTTCGGAACTTCGCGGTGAGGCTTTCTGTATCTTGTTTGGCCTTCTATTTTGAGTTTAATAACCACAAAACCGATACACAAAACAAAAGCTGTTAAAAAAATTGTATATAAGAAACAGTTATAATTTGGTTTACTTTTAAAGCTGGATTAGAGTTAACAGGCTCCCAAACAACCCAGCTCTGTTTTCAACAATCATTTTACCTGACATGAGCCTGTGATTCAATTAAAAACCAGCACTTGGTTAGCGGTCAACTTTAATAAAAAATGTGACCTCAGTGATTAAACCGTGACCTCAACAAGCTATAAACTTGAGCCCATGAAATGGTCACGTGATACCGATATCTTGATTTGACAGGTATCAATTGCTCATATACCATGATGTCAGATATATGAAAAAAGAACACGTTAAACCAAGGCTGCATGTCTCTGTCAACCTATTATTTGGAGGATGCCCATCATCTTGTGCGACTCTAGCCACCGTCATATGTACATGCCCGCGAGCAATACCACTAGCCATGAAAACCATGAGGAAATCGACTCATGGATTTCCTTCAGTTTCCTACATGTATATAGGTATGGGGCTCTCCTTGGCAGCCCTTTGGGCCAACGGAGCTCTTCTATTACAGATACAAATGCCAATTAGTTAGAAAACGTTTTTTTATGATTTTCTATACTTTAAACTATAAACAAATTTGAGATATTTTTTGTGTTATAAAAACTGACTCAATATGTGGTGATTCAGTGATTTCAGTAGAATTCATATCACTGTTGATTATCTGGGGAGATACTAAAATCTATTTGTCGAACTAGTCAGATTTCCAAATACTGACTTCTTGAACGATGTTCGATTTGATGTTGCATTTCCGAAGATATTCTAAGCATGCTTTGGCAGCAGTGCTCGAGTCCAATTTCCAGAGATTGGGTGTCCATCAATATTCAATTTTCCCTGATATTTCAGCCCAATATTTTCCACCGAAAGTTTACATCAAGTAGTACACTTTGCCCCCGAAAATATTGCATTCTCCCGACTACAACTGCCCCTGGGTCTCTGAGAATGCTAAAAAGGTTGGCCTAAAATGTAATCATCTTTCGCCTTTAGCCTTATCGCCTGGGGATTAAGCTGAGGGTGGGAGATGACTGGCATTTCAGGGTACATAAACAATAACCTCCATTTGGCGTGAAAATATGCTAGGACATTTGTTCACAGACATTATCTGTTCCAAAAAGGGAAATTGTGAGCTTTGAGGAACAGATGATATAGTGTCTAAGGACAACAATCCTGGCATATTTTTGGCCCAAATGAAGGCCTATTGTCTTAATTGTCCTTAAAATCTTTTCACAACACACATTATTTATATTGGAGAATGTCCTTGGATATTGCCCAGTTTTAGCTGGGGAACATTCAGTCACATGATGTATTTAGGCCAATCCCACATGAGCGAAAATATTTCAATTGATGGATTATAATGAAAAATATGTACAAAACCACAAATGAGATCAGGAACCACAGAGTGGGAGGAAGGCCTATAGCCCAACCACTAGTCAAAAGAGCTCCAGATAATGTGGATATAAATATACAAATTTTGCTACTGGGCTTTTCCCACAGATTAGACATTTTCTCGCTAAATTGGTCAGATTTCCGAAGATATGTTGAAGCAATAGAGCACTTTTTCCATGTTTACATAACATAGCCTCATCTAAACATGAGGAGGATTGGGACAATGCTCCCAACCCTCTGAGTGTTAAGATGAGGCTCTGTAAACATGCAAAAAGTTCTCTATTGCTTTTATAGAATACACATAATTTTTACAAATACGCGCAAATCTGAAATGCTACAACCTTGTTTACATACTCTCATCTAAACACACCTATCGACTAATGAGGGTGCACATAGTGGCTCAGTTATTTTATAAACATGCTTCGATCATAGTTAGCTACGCTTCGACAGAGCTCGACTTTTCAAAATAGTGGATTGCCGAAGATGTTTGACACTGTTCGATTTTTCAGAGGTTACTGAAGACGTTTCATTTGCCGAGTTAGTTGAATTTCTGAAGGTTTTCTTCTTCAGGAGTACTCGATTTTTTCGAATTACTAGCACTTTTGCAGTCACTGAAGATGACTGTTCTATTTGTTGAATTAGTCAGATTTCCAAATACCGACTTCATGAATGATATTCGATTTGATGTCGCATTTCCAAAGATATTCTGAGCATGCTTTGACAGTGCTCAAGTCGGATTTCTGGAGATCAGGTATTCAACAATGTTCGGTTTTCCTGAAGGTTATCACAGATAACTGAAGATGCTCTTTTCGTTGAACTAGGCCGATTTCCAAAGATTAACTTCTTCGACACTGCTCAATTTGCTGAATTCGTTGGATGGCCGAAGATGTTCCACAATGCTTCATTTTTCTCAGAGATTATCCAAGATGTTGATCCGTAGTTTTCCGAAGGTTTGAAAAGATCAGACAAGTAGATCATGAATGATACAGTAAGGGAGTTTCTGAATTCATTTCCAGTTCTACAATGCGTTTATGCGCAGTTGGATTCCTAGGATTCAATCACCTATAGGCATCAATTTAGTCTGGAATAAACATGGTATAAGCCCAGAAATACTAAAAGAGAGCTAGTTATTTTTCATGGATGTAAAGACTTTACATTCCTAAATTGCTTGATATAGCCACACATAGGCCTATATAGCTCTACCAAGAGCCTTACATCTTCCTGATCGATAGTAACACATAGTCCTTAGTAAACTCACATAAACATGTATAACTGGCCAAACTTTAAGCTTGGTTGCATTCCAGTAAATAACTTTAAAGCACATTGTCATTCAAAACCTTTCAATGTCCTACAGGACCATACATAATTTAGTACTCCCCATTGTTTTACATAGTACAACGTAGTCCAACAGGAAATAGAGGTTCATCTAATCCAATTTGTGGTTGATCACGCAATCAGATATTGGATCGACATTATTATTTTCCTCCTCCCTTCAACTTACTGAGTGAGAATTAGTACAACTACACTGTAGCTCTCGAAAAATGCAGAGCAAATGTTTATTCATTCCTATAGAGTTTTGACTGCAAAAAAATAAAACAGAAACAACAACCCGCAATCCCAGCTTGAATACAGACACAGCCCTTGGGGGTCCATATGAGCCAAAACCATTTAGGTGAGTGGCAGGCCCAATTGGATATCAACCACACCCTATTCCGACACTCCATCCAGACTCGTGTTTCTAGTGGATTGGTACTCATGGTACTCAATAGGATAGGTTCCAAATTACACTACACGGAAGACCTGGGTAGTCAACTTCTCGACTGTAACCACCCGTCTGGATGGGAAAGTAAAACAAGCACTAAGAGAAGCACATGAAAATCTCCATCCAGCTTAGGAATGCATGATTGCCATCTGTGATCATACCAGTTTCAAAATGGTTGTTTTATTAATTCGTTTTAGTGCTGATCTTGGGTTTTTCTAAGAAGCAAGTCAACGTCCTTATTTACATATTCTATCATAACCAGTAAATTGTGCACAGATGGCCAGGTTGGTCTCAGAAAAGACTTTTCTGCTCATCATCCCACTTTGTTTACATGTTTCCATGTATGATCTCTTCAAGACATTTCTCTGGCCAGGAATCAAACCAATATGAATCCTTATAGGCAACAAATAAAACAGACTTCTCATCAGTAGACTGTTGCGATACCGATATGCATGTGATGAAGGTATACTGCACAGTAATCAGCAATTTAAGGACTAACTTAGAGAAAAACGGGCATTTAGATTTAATAGTTCACAAAGCAACACTAAGTTAGACAGTAAACTTTGTATAATTACATGTTGTCTTCAGTCTCTTCTAGTCTCATCACAAAGAGGTTTTTTTATGAAAAATGAAACTTTCTTTACGAAGAGTGTAAGGGTATGAAAGTTATCTCCTGAAATAAATTGTTTTTGTATTAAGTATATTAGTCAGTAGTTTCACTAGCAACCTTTGTGGCTTCCTTTGGTGTTGATATATGGGATCACAGGAATGTGGGTTCCCACTCCACTGATGAGCAATCTCGTGATCAGCGGGTAAAAGTGTCATTGTCTCCTGTAGGTTTTTTCCAGAAAAGTTGTTGTATGTCGGTGGGCTAGGTTTGAATGGAATAAAAGAGGTCTCCATTAAGTAAGTAGAAAAGTGGCAGAGTTCATTACTAATTTGTTGTCTTGATTACTGCCAAATGCGGGTGTTAAAATACTGTACAGTAGAGATGTGATCTAGTTCAATAAGGGGTTAAGTTGTTATAGCTGTAGAAAAGGTAAAAGGGTTATTAGAAAGAAAGATCTAGTGTAGGGTTATTATTTGTATAAAGATAATGATAAAAGTTTTCTTGATTTAAGAAATTAAATTTTATGGCTAATTTCTTTGATTAGTGTATCTAGACCTACACATTCTACACGTCTGCATTCTAACCTGGCAGTTGTTTCCATTTCAGAATTCCTGCTGTCAGTTTCTTTGTCGGTCACCAGTTTTAATGTTTATATGTACAAGTGTATTTTTCGTAAGAAACCCAGAGTAATTCTGTGTTCCACAGTTACCGCAGCACAGTCACTCTAACTGCTCTTTATGGGTTGGATTGGGTTTGTAAAGTACAGCAGCTGTACATGTATATGGTTTGTTTTAAATGCCAGAACTCCATAAGGTGATCATTCAAGAAGGACCACTTCACTTAAGGTGGCTGTTTAAAATCAGGGAATTATCCACCATTTTGATGTCTTTTTTGTGTCCTGGCTGCATCCTTCTTGGCTTGATCATAACTAAGACTCTTCTCCTCCACTGTCCACATGCTCTATTATAAACCTGAGAGAGAAAATGAAACAAAGCAGGTGCCAAAAACTATTTTTAACAATGCGAAATAACTTGAGTTCATGTAATAAGCAGGGCAAAAATAAAAAAAAATAAATGCACTTCAAGGCAAACGTACCTGTCTTACATGTACATCTTAGTTTGCACCTGCAGTTATAATCTGGTCCATGGCCCAAGGTGGAAACTTAAGGTCTTCCATCAGTGCAGTGCTCATTACAGCACCCTTACAGGTAAAAGTGGGAAATTTCATTCGGTTAATAATATTATCTTTAGTTCTAAGAAAATATGCACACTGATTGGTTAAAAATTGTGTTTCTATAACTCAATGGAGACACAGAACTAGCACGAGCTTTTCACATAATGATAGCACAAGCAAAGAGAATTTACATTTTGATAATCCAAGTTAACAAGTTGTTTTTCTTTTTCTTGTCGTGGTGTTTTCTAAAAGAATTAGCAAACATGTCCTCCGTGTTCCTATCCAGTTATACATGTAGAAACACTCATGAAAGTTTAGGAGAACTCACAAGAGCTGCGGCTCATGTTCCCACAGCATTTCTCATTCTCCCAAACTTCCACTTGTGTTTGTTCTACAAATCGATTCCCTGTTGCTGTACTGTCTGTTCAGTAATAGATCACAGACGAGATCAAAATGTGTAAGAACAAAAAAGTAGATCACCATTGTCTCTGGTGTTCTTACATGTACCACATTTTGACATCTTCTGTGATCCATTACTGAACAGACATATGACAACATGGAATCTATTTGCTAAATATATTGATATTTACAGATAAAACCTTTCATTTCAAAATCTTTCAACATAATGGAAAAGACGGCCTTTGCGCAATTTTGCGAACACAAAAAAAGACATCTGACGCAATTATCTATACAAAATAAAGCAATGTCATGGCTATTATGTGTAGCAAAAAACTGTGATTGGTCCCAGAATATAATGCCACTGTCAAACCTGACTTGAGTGTCACTCCTCATGGAATGAAACTAACAGCTAAAGCCAAACTGAACTGCAAAATCTACAAATCTTATATTAAAGAAACTGCTGGAAAAGGAAAGTCAGTTTTTGTCATCAAAGCAGCCCTTTGAGCCAAAAAGATTGGACATTGCCTTGGATATTGCAGGAATTGAAAAATACCCATGGGAAACTTGTGGTTTCAATTTGAGTTTTGAACCAAAGGAGCGTTAGTGAGGAAGGAATCTTTGTCTTCTGTGGTTGGTGATTCTCAATCAGTTTGATTTAGTGTCAGAGACACATTTTAGCTCAAATATAGTTGAGCCGTGAGCTGTGGTTAGCTATACTTTGCTCGCTGCTGTTTGATGTTTCATTCCTGACATCGATTAGATTGTGTTCTATTGGGATCAACCGTTTCAACCGAAAGTGGTTTACATGTAGGTTAACGCAGTTGACGTTTTCCAATGGAACATTTTTCCAACCATTTTTGGTCAAAATGTGGTCACTCCTGGGAATAGTCATACTACCATGTAACCTTCCTGTCCGTGGTTCCACGGGGTAAACATGGCGGGTGCTCACCGTGCTCGTGCTGCTGTCTCTTTTGTTCTTTCCGAAGTTTTAGAAGATGTCACAGAAAATGAGTCAGAGGATGAACTACGCGGACACCATCTTTCTTGTTTACAAGGAGCATCACGCAAGCAGTACACATTGCACAACTAATAAATCACACAAGTGGCAACTATTAGCGTCCTTGAAAACAACAGCGGTCGCTACCAATGCTTTTTTAACCGTTTCAACCCAGTTTGATGCTGGTTGAAAAAGTTGAGCAACCAAACCAACCGAAAACGGTTTTTTGCCAATAGAACACGAAACAACTCAACCAACCCAACCAACCCGAAACAGTTGATCCCAATAGAACACGACCTTAGTGTGTCAACAGTTATTTTGAGATTGGGAAAAGTTAAATTTTTCAAATAAATTAATCTCAGAAACCTTCTGTTTGTTGGGTTTGTTAAATTTGAGATGAAACAATGGTTCTTGGCTTACCAAGACCAATTTTGTGCTTGGTTCAGTCTCGTTCAACTGCCAACTGAGACTGCTCAAGTAGTTTTTCTGAATCATTTTCTAAAAAAACAGCTTTATCTTTCTTCTTCCTGTATCTCAAACCTGTTCAATGCCTTCACTTGACTTTTTGGTACCTTATCTATTGGCCAGTCACATAAAATAGTATCTAAACTCCTAAAACTTTCCACCATTTTCAAACACAGAGAGAAAAACTTTGTAATGGTGACGCCAATTGTGCATCTGTCTTCTAATAGATCATAGGCAAGAAGCAATCAAAATGCGAGAATAACTTGGGTTACTATATAAAACTAGATAGAAACATGGTACATGTTTTTTTTAACTACAATGAGCTCTTGATGGAATACAAAACTTTCTTTTTATAATAATTGAAGCGCTGAGTGCAAAACCATGCTAAGTGACGATCTTAATAGGTGTTTTTCTTTTTTTGGCAAAAGCGCCTGAAATTTTGCATGCCGTTTTCAATTGAATAGAAAAACATCACCCTGTATTTTTTCCGCTGGTTTGCTCTTCATTTTCAAAATATTACGTATGCAAAAAACTTGTACATGTATGTGTTGTCACGTCAGCACATGACTGCAAAGACGGTAGTTTTACTTCAAATCCTGCAAAATATTGATCTTTTGCAACGTGCAACCGTAAAAAGTGTTGAGTTCAGGTAAAAACCGTTAAAATTTTGATTTCACGTGAACGTGTGACTGCAAAGACGTTAATTTCACTCAAATTACAGCCAAATGTTAATTTTACGCAGTGTGCAAGCTTAAACAACATTGATTTCAGGTCATTTACAGACAGTTAATTTTGATTTCACATCATCAGCATTCAGGTTTAGGGTTATTGCTTAGGGTTAGTGCTAGCGTTAGCAGTTATAGGTCGCAGTTAGAGTTAACATTCAGGGTTTGGGTTAGTGCTTAGAGTTAAGGCTAGCGCTCAAGGTTAGGGTTATTGATTAGGGTTAGCGCTAGCGCTAGCGGTTATGGGTCGAGGTTAGAGTTAACACTCAGGGTTAGGGTTAGTGCTTAGAGTTAGGGTTAGCGCTCAGGGTTAGGGTTATTGCTTAGGGTTAGGCTATATTTGTAGTTGCGAGCGAAGCAATCTCGAAACAAATGTATCGTAGCAAAGGCGTTGTGGACCGAATTTCGTAGCGAGCGAACTGACATGGACCGTCAACATCTCTTCTTCGATTCTACGGAGGAATTTAGTTGGCAGGGATATTTTCAGTGGATTTATTCGCTTCAAGCGGCGGGCGCTCCGGAAATCAGTGTGCGGCCTTGTCTTTCTTTTAGCAGTGGAAACCCAGCGAACAATAACTCGCCGAAATCACGTTAGATCAGCTTGAGGAGCTGGCAAACAACAAAAAAATACAACACAGCAACAGGGTAAGTAGATTTTATTCACAAAATATAAGCAGAATTGACTTTTCCAGCAAAACCATTTCGTTCCCATACAAACCTTTATAAATTCAAACCTTCCAACCGTTGTAACACAACACCCCCATATGCTTGGGCTGCCTGTGGACGGCGAAGCGGTTGATTTCACTTAAAAATGAGCAAAAATCTTCATTTCACGCAGCGCGTAAGCTCAAAAACCTCGACTTCAGGTCAAAATAGGTTAAAATGTTCATTTCACATCAAGGCCTGATGGCGAAGCTGTTGATTTCACTTAAAAACAAGCAAAATCTTCATTTCATGCAGTGCGTAAGCTCAAAAACGTCGATTTCAGGTCAAAATAGGTTAGAATGTTAATTTCACGTCAAGGCCTGATGGCGAAGCTAGTGATGTCACTTAACAATGAGCAAAAATCTTCATTTCACGCAGCGCGTAAGCTCAAAAAACTCAACTTCGGGTCAAAATAGGTTAAAATGTTGATTTCACGTTAGGGTCTGATGGCAAGGCTCTTGATTTCACTTAAAAACAAGCAAAATCTTCATTTCACGCAGTGCATAAGCTCAAAAACCTTGACTTCAGGTCAAAACAGGTTAAAACGCCGATTTCACGTTAAGGCCTGAGGCTCTTGATTTCACTTAAAAATTAGCAAAATCTTAATTTCACGCACCACCAATGAGCAAACTTTGGAAGAATTAAACTCGGCCCATGGCCATGCGCAGGCAAAATGTCTGTTAGTACTGTACATGCAGAGTTTGAGCTAGGATTTGATCACTGGGGGACAATTTGTCCCCTTGTCTAAAATTTTGGGGGACATTTTTATTTTTAGGGAGACAAACAAATTAATTATTATTCAACATTTTTTTTACATTCATACAGGCAAGCCAACAAAAACATTTTCCTCGCTTGGTTGAGCATGAGACGTACATGTTCAGCAGAGCGTCACTGAAATGTGACTTGAGAATGAACTTTAAACGGACAACGTGCAATGAAATACACTTTCCACGTTCTGTTTTAGCTTGCAATTTCTGTACTGAACTAAATCTCTTCATGTGTGCTTCCTTTCAAGATTTTTCCATAGATTTTGAAGCGGACAAATTGTCCCCTTGGCCGCTTTTTAACGGGACAATTTTGATTACAGTACAGGATTGGCGCAATGGCGTGGCCTGGCTCAAACCCTGTACATGTAACCAGTTACATTAAACAAATTAAATTGTTCTTGTTTTTGTATATAATAAACATCTTATTAACCGAGCCAAGTCGGTATGTATGGGAGAATCTTGCCCTCGGTCGTGTGTACAGACCTCACTGCGTCCTGTCTGTACTAACGACCTCGGTCAATATTCTCCCATATTTGTTTATCAGTGGCGCTTTACAACTTAAAATACTCCATAACAATAGTAGTAATACTATTAGTAATACCAATACAAGTGAACATCAAGCAAGATATTTAAAAATAGCTAATGACTCAATATCATGTAAGCTTAATGCACTTATCAATGGTTTGCCCCAGGATGGGGGGGGTTGGGCAATCTAAGGGAATTAGACTTCGTAAAGCACACAAAGGTCGGGATTTTGACATCCATGATCCCCAGGGTGGGAAATTTAACTCAACCGCCATCTTGAAGAGTTGAGAGGCTCTGGAAATGATTGATTAGTGATACACAACCTTGGAAAATACCTAGAATTTGAGCGAATTTCCCGCGTCCAAGGATGGCTGAATGAAAGTACAGTACATGTAAGGGGTACTGCATTAGAAAATGTTGTTTTCTATGCCCATCAGTGCTCTGCCTTTTAAGTTCTATGACATAAGATATTTTTCCTTCAACTTTGGAAAGAAATATTCGTACAAAACCTCATTTAGATCAAAATTTACTTCCTACTTACATGTCTTCAATAGATGTCACCCTGCCATAAGTTTTCTATATTCTCTGTTTATAGATTTGCTAGTATACTCCAAAATGAAATTCTGGTCAATTCTGGACCTTGAATGACAGAAACGGAAACGGAATATAATATAAGACTTATTCCAAGTGTAACAAAAAAAGAAACCTGTGCCAGATCTCATTAAACAATGACAAGTAGTGCTTTTAATAATAATCTTACCTTTGATATTTGATATTTCTGTATTAAGAGAAAGAGAAAACAAACAGCGGTTGCAAACATAATAAGGTTTCGCATGACTTGTTTCTGTATTAATTTTTTAGTAATCTTATTCTACACTATAAGAATAACAATTGTGTCTACAAGAAAATTATACAATTTGTGGTCCCCAGGGGTGGAAATTTGACTTATAATGGGGACCCAAGAGTGGGGAAATTGCCATTTGAAAACCTGAAAATGTCAAATTTCCCCTGGGTTGCCCGACTCCCCCATCCTGGGGCAAACCATTGATAGGTGCATAATTCAGCTATTCCATAAATTTTTATAGATTAGTAACATAATTTGTAGAAAAATCCATAGCCAAATTAAAAGCGACAAGCATTTTCCCTTTAGGAGGGTCTAAAAATAAACTTTGATTATAGATCTAGACATAATTAACTGAAACCACTAATAGTCTACAGTCCATTAACCATTCTACTGACCAAAACAAAAAAAATCTTACCTTAAATTTCCAGAATTTTCGATGCATTCTCAACCTTCGAACGAGACTCCTGGTTTTGAAGTTTTTCCTTTGGGGTTTAAAAAAGACAGAATATCCTGTTGATAAAAATAAAATCTTGTCGGCAATACACAATACGAGCTCGTCGACCGAGAAAATTCACGATAAACGAACCATTTTAATGCGTTCTTTTGCAGATTTCGCGCCATCGTTAAAAGGCTCAGTAGTCAGCGGTTAATCTTTTGGCTTTGTCTGATCTAAGTGAAGTGTGTCGTGAAGTGTCTCCTTGTCATTCCATTGTCCTTACATTTTTATATTATTATTCTTTTCTTATTTGTGTCAGATTTATTTGCTGCCAGATGAGTTACTGATATATATAGCCTACCTTAAATCAATACCGCTAAGCCCTACAATTCGATTACCGATTCTCGCCTTTGTGAAAGTTGTCAAGTCAATCTCAAAATCCTCTCGCTGGCACCTTTCATACACAGTAGTATCCAGTCCTTTGTCGACCTGGGAAACACTCTCCTTCGCGTCTCTCGAAAAAAGAATATATCAAGCAATGAGTGAAAAATGATAAATATTCCGGTATTTTTATTATTTTTGCGAAAAAAAGGCATAAAGGGCCACAAACCTAATGGAAGAAGTAACGTAACGCTCAACTGAATTCAGGGTAGCTTTACACCATTGAATCTCTTGACTCTTAGGTAATACCCTATCCCTCCTTCCCTCCTCCTCTTAGAAAGAATTTTAAACAAATCCTTCATGGCTGAACACTGTTAATGTCGCTACTGTTACCACAGATACCATGCACTTTATCCTTCACGGACATAGTTGGAACATTTCTTTCAAGGGCAAAGTTAATGATAAGTTTTTGAAGTAATTTATCTTTAAAGTAACGCGTTTTCGCTCACTCACGAAAGAGTGTAACAGAATATGCAACCCCTGCTTGAAAACAGGCACAATCCTCTGGGTCAGTTGAGTTCAAATCATCTGCGATGCATACTGACCCCGTCAGAATTCCTGAACCACATTATTTCAACCCTCTGGACTCATGTTTCCAAAGGAAGGACGCATGGTACTCGTGCTACCTGCGTGGCGTTGTTTCCAACAAAGCGTACGTAAGCACCGAGTTCATTTACCAACCTTAACCTCGGGACGTGAAAGTAGACAAGCACTAAATGGAGCGCGCGAAACTCTCCACCCAGCAGGGGAATACATCTTCGTATGGCCGTTTGAATCCCATTCAAGCAAAGTGGAGCTGGTGGAACTCTCCACCCAAACTAGCAGCTGCACCTTTTAAATTTGGTTTCAACTCCGGTTCCGGTTGCTGGCGTATAATCTTCCAAAGGGTTTAAATCCTGTTCAGTTTCAGTGTGTAAAACCGCTTCAGTCAGCTGGCGATTGCATTTTTGAATGAGTTTGAATCCCATTCAAGTCAAGTTCGTCCAAGGTAAGTGGAACGTGTGAAACTCTCCACTTAACTAGTGAACGCATTTTCGAACGGGTTTAAATCCCGTTCAAGTCAAGTGGAGCGTGTGAAACTCTTCACTCAGCTGGCGAATGCATTTTCGAAAGGGTTGGAATCCCTTTCATGTTAAGTGGAGCGCGTGAAACTCTCCGAAGGGTAGCAAAAGTGGGCAGGGAGGGGAAGATGCAGTTTTATGGAAAATAGATTGCTCCTTTCACAATTCACAAGAAAACAAAAAGCAATTGTACATTTCATGGAGAAAGAATTAGGCCATTCACGAATCCTGGAAATACCCTAACCACCCCCCCTCCCTTCTCTCTCTCTCTCTCTCTCTCTCTCTCTCTCTCTCTCTCTCTAGATTGTTACCTGCGTATTTGCTACCCTTTCTCCTTTTCGTTTTTTAATACTTCAACAAACTTTAAAATGTGTTTTGTTGATGTACAGCTTAACTTTACACTTCGTTTTTCACAGCATAACTGAAATGCACCGAATGTTAAGAATTGTGAAGGAAATATCGCGCGTTTTGTCCGGCTAACGTAGCAAATACTCAGTCGTAGGTACAAAGACCACAAAAAACCACTAAATTTTCGATTTTTGCAGATTCCGAAGGTCACTTACGAATAAATAGTTTCCACCCAAGTCCCCGCCAATCTAAAATATTTTTTAATTCTTTCACAGGTCAATTTTTGCAAAAATCCTGTCTTAGGCTACGAAGTAAACTCGACCTTAAACTTGAAGATTTTTTTGAAGGTGCTCGAATCTCTTTTTTCGTCATAAAACTCCTTCTTTTCTTTTTAACAAATTATTTTTTCTTCCTGTGGTTTGCGCTTTGAAAGACGAACCACCTCCATCTTCGAATAATTCCATTTAGGACTTTTTTCACGATTTATTTAGGGAAACGTATTTCGTAGCAAATACGCATTTTGGTAGCAAATACGCACTTCCAGGTTTTGGTGGCGAAGCGTTATTTTTTTGGATTAATACGATAAATTGATGACATTTAAACTCATAAGAGGATAGATCTGACAAGTAATATGCCCTGAACGAACAAAAAAATGATCTTTTTCTCATTTTGTTATATTTAGTATCATATTAAACCTTTTGTCTTTTTTTTTTGTAAGCTAAACGTAAGGTGATTCCGTAGGAAAAGAACCCGCCATAGATTTCCGATGAAACTTGGTATGTTGTTGTTACAAGACAAGGAGATATTAAAAATGTAATAAAAAGAGGGGGTCGCCGTACTTGTTTTCATGCCTCAATGCTGACAAATAGGTTATTAAGGTGACTTTTGGTGATCTCCATGCGTAAGAAATAAGCGCGATTATATTCCTATGCGGTGTGCTATATCATACAGAGTTTGACTTTCTTTTTATTGTTTATTCATCTATGTCCCAGCAAAAATGTTTTCAAATACCCTGCATTATTAACTAATATTTTTATCCTTTAAAGGAAACATAACTTGGACTGTTACATCATCTCTATCTGTAGCATTTATTTCATTTGCCAAAAAAGTAACCATAGATTTTTGTCAATTTTTTTCTTAGTTATTGCGGATATTGTTCTCATTGAATTTATAAAAAAAAGTGGGGTCACCTTGCTCGTTTAAGAGAAAAGAAGCATATATCTCGCTATCGAGCTTAGTTTGAGGGAAATCTCTTACGTTTTGAACGCGCATGCGCTCATGTACGCGCGCAAATGATGAAAAAATCGTGCACAGTAGGGATGCGAAATGCAAAACGTACAGGCGTTGTTTCATAAAGTCTTCGGTCGTTTATGTTCTGTTTGCTATATTTAGTTAATTATTTACAGTGTCCCCAATTAGTACTACAGTGCTAAATACACTCGACACTTAAATAAAGTTAATATTTATTATTATCACACGTATTTGGCTAAGGCAGAGAAGGCGCAGCCCGCGCACTGTTTACACATACAGGGTTCATTTTTAACCGCATAGCTTTCGAAGAAGTTAGGCATTTCGTTTACACATCGCTGATCAAGACCACTTCTGAAACCGGCCCATTTTCAACACGTTGTCAAACGAGGAGCGTTTTCAAAATGATTCGGTTCCGTTCGCTGTTTAAACAAGGAAACAGCTTCGTTTTGAAAACGGTTTGACGCACCAAGTTAGGTTCTTGATCGATTGCTTAATGAGGTACTACCTCATTTTCTCGTTCATTCTTAAGGAATACTTGAGCTACAAGATCTACACCTGAAACATAATAATTTGTTTTTAGATTTGTGCACATGTCCATAGTTATAGTTACTATAGTTATAGCTTATAGTTACAACTTTAACTTACAGACTTTCGCGCCCAAAATTTCCCACGTACAGATTTTTCTTAAAACTTTGACTGCAGGTAGAAAATGATAAGATTAGATTAAAAAGGAAAAAATTCCAGGGTTGCCAAACTGGTGTTGAAGATAAGGCGTATCACAGACCATAGCATTTCTTGGATTTCCAGTTACTCGAGAGGATTCTGGCCGGATTCATTACTATCGGCATATATTTAAGTTGAAAAATCATATCTAAGTTATGTGTGTTTAACACAGCATATATAGGCCTCTTTGATAGATCTTTGCTACATATGTAATTAAATCGGGTAGAGTTAGTAGCCATAAAAACTGCAACTTCTAAGTCACGCACACCTGTATCCATACACTAATTCGACCCTGTTTGAACAGTATATGAGAAATAATCAAAACTTCCCAATTACAGATTTTTTTAGTATAATGAAAAGAATCAGAAAAGAAAGTGATCTGCCGTAAAAACAGTTGGGGTCACCAAGTTAACACAAAGGTCATCAGCTCTATATTTTTTTGAGTTTTGACTGGGTGCGCGCGCTTGAAATACATGACGTGGCACCCGCGTGCCTAATGAATAGCGTGCGCACTAGAGATGCCCAGACGCGAACGTCCTGAAACTAAGAATTTGTTTATGCTTAGCGTGCGTATATCGAGTTATGGATGCACGCGGGAAGTTTGGAGAGCACGAAGGAAGCGTAAGAGTCGCTCGAGGCGCAATAGGAATAAGATAAGACTAGCGTGTGCGCTATGTTATAAGCGTATTTGTCAGTTGCGCCGGTGGGCACTACATTTGTCGCACTTGAAAGAAAAGAAAAGTAAAGAAAAGCAAAGCACATCATTCATTATAAAGGACACTTAAATTTAATGAAATTTCCCCTAAAAGAAGTTAAAAAAAGTAAGTTGAGAGATCGACACTCTGTGTTCTTCAACAAAAGCAGACATTCTTTTGCTAAATTTTGTTTGACAATATCTCCTTACGCAACGTACGAATTACAGCATGACAGTCAACAAAAGCGCCAAAAATACAAAAAAAACGGGAATAGTATTAATTTTATAGGGACGCGTGGAACAACTACAGTTTCCGTTCCTGACAACGGCTCCAGTGAATAAGGAGAGGAGAAATTAAATGACCAGATATATGTATATATCTTTTTTAATTCTGCCAGTTAAATTAAACGTTTGTAACTATCAAGTAAATACTTAAAAGTTATCGTTTTCAACTATATAAATATATCACAAAATTGATGTCTTACACCCGAAGAAAATAAATGGAAAGTGACGTGTTTAATGTAACGGGTAAAGTCGTGTTTTCTCAGACAGAGAAATTCTTCGATGCGAATAAGGAGAGGGGAATGATCATGATTAACTAGGTACTAAAAGTCAACTATTACTTTTTCAGTGATTAAAAGTTGTGTGAAAAATAAGGTGCGCGTTCATTTATGACATTTTCAGCAAAAGAAGAGAATATTCTGGCCTTACGATTGTGTTAAAGTTACACTCGTTATTTAGTTTCGTTTTAAGAACTGTAAAGTATGTTTCGTTAATCGTGTAGACAGTCTAATGCGCACTCACTGAACGACGTTGTCAGTTATTGTGGCTATAGAAAGGACTTTTAAATTCACAAATTCACTGTACGTGTACAACCGAAATGATCTACGACGCAGGCCTATTTAACTGCGTACGCCTTTACTCTGGTTCTGCATTTCATAGTTTATTTTTATCTATCGCTCAAGGTCACACTCATTATTAATTTTTGGTATAATGTGATGATCAACAGTTGTGTGGGAGATATGGTGAGCTTTTATTAACGTCGCTCTCAGAGAACTAAAAAGGTCTTTAAACTCAATGTTAACAATTGGAATAATGGTCAATTAATGCCGAATTAACCAACATTGTAGGCCTTTCTTCTAGTTGCCAAGAACATAGTTTTGGATCTATTACGCCTTCTTACTGATAAAATCATTATTAAAACCGTCATTTAGCTGCATTAAACCTGCCTGCTCGCAGCTAGTTTGAGCCAGTCCTCAGTAAGTACGTATCGCCGTCTGTGGATTATGTTCAAAGATTTTGAGCACATATATTTTCGTCTCGATCACGTTCGATTTCCAGTTAATTCCGCCACATTAGCTCTCTTTGTGGCATATTTGTACGAAAAAGGTTATTCACCTACCATCGTTTTGACATATATCTCAGCAATCGGCTATGTTCATAAGCTGGCGGGTTGTCCGGACCCCTCGAAATCGGATCGTGTACAACTCATTTTGAGAGGCTATTCTAAAATACGTCCGGCCGTCGTCGACACTAGATTGCCGGTTACGTTACCCTTGTTAGAGAGAATAATAGCAGCCTTAGACCTAACCCAACCTTCAAGATTCCAAAGGAAATTGGCTCAAGCTATGTGTTCCTTTGCCTTTTTTGCAGCTTTAAGAGTAGGTGAAATTACTACCCGTCCTGGTCTGTCTCAAAGTAATTTAATTCAAATTCATCAAGTGACTTTTATGAACGACCAAAACGGGAACACGAACCCAGTGAAATTGTCATTTACTCACTACAAGCATAGCGATCCTTTGCGCCCAGTGGACTTACTCGTGTACCGGAAAAAAACCAGTTTGCCCCATATCGCGTCTGCTGGAATATTTAGCACTGCGAGGC
>JAEMPF020016450.1:54890-77359 GCA_022496165.2 Catalaphyllia jardinei | reverse complement strand
TTTTGTTTTGATTTCTTATACCTCGCACATTAAGCGAGATAATTTTTAAATTACATGCCATTACTTTGTGAAAAAATTGTTTTCACAAAAGGTATTGTTAAGATAATGCAAGACTCAATAGCTAAAGACAATGTGTGATAGGAGACAAAATGGAATGCAAAACTATTAAAAGTGAAAGACAAAGACATGGCAAACATAGCAAATTACCTAACAAAAAAAACCTATTCACTTCTGGGAATTAACAAACTACCAGCTATAAACCTCTAATCCTAAGTGCTAACGAGAGAGGGCAACCAAACTGACCCATTTAAACTGAAAGGCATGCAAAATTAGATTTTGGTTTGTCGCTACAATTAATTAAGGAATTGCAACTAGGATAAATTTTAGATTCATAGCATTATAAGGTTTTTAAGTCTTCGTAAGATTCAATCCTTAAAGGTTTAGCATTAAGTTCTGGTTTGAAAAAAATTTTCCCGTCTATAGTCCAAGCCTTGCCATTGTTGTATTTTTTCCTCACTTTTCTCACCTCATTAAACAGTTCGGCTCTCCATCCTGTCAAATTTTCGTTGATGTAAATCTTGCCCGGTCCTAGATCTTGCGAGGAGATATTTCTAAGATGTAGTCTAGCTTTGTATAACAGACTCTTCGCTCTGTAACTTGTAAAGCGAACGATGATGGGTCTGGGTTGGTTCTTGGATTTTACGTTCATCCTATGAACTATGTCGATGTCGCCACGCGTCAAATTGACATCCAAAAGCCTTCCCAGTTCTATAACGCTCTCCACATTATCTTCGTCATCTCTTTCGGAAATCCCGTGTATTACCAGATTAAATTTTCTAGTATATTGTTCTAAATTGTCATGTCTTACTTCAGCCTCGTCGAGTCTTTGCTCCATATCTTTCAACCATATTCTGGATTTCAATTTGTCGTCCTCAAGGGATTTTACTTTCGACGTTAGGAATTTGTTTTCTTCAACTAAGATATCTACTTGAGCCTTCGCAGAAGCTAAGTTATCCTGTAACTCATTGTAGTTTACCTTTAACGAATTTACCTCTAGCACCAGCTTCTCTGTGTTCGTTTTGATTTCAGTAAGTACCTTCCAAACATCAGCCAGTGAGGGCGATCCGTTATCACCTTCTTCGGACGCCATGATAGTTGCAAACGTTTGCGAGACTAAAATTTCGTTTTCTTGGTCTTGGGCAGTTGCAGGACTTTCGCTGCTTGACGAACTGCTTAACTTCTTTCGTTTTCGCCTTCCAATCTTTGGCATATTCAATATTAACTACATTTTTTGAGGGTCTTTGGCCTCTCAAGTGAGCGAGCTTAAAATTATACGTCCATCCTTTGGCACCCGCTCGACCCAGCAGTTTTAAGAAATATTCCTTTTCATAAGGCAAATGAATGAGCCTGTGATGGCGATTCGAGGTAAAATATTTAACAACTAATTAGGCCAATCGAGTTGTGCATGTCTCCAAAGCTTTCTACAAAGTTTCGTTTATATTTTTTTAAACTAAGCCATATTTTTGGCCACGTTCTTATGGTAAACAACCGCTGCCAGGTAACAAAAAAAAAAAAAACCTTATACCACTGCGTACTTTCCTTAAATTTTGCGCTCATGGCATATCGTCTGTGCTAAAGGCTGGGACCTAGTGATTTTTTATTGGTTTATTTTTGAGTATGTGGATGCAAGTTATCCTGGACTCTCATTTCGCCCGCCCGGGTTCAGCCCTTATTGGCGGGAAGAAAGGGAAGTTCATGGACTGGACTACAGGATCAGGTAACAGTTCTTGTAAGGTTTCATGCATGTGAATGGTTTGAAACCCTTTGAGAGGACAATAAAACAAACAATAGAAACAATGCCCCTGACCCCAAAACAATAACGATTACATGCGATCAATGAAAACAAATGCAAGCTCACAAGAGCTGCTACTTTATCTTCTCGTTTTTTTCTGGTTTTATACTATCATACCTTTACAGTGAGTTCCAGTAAATCCAGGCTTACAGTCACAGTGATATGAATTTAGCTTAAAACCAGGAATACAGTCTCCATCCTTCTGACGGGGGGAGGGGGGGGGGGGGTTGCTTTGGCACGGTGTCTGCATACGAGAGAGAAATCATAAATCCAGCAGTCAAGATTAAACCGTTTTACAGTTGTCTGTTCAGAGACCTGGCCTTTGATAGTAGCGAGGCTGATGGTGACCTTGTTTTGAAAGAAACCTCACTACGTTTGCTGTGTAAATCAAGTTGTTCTAATACTAACGTACAAGTTGGTATTTTAAAAATGAGAAAAGAAGACAGGACTGTACCAAAGCAAACTCGCCCCCCTTCCACGTAAACCTTCTCGTGGGACAACTGTGTCGCTGTGCTCAGAGCCGGCTTAACGTAACTAATTTTAAGCAATTCATAATTATGTTGTTAATAGATTCAGTAACTTTGGCATACTTGAAAAATGGCTGGCATCTTGCTGTCATTAAGTACTTCAAATTTTAACCTCCATTACAATTTGAATGGCATTTTTTAAAATTCAAAATGACTGGGTCTTTGGTTTTCGTTTTACGCTTTTGGTGGTAGGTCAACTGCAACCTAAATATCATTCTTTTAACTTACCTTTTTAATATGCGGTCTTAAGTTAATCATGAGCGATGTTATTATATTGCCACACATCTACAGAGCTTTTAATTTGTTTCAACTTTACATGTTATGTCTCTAAACCTTTTTGTGGGTAAATGTAACCATTTATGGGCAAATAAAGCCAAAAACACACTGAGACTGGGCACTTAAGTAATTAATCACCAGACATTTTGACCTTTCCCTCCACCGCGATCATTACCTCTAACATTGATCCAGAATGTTGCCTCTTATTTCCAGTAAAACAGTGTTCAGGTATTTAAGATCAGAGTAGTGTAATTGAAAATAGGTGTCAGCAGGCTAGCTGCAACAAGCACTTTAAGCAGATGTTTATTTCGAATAATATTAGTAAATCTTACGTTCGTCGGTTGGCAGGTATGCAACGAAATAGCAATAAATAAAGCAGTCATCATCCAGAAAAATCTTTGAGAATTTCAAACTAGTAGAATACATAGATGACGAAATACTTTCGATAATTCCTTTCCTTAATCTAGCCTAATGGGCAAAACAACGTGTGGCTGCTTCTAAGTAATTTTACTAGAAGAGTTTCATACCCAAAAACGACGTTTATTCACAGGTAGCGAGTACAGCTCGGCACAATTGCTTCCTTAACACTGAATTATATGGATGCGTGGTTTACCCGAGATAACAATCTGTATGACAAAAATGAAAGGAAATAAACTTAAATACTAACACATCACCGGGAAAAAAGGCTTACAGCAATTCACAAAAGGTATAAAAACTGTTCCGTAACCGTTTAGGTCTTCGATAACACATGATACGATCCGATGGAAAACGATTTTGTTTATATCTTCAGCACCACGCGATGCGAAAACAAAACATGGTGGAAAGCACGACTGTGAGCGGTTACCTAGCTCTTAAAGAATGTCCGCTGACATACAATCTGGCTGAACTGCAGCCACACAACGAATCGACGTCAACTCAGCAATGGGCTCCAGTGGTTAAAAGAAGCGTTCGTTTGTTCAAAGCAGGTTTTTGGCCCTGACTTGTCTTTGGCCAACAATTCGCACAGATCAAGAACTTTGGGGTCAGGAAATGTCGCTATATTAAACGAAAAGCACGTGGGCTCATCATGAACGACTTGTTTTGTTTGTTTGTTTTTTTCGCAGACAGACGTTTTCCCCAATCCCTTTTGAAGATTCCAAAGCTGATTTGTCTAAATCGGGAAAAAAAACATTTTGGTCAGACGTTCCAAAAGTTTTAGACAGAACTGACGCCGTAATGAAAATGGCAACACTTAGAAACATCTTAACAGTGAGACGAAGCACAACAATTTCAATAGACTTGTTTTTTTATACTTTAAAATTCAGCTTTAGGTATATCGAGGCCTGGAGACACAAACAAAGAGACTGTCTTGTTTGTTTATTTTTCTTTGAGCCTGTAACTAAACCTGGATACATGCAGTCGGTTTGATTTTTATGCTCCGTAACGGTAGGGATTCAACTGTGAATTTAATTAGTTGTCTTGATTGCCCATTCTGATTGGTTGTCCGCACACCTATTTAGTATGAGTTTAGGTGCTTCCTAGATATCTTGCCAATTTTCAATTTACTATAGACATTAGAACTCGCCGTTTTTGGACCTTTGTTTATGATAATTACGGTCTGCCATTAATTTTCCGTGTTCCAATTCTTGGTTGAGAATGCGAGAAAATGATGTCATTTTCTCAAAAACACGGCACGGTTTGAAATTATAATAACATTTAATGTAAAAAATTGAACGAACATATGAGCCAAATTTTTGTTATTCTTTATGGGAATTGCTGTACCAATTGTTGTTAAAATTTCCACCCGCGTGTTATTTTTGAGAAAATGACCTTTTTTCTTCAATTCTCACATAGACTACGAACATGGAAAATTAATGGCGGCCGTAAATTCTCTGAAATAAAGGTCCAAAAAATATGAGTTTTAAAGGTCGGCACGCGCGAGGGGACTAGTTTACACGAAGGGACTGGCCGCAGGGACTTGTCCCACGAACAGTTCACATGAAGCGTTTTGAAGAACAAGTCGCAGGGACTTGCCCCAAAAATTCAAACTGGTTTGAATTCGTGGGACTAGTCGCACGGACCAAAGTTGGTCCCTGTGACTAGATTTTGAAGCAAAAATAGCCAGTTCACACGATGGGACTAGTCGTAGGGACCGCTCGCAGGGACTATTCGCAGGGAGTAGTCGCAAGGACTAGTTTCCCTGTGTATGCCGTTCTTAATGTTCGTAATAGATTGAAATTTGCCAAGATATCAAGGAAAGACCTATTGTGTACGAAAATGTGAAAACTGGTTATCGCGAATTTGATCATAGTGGCACTTTAAGTCGTATTTGAAAATTCTTTCCAAATGTACAAGCCTTTTGGCGAGCTAGAGCAATCTGAAAGAAGTTTCAATTCAACTTTCACGACTGAGTAGTGTAAATCCATAACTGACTGAGAAAATTAGGAATCCGCGAACGTTAATTTGCATTGCAGTGTAAATTAAAATTCAATGATAAATTGACCTGCTCTTAGCCAGTTATAATGGAGTAATTTTCTCAGTCGTATAATAATAAGTCACGTAATCGACCCGTGCGTGATTAAGTTGGTGTCCAAAAACCGGTATCCAATTACAATTGTTTTGAAACTGGATATCGTACCTGTTATTTGATAATCAAGAGAAACGGGCGATTCTCCACTCAACGATGTGCATTATAATTTAAAAGGATGAAATGGACTGCGAAGTTTACATATTCAATTTCTCCAATATCATAACTCATAATCAGTTTAATTTACTATAGATTTGTCAAACTGCCAAGAGAAAAATAAAAAAATGCAAACCATTAACTTTGAGAAATGTTCACCGTAGTTGTGTTTGCAACGTAAACCTATTTAGTATTGCTCTTTTTGTATGATCAGGTTTGATTCTACTTTTCAAGTTCCCAGCTACTTTCAGCTTTTGTACAAAATTAAAAGACGTTAGAGAGAGAAGCGCTGAACATTATCAAATGCTAAGGACTTTTTCATGCCAAGGAGTCAGGCTTCAGTCTTTTGTTATCATATACGCTTCTCTTGTAAATACACTCTTGTGTACTAGCAAAAGTGCTATATCAGTGAGTCATGGCTGAATATCGAATCGCTTATGCCGGGAACGCAACCTCACAGACGTATCAAACTTGGGCCTAGTTTTGTTCGCAGCTGATATCTCCTCTCAGGTCATCAAAGTTGATATGACCCCAGTGGTCAGAGCTGGCATCAACTAGTCTGACCTGAGCGCGCTGACCTATAAATTCTTCGACGTCCCAGTTCTCACGAGCCATTGTTTCCGTGCACTTACCAGCGGCCCTTCTGACAGCCTGTAATATAAAAAGAAATAAAAAAAAAGTTAAAAAAAAAGAAAAGAAAAAGAAAAAATATATATTAAAAAAACGTATAAATGTCCTCACTAGCTAGATAGCACGAATTTTTTCACGGACGTAAGTGAAAGTTATTGCGTTTATTAGAGGCAGGTGCTGTCCCTTTTTAACATTTAGGCCGAGCATTAAAGTAATTTGGTTAAAATTAAGAAATTTTGCTAGTTTGTTCCCCGGGAGACAATCTTTGAAAATGAAGAATGATCATCGCAGTTTATTTTCCAATTTAAGCAATTGGAAAGATGAAGCCTGAAAAAAACCATTTCTCCAAGTTAAATGGTTTGCCTTGATTTTTTCAGGCTTCTTCTTTCCAATTGCTTAAATTGGAAAATTAACTGCGATGATCATTCTTCACTTTCATCTACAACCGCAGTTCAAATATGAATTATTTAATATATACTTCACATCATTTGGAGACAATCTTTGTTGTTCAAGTCAATGCGCAAAATACTGACCGGCGCATGCCGAGTACACCGAAATAATCTCAGGTGACGCGTGACTCGTTAAGACCTGGATTATGCTTGTGCCATCCAACCTGTTTTTTTTGTTTTTGTTTTTTTTTAATCCAATTTGAATACGTTACGAACACATTCTTGAACACTTTTGGATACTCCAAGTGTACGTCATGTTCTGAGTACGCCCTGCTCTAGCTAGGATACTTTGAGCCCTCGTTCAACTCGAACACGTCAAGTCTCAATGCTTGAAAACCCTTGAATTTTACAAGTGTATATCACCTAAGGCGTTCGCCTTGGGATTTCTAGTATTCCATGGAAATTTACGGTTTTGAACCAGTAAAGCAAGAATTATTTTAAGAAGAATTTGAACGTGCGTTCTGGGCTATCGCTTTTGGGGATATCGTCGGGTATGCTTATACAATTCTGGTTACGCTGGTTAAAGCCACATCAATCCCCCAAAAAAAACATTGGATCAAGAAACAAGTTCTCCCCTTCCCCAACTTGCAATGCTGATAATCAGGTGATTTTTCTCCTTTTGGTTGAAAAAAAAAAGAAAAAAAAAAAAAAAAAAAAAACGCGTCAAGCATTGTTTAGAGGGGATGGGGGATACGTGATCCAGCTCAACTACTACCATTGTCTGGGATTGTAGCTGCAGGAGTATTCATTCTCTGGTAAGAAAAGAAGCGAATAAACCATCATGTTTTTATGATATGCACATAATTGTGTACTTTGGAATACTAGGAACATGACAAACATGTGTTTCTGCCCAGGTCTGATAGAGCAAATGAAACGAAATTTGATGCAATGCTTGCCTGGTTGCTGACAATCAACTCTGCCCGAACTAAGTTTATATCACAGCCTCCACCAAGCAGGAAATTGAGGTTATTTCCCTTGATATAAAAGCATGGAGATATAAGATTTCCTTGGGGAACATCTCCTTGCACTTGTCCTGCTGGTGTTTCTTTAGACGGACGATGTTCGTATCCTCCAATCCACCAATCTCCTTGTTGATTGGCAGGTTGCCCGATGCGAACTGTTGGATTATCACCGTAAGTGGGCTGATTATTGAATACCGTTCCATTCCTTATCCATCCACTTATTCCGTCTTCAAAGTCAAGTTTGCAAGCTTTTCAAAAAACATAAATAACCAATGGTAAATTTATTGAGTTTCATCGGCCTATTTGGAGGTAAAAAAGGACTGTCTTCGAATTCAAACTTAGCTATTTTCAACAGCATTTTCAACAGTAACGGCCAGAGGTTTTTGAACATTCCTGAAATGGGAAAATATATTAGGGACTGTGTACTGCTCCATTCGACCCGCATGGAAGCGGAATAGAAGGAGGTGAAGGTAGCTGGCGAAGGTCGATGGAGATAAGAGAAGTAGACTAGCAAGCTGAGACAGTCATGCACGAGACAGAGAGAGTGATGGGAGTTAACAGACTTCCTTAAGGAAATATGCCCCCACTGAGTAAAATCGTGCAAGTCAATTAGGTCATGTTATTGGTCACTTGTCTTTGTCATCGCGTTCATGCGACGTTTGGTGTTTTTTCAGTCGGTTGCTAAACATAACATAACTGTATTATACGTTTAAAGGGGCACGGAACATACTGTATAAGCTAATTTGCCACGATTTATGCCGCACCACAACGCCGGCAATGTAACCGACGAATAAGCATTTCATTTTAAGTTGACAGCAAATTTCCATCCGTTCGTTTTTCCCAGTAGAATCACCTAGAAACTGAAAATTGTTCGAGTTAACGGGTCTTCAGGCTAGGACGGGTACATTCCAAAGGCAGAGGGAAAATAACCTCGCTTTTTAGTGAAAACGTGCATTATTTTGTTCATCGAACACAACACTGTCTTAATCTTCAATCTCTCTTCCTTAAGTTGTTACTGCTCCCATAGTGTTTTTATACGGTTATCTGTCTTTATTTAAGAAATAGAAAACATGTACCGTGTTTGTATCGAGTTATACAAACACGAGTGGAAGTTTGGGAGAACGAGAAATGCTGTGGGAACACGAGCCGCAGGCGAGTGTTTCCACAGCTTTTGCGAGTTCTCCCAAACTTTCACGAGTTGCACGACGACACCACGACGAAAAAAGGGAAAACAACTTGTTAACTTTGATTATCACAATGTAAATTCTCTTTGCTCGCGCCATCACTACCTCTCGTTCTGTGTCTCCATCGAGTTTTTAACCAATCAGCGCGCGTGCTTTCTTAGGACTGTTTTCTAAAACCATATACCTGAGCAGTGAGTTCCAGTATATCCGGGCTTACAGTCACAGTGATAGGAATTCAGTTGAAAGTCAGGAATACAGTCTCCATCATTTTGACAGGGGTTGCTTTGGCACGGTGTCTGCTAGATAAAAAAAAAGGAACAACAACAACAAAACATGATCAAACTGCCTCTTTTTCACGATTTATGATAATACAAGTATAAAAGTATAGAGAGAGGACCTGCACTTTTAGCTAGCCTGTAGATAAAATTAAAATAACTGCATGAATAGTCTTACAGTTTATATTATGACTAAGAAAACTACTTTATCGCGATTGGCTAAGACTACGCTGATTTACCAGAATTCGTTAAAAAAATTGAAATTAAAGGCTGTAAAATAAGCATTGCGATCTATTTGATCATCATCTTTGGAGTCCGATATTTTAATCAGAAGTATGATTACAGACAGAATTGGACGAAACGATGTCCCGTTGACAATTTAGCATAATCATTGCAATTTCAAAACAAAAAAGCAAAAAGTTTTTCTTAAAAAAAAAGCTTTTAATAGCAATACTTAAAGTATGATCATTATAATTTTGTGATATGGATAATAACTTGAAAGACAGCCACAGCTTTGAAGGGTTAGTTGTTTTTGCTATAGTGATTACAATCAATTGTGATTAGTGGATTTAGCTGACAGGACGTACAGTGTAAAATGATCGGCTCATGTACAACTGTCTGATTACAGTTGTCCGATTGCACTGTTCGAGAACAATTTTGCACATTAATTAGTGCAAAATATAGTGGTTTATGCATCAATCACATTTGTGTCAATTGAAATGCCTATGATTATTATGAAAACGGACGCCTAAATGAAAACATGATAAAAAAAATAATAAAATAAAGTGACGTCACATTACTTTTCGTGGTAACTTTTCTTTCGCGGGCTTACAGTTCTGGATACTTTTTTCTGTTGTTTTCCTCTGGTAAAAATTGCCTTTTCCATGAATTTTAAGCTTACCTAGATTATCTTTTTTCTACATATTGACAGTGACATTAAAAACCTCCCAGAAATTAATTTGCTCGTCATTGTAAGAGTGAAGGAGATGTTGATTAAACAGAGTAGCAGAGCTGAATAATTCATCGTCGGAATCGTTCTGTTTTGGCGTTGTAAGTATCGCCTCCCGGCAAGTTTGTCAAACGGTGCTAGATGAATTAACCATTGTTCAATCACCAAAAAAAAAATGACTGTTTTACATCGTTAAGCTTGCACACTGTTTATCAGACTAGATCCTGTGATGATTAATTAAAGAAACAAACATAAGAAACTTAGAATTTCGAGTGATACTCTACTTCTGCTTCCATAGATAACGATTGAATTCGAAACAAATGAGTTTTACGACCATTGGAAAAAATTATCATCTTATACGAGTATTATCCCTAGAAAATAGGACGGTAGCATGTGCTCGAAAGCGACGTCACATCGTCAAAAAAAGTAATGCAAGACCTAAACTCTACTCACCATTGGACTGTAGTGCTGAAAAGTGGCGTTTGTTTGAAGCATGCTTTTGGCTCTGTACTTGTCTGTGGCCAACACCTCACAGAGATAAAGACCTCTAGAGTTAGGATATGTCGCTATATTGAACGAGAAACACTTGGGTTCAGCGACACACATGAATGGGCAGCCCAAGTCATGGTCATTGACCAAGAAAGACTTCAATTTTTCTGCCGTTAGACGTTTTCCCCAATCCCGTTTGAAATTTCCGTAGCTGACTTGTCGATCTCGGTAAAGAGCACTTTGCTGGGAAGCACAAATATTCTGCCACAAAGGGGAAACGAAAATGAAAGCCAGCAGAATACTTGGAACCATGTTGACTGCGAGAAGAAAGATGAAAATAATTTGTTTCTCAGAAACTTGGTAATTAGATGCCGTAAACGTCTTAAATCTACTCAGTATGTATAAAATTCACCTTGAATTAAATTACTAGCATTAATAATTCAAAACCGGTAGGTAACGCGTAGGAGGAAAGTTTGAGCGAATCTGAGACGTCGCAAATCGAACTGCTCCTTTCAAGGTTTTTCGAGTCTTTGCTGATGTGTCTTCATGTTTGCCATAAAGCTGTCACCACATGTCACAAGATGTGGAAACAAAACTATCAGTCCAAGATTCTGACTTTTATTTTTTAATAGGCGTTTTTCAAATTCGCTGTCAAAAGAAGTCTTCGCTGGTTAAAAAAAAGCAACATTCATACAAAACAGTCCACCTGCACATTCAAGGCAAACTTAATTCATTTTATGGTGGTTCGACACAGTTTTTTATGCACCATACCCAGCATTTTCAATTGATGTTTTACCATCGTTCCCTTGGCCTTATCGGTGTGAAAATTACACCAGTTTTTGGGAAAGGATTGAAGTTTCTTGTTTAATGTGATTTTTAAATAAAGCTATCGCTTTTTTCCAATGTTTCATTAGCATTGTTACACTGGAAAGCTTTTAAATTCGTCGATAAAGTAAGCGCGTAAGAAAAAGTTGTGTTACAAAATCCTGGTACAAAAAAATATGCTTAATATTCAGATCTATGTTTGCAGCATTCTCCTATGATCAATAAATTTCGCTACACCACCTAATACAAATTTGCGAGATGTTTTTTGAAATACGGATTAAGGGAACTTTTGACCCTTCTTTCCACGCCAGCGAAAGGACTGTTCATAAAGTATTAGAAAGCTCCACCTCGAGTGACAAAAAACAGGAAAGTAATGTTATCAGTACATTGAGTCAATTTGAAATAAAACGCATCATTATATTTTAAAATACGCATCAACGACATGTATTTATCACGGTAGGATGTTGCACAAAAAAAAATTATCGAGGTGTTTTTATGATTTTTGAAAAAGCGCTTTAAGTCAAAAATTGTGCTAAATTTATTATGACAGTATCTCGTTCTCAAGTTTAAAAGAGCACAAACCAAAAAAACTCTTATGGCCTCAAGACATTGCTTCAATTCGCATTTGAGTGTCTTTTGGAGTAATTTCATTCAGTCCATTTAAGGTTACAGTATGCCTTCAGGGTTGTCTCGCGTCCAAGCAATGTAGCGCGTTCAGTACCTAAACTCCCATATCAAATTAAAGCTTACAGAGCTGGCTTCCCACTATACCAATAATTTTGAAATAAAATGAATTGTCGAATTTTTCACGACTTCTAAATGCGAGAGTTCGAATCACCTTTTCAAAGCTACAAGTCAAAGCGAATGTTGTCTTTCGCCGAATTTAAGTTGTTCCTCAGTTTCCGGACCCAAAGCGCTAAAAAACGTGTCAGCGTTTTGCCATACTCAGTTACAGTGAAAAGTTATGGAACGCTTTCGAAATAGTATTAGAAAAATGTGAAGTGTTTGTACAAATTCGCTCTCATTGTAAGAAAGAAAAAATTCCCAATCACGTTTTTTGTTGTTTATGTGTTAATCTATCCACTGTCAAAATTTGGGGGCAATCGGACAAATTTCCTATGAGTTTTAGCTCATCACAGTGTCCGCTTTAAGTGAAAAAATTGATTCGAGAAAACAACGCTAAATGTGTCATTCAGACGGGTAATTTTTACTTCCACCCAAATCTAAAACCGCCATTTCTCTGCCAATATTTAATCTTTTTCAATGATTTCTTTTTTACATTTGAGATTTCATTTAGATCATTACTTAAACCGACAAAATCGAAATTTGAAGAAAATTGCCGATCTGAAGGTATACGGCAACCTTCATTTCATTAAACAAAAAGCATGGTTCTAAATGTCCTCGCGATTTATTCAAAATCAGACATATATAATTTTTCATTCTTGCATATTTCCCTTGCCATACATCGTAATTTCAGTAATTGGCATCAGCTTTTCTTTAACAGATCTGGCTCGAACAAAATTCATGCTTTACCGATTTTCATTTCAGTTTTGGTATATCTTTTCCATGGAAATATCAATTACCTTAAAAGCAAATTAAACCAAACTTCCATCTTTTTCCAACAACTGGTGTAATTTTCACATCGATAAGATCAAGGGAAGGTTGGTGAGCCGCCAATTGAAATTAATAGGTATGGTCCGGAAAACAATCCGTATCGAGCCACCTTAATACAATTACAGGACTCGTTTTGAAACAGAGGCAAGCCGAAAACTCGATTGAAATCAACAGTTCACCTCAAAATAATCTAGATAAACAGCTATAACTAGTAATAACCAAAGGTTAGGAAATGCGGGCAGGGACGATGCATTTTTTTGGTTATTTGGGCAATGAAAGATTTGGGGAACCATAGGTAGAAACTTTTTCTTTTGCGTTTTGCGTGGTTGAAAAAATTGTCCATAAGTAAGGACACCCGCCATGCTTTACCCCGTTTCCTCCTCCATTTTGACGCTAAAAATAGAGTGATATTACTAAACCTGTGAAACAGTTACCGACATTAGACCATTCCACGAGACACTAGTTGCACTGTTTTGTTTTGCTTAGCTTTATTTAGTAATATGTTGTAATTGTTATTGTTTCACGATGCAAATGAAATAATTTTAGGTTATACATTATGCGTATTTATTGAGTCAAAATGATTGATGTAACGCAACAATGATTTATCTAAAATCAGAATATGCAAAAACTTAAAGACGTTATTCGAATGGATAGGAATGAAATCAAACAAGTGAGGCATTTGCTGATGTGCAGAGCTTGAAATGTCACTGTATGTAAACTGAAACAAAACGACCAATATATGAAGAAATTACAGGTTATTCCACAATATAATGCAAGGGCGTAGCCAGAGGGGGGTCCTGAGGTGCCCGTGACCTCCTCCCCCCTTTGTAAACCTTTTCGTAAGCAAACAACCTACAATATTCAGGTGATAATCTGGTGAGTACCCTCTGTATGACTCAGTGTGACCCCTCTTTGAAAAACCTGGCTACGCCCATGTAATGTACAAAACTCAGTAAATGTTTTGTGTGTAGGAATACTTAAGCATTACCGTGACACTGAATAAAAAGTGAGACAAAACGACTGTATTGTTGCATGTAGTAAATGTTCTGTAAAAACTGAAACCATAACTGAATTATTAAATGCTATTGTATAGTTCCTGAGCTTTGGCGGAGTCACATCTGTATGGTTAACGTCATAATTTTTGTGATACAATCCACAATATAATATAGCAACTTTAATTTTTCGTTTGTGGAAATAGTTTAACATGTGACAAACATGTTACTGAATAAAAGCTGAAACGGAGCGACTGTATTTTGACATTTTTTTATAGACAAACAAAAGCACATGCACTAGATGTTCTTGTAAAAACTGAAACCAAACGGCTGTATTGTTTCACCCACGAAATGCTTTGTAAAAATTGAAGCTACATGTAAAACTGAATTATCAAATGCAAGTTAGTAGTTACTCAATGTTTGCCACATTTCCATGGTTGACTTCATATTTTTGAATGTGCTCTGATGTACAACAAATTGTTTTTAGTTTGACTGAGTAAGCCGTTACACAAGTTGTTTTAATATTGTACATTAATGTTCTAAATTGAAACTGTCTAATGTCACTGTAAATAAAGTTCATCAGACTTCACCATGTCTTTGATATAATTCGAAGTTGCATCTACAAGCATTGTAAAGTTCTCTATTCTGAGATTTGTTTGGACGCTAGGTTAGTTTCTTTATCCTGGTTGAGGAGAAACTGCAACCTATCAGTGAATGCCCTAAACCACTTTTAGTGCTGTCAACATCGGCACACAAAAGTCCTTACCGAAAGAGATACAGTATGACCGTGAACGTCACTGTATCTAAAAATAATCATTATAAGGGTAAAAACCATACAAATTTTTCTAGCCTGCAAAGATAGAGCAACGTTCCTGTTCTAAAAAGTAAAAGACGAACAACGCTCTCGCTCCACGCTTCGTCAGGTCAAGGACGAACAACATCGACGCTTCGCGCTCGAAATAAAAGACGAACAGATAGGACTCTCGCTCCACGCTTGAGGTCAAGAACGAACAGACGAACAACATTCTCGCTAGAGAAAAAATTGAAAGATGATGCGTGACACTATAAAAGCAGTAAAAAGGTAATGAAAAACTCCTTGAAGTGTCAATGAACATTACAAAAAGTACAAACGTTTCGGGCAGAGCCCTTCATCTGTGTAAAAAAGCCCATTGTCGCAAGTTGGCATACGCCATACAAAAAACCTAACGGTGAACGTGCGCTTGCACGAAACGTGCGCGCGCGTGAGACACAGCTATGAAATAGGTATGTGTATGTTAGAGCGCGCGCGTTACATGCCTTTGCATAAAAAGCAACGTACACGTTTAAATAAAACTACAATTAATGTTGAGGCCATTTGGCCTGAGTGTCCCGAGCTCGAAAATAAGCCTCATCTCCTGATTCTTTCGGCGGGTGTTATCACCGCTGCAGAGTTTGAGACCACAGATCATGATGTCATTAAGTGAATGGGGGGCAGAGTTGAAGTGTTCGGCTACAGGAAAGCCAGGACAATTGTTTCGAACGCTACGCAGGTGTTCACTGCAGCGTTCCCGCAGCCGCCTCCCAGTCTCACCAATGTACATGCAGCCGCAACGACGACATATGATGGAGTAGAAGGCAAAAGTGAAACATCCAATTTCCACTTCTACAAGTTACCTTATATCGGTTATTATTCTTCCCACACTGGAAGAGAAAATCATCCATTATAAATAAGTATTGAACCAAAAGGTCGAGACAGCAGAACGTAAATCGCGATTTTTAAGAACGTTATGACATGTTTTAATTTTAAAGACATGTTTCGATGTTGCCAACATAACCTTCAGTTACATAATATTTGAAAAACGTTGGACTTTATAACAACTAGGCGAAACATACATTATTAATTAAGATTAAGTGACAAAAATATTTGAGTGAGTTACAAAGTATGAAAGAACATAAAGCCTAACGCTTACGTGTCAGGTTGACGTGATGAACTGGTTATGTAACTGAAGATGATGTTGGCAACATCGAAACATGTCTTGAAAATTAAAACATGTCGTAACTTTCTTAAGTATTGCAAAGACTTACTTGTTAAAATCAGTCCATCTGGAAATAAATCCTACTTGTAAGAAGAGAAATTAAGGTGATCATGGTCTCTTTCTTGAACTTGAAATCGTGCCTTGATAAAACTTGATAGATAATCTTCGGAAACTTGCCATAAACATTTAAACCTATTTTCATAGATTTTCATATGAAGAGATAAACTTGCGATTGGCCGTTTTTACACTAGAGGACGCATTATCCGTCCACACGGATAATGCGTCTCTCATGTTATGCGTCTAGTGTAAAGACGGGAGGAATAACAAGACGAACTTCGACAGACAAAAATTCGAACTATTACGCGCGGTGAAATAAAATGGAATGGGGACTAGAGTGTTTTTGGCGGTAAAATTAAAGATGGCGGCCCTGTTACAACTTGTAAAATTGTTTTCCCGTAAAAGAAGAGCAGAAGAAGAGTTTTATTTTTAAGTCTACAATATAAAATTAACGAGGAAGTGGCAACGAAACGTTTCGTTAGAGAAACGGATTTCGAAATTGAAGCTTCAGAACCCGCTGTTATGTCAGCAATCGTAATTACAAAAGGCAACAGAAACGAACGAAGTCTAGATGAATTGAGAAACGGAGATTGGTGGACGAACGGATACCAAAACTGGGACGAAGCCTCTTTCAAGAAAAGGCTGAGGGTGTCTCGAGACACTTTTGAATTTATTCTGGGCGAAACTAAAGACCTTATCAAGAAGGAGCCCACCCCCATGAAACCTCACCTTACTCCACCTGCTCCCCAGTTGGCTTTATGTCTTTACAGACTGGCAAATGGTCATGGGTGTACGTTTTTGACTGTTGGAGATCTCCTTGGGGTTGCAGAATCAACTGCCCAGATCATTTTTTAAGGCGTTTGTAAGGCCATTGCGGGATGTTTGTATGACAGACTCGTTTACCCGCCAAGAAATCTGCTCGTTTTACCGCCAAGAAATCTGCAAGAGTGGAGTCAAGAACTGAAAAATGTTCTGGCAAATTGGGAGTTTCCTTGTGTAGGGGCATGGGATGGATTCATGTTTACGTCAGCACTAAACTTAAGAACTTTTATAGTTACAAGAAAAGACATTCTGTGACAAACATAGGATTCATTGGTTACAATAAGCGTTTTATGTGGGCTGCAGTGGGTGCTCCAGGATTCACACATGACTCTAGGGTTTTAAAAAGCTGTGGAATTTATTTCATAACGCGGTGTATTCTTTTTACTTTCTTCGTCTGATGCCTGTCTTCACACACAGAGACCAATTATGCGTCCAGTCGAACTTTCTTTCGTAATACGTCGTTCACGACGCATAACCAAGGATAGTTCGTCTAGACGCATAGTTCGTCTTGGTCCCGTCTTTATACTGGAAACGCATAACCAGACAAGCTACAAATGTTTGCCCAAGTTCGTCCAGACGGATAATGCGTCTCTAGTATAAAAACGGCCATTGTCTCAGTTCATCGGCTCAGGTGGACATTACAATTGAGTTCTTTCTTCCTACGTTTTGCTTTACCTTTGTCATCATTTAGTTATGTTGGCTGATAACATATTATTATATTTAATACTTACTCGAAGAAGACACGATTTTAAAAAAGATGACCATGTATACTCGTCTATCAGCTTTTGACTGGTCTTTGCCATATTTTTGACACCTTCTAATGGCTTCCCTTAAAAGAAACCAATCGGGAGTCGTTAAGCCTCTGACAGTTGACAGCTTTACCTCCTGCAGTTCTTGCAAATTAAATTAATTTAGTTAAACAGAAACCAACAACAACAACAACAACAAGCTTTCTTACTAAATTAAAAAGTTATACTCAGTTTACAATAATAAATTAATACAAAGAAGCTAAGGTTTACTCAGAAGAACCAAAAAGTTAATCTTACACGGTTTACCTAGGTACCACAGTTACCTCGCCAAGGCAAACATTTTCCGTGTGTAAACGCCAACTGATACTTAGGCAAATGCCGCAGAAAACAAAGGAAATTCCACCAAGGTAAAGGTTGTAATTACCCTGTGATCAGGCATGGTTACAGTTGGTAACCAAGGTCGAGATGACAAATACATCCGCTTGTGGCGGGGTAATATTTTACTTCCCGCGGTGAGAAGATCGTGTGATTGTCACGGTTTCGACGAAGCGGTTTGTTCTATCATGGCAGATAACAGGGAACGATTGCATCGACTTCCGTATGGCTAACAATTCGTCAGGTAAAAGAAGGCATTGTATTTTTCATTCCAAGTATCATTTACAACTTTTTCCAGACAAACTTCGATCCATAACGCTACCGCCACTCGCTTGTTTACAGGGATAGACTGGCGCAATTTCTTCTATCTCCTCGACAAATCCGGGTTAACCACTCGAGCAATATACTCAAACGTTCGCCTTGATATTCTGAAATTTTCCTTCCACCAATCTTCCACAAAATCTCCTTGCAAAAGGCTCTCAAATCAGAACTGATTTCGCGGCCATGCCCATACACGTCTAGCCCGTCTGATATTTTGTAAAGCAATTTGTAGTAAAATCGTCCGTTTTCGACTCAACCTCTTTAGGTGTCGTATACACATGAACAGCTTATGAAATCTTGATGTTGCTGTTCGCGCAATTAAGAAACAATCACCACGAAAGCTACTACTTTACTTCTTGAGACGCCCATGGTTTTAGAATTTCCCACCAGTTCGATTTCATGACATTGATAATGCAGCGGGCGCGAGGGCTGACAGATCAACTTGAGTTATTTTGAGCTGGTGTAAACAATTTACCAATGTACCAAAGTTAAGTAAATTGACCTTAGTAACTTTTTACCTTGGTAAAAACTCAAATATAAACACAGCATAAATTTAAAAAAGCAAAAAACAAAAAACAAAAAAAAACATTACAAAGCTGTTAAAAAAAGACATATATTAAGCTGAAGCTTTGTGAAGTGCACCAGCGCACCAGCTACCTTTCCTCCGAGAAAATCACCCAATCGAAACTGAGTTTTGTCCCGTGACTACTATTCTTTGTTTTCACGTGACGTCATCAATATTCTAAAAGGTAAAATCGCAGAGCCCCTCAGTTTTCAGCTTTCTTTGGTTATTGAACATCCTAAATAAATTTCCTTTTGAAGGTTTTCAGGTTCTATAGCAACCTTCGTTTTTATAGTAGGGCATTTTCAAATTCGGTGTTTTCATGCCACAGGACATCAAGATGGCCGACAGAATTTGTCAAAATACTCATTCAGCGATTTTTAGCAATCTCAACTGTTGAGGTACTGTAAAAAGTGTTTATGTGAATATCTGCTAGTTCAAAAGAGCGAACGGATCGATTTTTATAGAAGTGAATTCCAGATGTTTTCATTGATTTCCGGCCGCCATTACTGTGTCCCTCTCCAGGACACAACTATGGCGTTTCCATACTGACTGAGCTCTATAAATTTGTGTAAAACATTTTGACGGCTAACTTTAATACGAAAAATTTTAGAGACCCGAGACTCGCAAAAGTAGATAAGCTATTAATCGCCTATAATATCACCAATTCTTGACTGTTTTTGTTTAATAGTTTTGATTTTATTTTTTCGTTGCGTGATAGTGAAAACCAGCAATAATGTGAATTATATTCCATCAAATTTTTTCGATCGCGAGCGATTGGTCTAAATATGTCACGCGACCGAATACTCGCCAGCTAAAACTGGGGGAATCCGAGTATTAGTATTTTAATAGTCCTCAACTAGCGAAATTTGCCGGTTTTTGTTTCATTTATTCCCAAATAAATATTTCTTCAACTTGCGTTTGCTTTGTTATTGCCTTTTCTATCGGACTAATTGGATGACACTAATACAAATTGGCCCTTCGCCATTAAGTGCTACGGGTCAATAGTCTGTTTGGCTTCGCCTCATAAACAGTTGGCCCGTAGCCCTCGAGGGCTACGAGGCTAATTGTTAAATATTCTCCAATTTTCAAAACTGCGCGCTTTGCGAAAAAAAAAAAATTGAAGGATAATGAACACATCTGGGGCGAAAATACTCTCGGATATTTGTCCTTGGACATTATCTGTTCCGCGAAGCTCACGCTCTCGGAAAACTGTTCTCTTCTCGGAACAAATAAAGTCCGCGGACAGATATCATAGCAATCATTTTTGCACCAAATGAAGGCTATTGTTTAGATTTTTTCGCGCCAAATGGAAGCTATTGTTTATTTATCCAAAGACGGACTTAACCAGTTTTTGAATTATTTTGATACATTGATTATGTGCCTAGTTAGAAGCACTGTTTTCACGAGTACTACAGACAATTTCTTGCAGTTCATAAGATAAAGGATGTGAAAATCGGAGGTATTTCGGTATGTATTAACATAATCACCATGTAAATATTCGGATGAGTGGTTTTGCGGCAAAAATGGAGAACATCCCACTCCTAGGTATTTGAAAACAAGTTGGTCTCGAATGCCGCTGGGCAGCCCTAGAGTGTACGTTAATTTCGTCAAACCTTTCTTTTTGCTTAAAACGTGTTAGCAGTATATTGAGAATCACTTCTTGTCGCTCACAGAGCAAATATACACCTGGAATGAGGTTGATAATTTGGCTCTTCCCTAATGCTCTGCCGGCTATCTATAATGACAGAGGCTGAATTGCACGAACTGATACAACAGGGAAATACAAGGACCTGACGTTGTTTCATCCTTACTCTAATAAGGTATCCGCTTCGATTTAACCAAGAACAAGTATATGTAGATTTGAGTGCCGAATTTGAGTGCCGAAGACAATAAAAAGTGATTAGTGTTTCGTGTTTGTACGATATATTAATTATGAGTAATAGATGCCAAATGACTGTCTTTTACCATTCTACACGATCCGGCTTCTTTGATGAATTGCTTGAAGACTCAAGCATACCATAGCAACAGATCGTGTTCTGAAAAATTCCGAACAATTCTTTTTTATACTAGCACTTATCAATAGGTTTGAGTTTAAACTGGCTGCATATGCATGCGTAACACAATAAATGAATTTGGTTCCCATTGGGCTTTCAAGCAAGAGCTGTTATTTAACAAAATGCAGAGACATAACAAAATATATTCTGAATAAATTTCAGAAGTAGTGTTTCTGGTACTAACGTTAATTCATTCACACAACGTTTAAGTTATCGTTAAACGGCATTTCGTGCGCCAAGTGTATGAAGTTTGCACCACTTTCAAAATTTTCGTACTTTACGTTAGTCGCGATGATTGATTCTGGCCACCAATTCTCGCATATACAAATTCTGTCTTTTACTAATAACCTTTTTCCTTTCCTTTGTTGAAAAACGTTTTTAGCGCTAAATGTCTAAATGCGCTTTTCCTCTGGACCTTTAAGTTTTACTTGCAGCTGTATTTGGTTTGCTACGTCATCTAGATCTTACGAATTTGTCTCGAATAAGGAAGAAACTTGACCGCGAAAGTACAATTAATTTTACTTCCTTTGTTGGACATTTTCAAAACAACAACTACAGCTTTATAATTTTACATGACCATAAATACGTACAGTGTTGTAAAACCTTTTTTTCTAAACTAAAACTAACAAAGTAATAACAAATATAGTGAACATACAATAAGGAAATGATATAACAGTCAAGCTACATCGGTTTGATTTGAAAGAAAAATAATGCGTAGACCAAAGGAAGATGAAAAAAAATTTGCTAATTGAACATTAACATAATGATGTGTCAGTCATTAGCTCGCCGATAGCTTTTAAAGAAGATAATTAATTGTTTAAAAATCGGAACGGTATTTCCTAGATATTTTTTTTCCCTAGCCATTTCACAAAAGCAATAGACCACTTTTCTCATGTTTTACCGGCGTAGTAACAGACCAACGCGGGATGTTGGGAGAACACCGTAGAAGCTTGCTTGAACGTACACTGCCGAACTATCAGGTTTAAAATTAAAGGCCAGGCGCATATTCAAGGATTTTAAAATGCCGACATAACTCTCGAAGTAAAATAAAACATATTTAATAAACCAAATTACGAACTCTTGCTGCCTAAGTGGATATGTGATTTTAAGTCTATGTCGACGTGCAACTGGTTCTCGACAATTTTAGTTCTTGGTAACTGCTGGCGAGTGTTAGCGAGACAGCATACTATTCTTGTCAATAGGGGGAAAAATCCAAAATTTTGTCGGAGCATTATCCGGGATAGTTGAAACGACAGTCATGAGCAAATCACATGGCTGACATCTAATCCGGGATCCACAAGTTGCGTCTAATGTTCAAATGCCTATAACTTCGCCAATACTTAAGCTTTTATTGAGTTACCTCCTGAAAACTTAAACTTTTTCATAAACTTTAATGTTTGAGAGCTTGGGCATGAAACACTGGAACATTTTTTCGGGGCAAGTTTTTCGTACTTTTTCTGAAAATACGTTTTTACTTAATTAGTGACCACTTATAACACATTCATAATTTGTGAACTAAGTGAGCTTCTAGCTTGATATTTTAAATATTGGTACATGTACGTATTGGCAATAGTTGGGTGGGTTGCAAGCTTAATTTGTTAAGGTTTGCGGCGTCAGCAACAATTTTTATGTTACCATTCAAAGAGCTTCTTATGTCCGCAGAGCGCCGTTTGTTGAAGTTGCGCAAGGTGCTTGATAATTATTATACGCAATATAAATACATAGAGGATATTACACGTTGGCGAGAAGATATGAATTTTATGTTCGAGTGGCGAGAACAAGATCTCACGAGTGAGCGCAACGAACGAGTGAGATTTTGTTCTTG
>JAEMPF020016450.1:30058-44890 GCA_022496165.2 Catalaphyllia jardinei | reverse complement strand
CACTGCAATGCAAATTAACGTTCGCGGATTCCTAATTTTCTCAGTCAGTTATGGATTTACACTACTCAGTCGTGAAAGTTGAATTGAAACTTCTTTCAGATTGCTCTAGCTCGCCAAAAGGCTTGTACATTTGGAAAGAATTTTCAAATACGACTTAAAGTGCCACTATGATCAAATTCGCGATAACCAGTTTTCACATTTTCGTACACAATAGGTCTTTCCTTGATATCTTGGCAAATTTCAATCTATTACGAACATTAAGAACGGCATACACAGGGGAACTAGTCCTTGCGACTACTCCCTGCGAATAGTCCCTGCGAGCGGTCCCTACGACTAGTCCCATCGTGTGAACTGGCTATTTTTGCTTCAAAATCTAGTCACAGGGACCAACTTTGGTCCGTGCGACTAGTCCCACGAATTCAAACCAGTTTGAATTTTTGGGGCAAGTCCCTGCGACTTGTTCTTCAAAACGCTTCATGTGAACTGTTCGTGGGACAAGTCCCTGCGGCCAGTCGCTTCGTGTAAACTAGTCCCCTCGTGCGTGCCGACCTTTAAAACTCATATTTTTTGGACCTTTATTTCAGAGAATTTACGGCCGCCATTAATTTTCCATGTTCGTAGTCTATGTGAGAATTGAAGAAAAAAGGTCATTTTCTCAAAAATAACACGCGGGTGGAAATTTTAACAACAATTGGTACAGCAATTCCCATAAAGAATAACAAAAATTTGGCTCATATGTTCGTTCAATTTTTTACATTAAATGTTATTATAATTTCAAACCGTGCCGTGTTTTTGAGAAAATGACATCATTTTCTCGCATTCTCAACCAAGAATTGGAACACGGAAAATTAATGGCAGGCCGTAATTATCATAAACAAAGGTCCAAAAACGGCGAGTTCTAATGTCTATAGTAAATTGAAAATTGGCAAGATATCTAGGAAGCACCTAAACTCATACTAAATAGGTGTGCGGACAACCAATCAGAATGGGCAATCAAGACAACTAATTAAATTCACAGTTGAATCCCTACCGTTACGGAGCATAAAAATCAAACCGACTGCATGTATCCAGGTTTAGTTACAGGCTCAAAGAAAAATAAACAAACAAGACAGTCTCTTTGTTTGTGTCTCTAGGCCTCGATATACCTAAAGCTGAATTTTAAAGTATAAAAAAACAAGTCTATTGAAATTGTTGTGCTTCGTCTCACTGTTAAGATGTTTCTAAGTGTTGCCATTTTCATTACGGCGTCAGTTCTGTCTAAAACTTTTGGAACGTCTGACCAAAATGTTTTTTTTCCCGATTTGGACAAATCAGCTTTGGAATCTTCAAAAGGGATTGGGGAAAACGTCTGTCTGCGAAAAAAACAAACAAACAAAACAAGTCGTTCATGATGAGCCCACGTGCTTTTCGTTTAATATAGCGACATTTCCTGACCCCAAAGTTCTTGATCTGTGCGAATTGTTGGCCAAAGACAAGTCAGGGCCAAAAACCTGCTTTGAACAAACGAACGCTTCTTTTAACCACTGGAGCCCATTGCTGAGTTGACGTCGATTCGTTGTGTGGCTGCAGTTCAGCCAGATTGTGTGTCAGCGGACATTCTTTAAGAGCTAGGTAACCGCTCACAGTCGTGCTTTCCACCATGTTTTGTTTTCGCATCGCGTGGTGCTGAAGATATAAACAAAATCGTTTTCCATCGGATCGTATCATGTGTTATCGAAGACCTAAACGGTTACGGAACAGTTTTTATACCTTTTGTGAATTGCTGTAAGCCTTTTTTCCCGGTGATGTGTTAGTATTTAAGTTTATTTCCTTTCATTTTTGTCATACAGATTGTTATCTCGGGTAAACCACGCATCCATATAATTCAGTGTTAAGGAAGCAATTGTGCCGAGCTGTACTCGCTACCTGTGAATAAACGTCGTTTTTGGGTTTGAAACTCTTCTAGTAAAATTACTTAGAAGCAGCCACACGTTGTTTTTCCCATTAGGCTAGATTAAGGAAAGGAATTATCGAAAGTATTTCGTCATCTATGTATTCTACTAGTTTGAAATTCTCAAAGATTTTTCTGGATGATGACTGCTTTATTTATTGCTATTGCGTTGCATACCTGCCAACCGACGAACGTAAGATTTACTAATATTATTCGAAATAAACATCTGCTTAAAGTGCTTGTTGCAGCTAGCCTGCTGACACCTATTTTCAATTACACTACTCTAATCTTAAATACCTGAACACTGTTTTACTGAAAATAAGAGGCAACATTCTGGATCAATGTTAGAGGTAATGATCGCGGTGGAGGGAAAGGTCAAAATGTCTGGTGATTAATTACTTCAAGTGCCCAGTCTCAGTGTGTTTTTGGCTTTATTTGCCCATAAATGGTTACATTTACCCACAAAAAGGTTTAGAGACATAACATGTAAAGTTGAAACAAATTAAAAGCTCTGTAGATGTGTGGCAATATAATAACATCGCTCATGATTAACTTAAGACCGCATATTAAAAAGGTAAGTTAAAAGAATGATATTTAGGTTGCAGTTGACCTACCACCAAAAGCGTAAAACGAAAACCAAAGACCCAGTCATTTTGAATTTTAAAAAATGCCATTCAAATTGTAATGGAGGTTAAAATTTGAAGTACTTAATGACAGCAAGATGCCAGCCATTTTTCAAGTATGCCAAAGTTACTGAATCTATTAACAACATAATTATGAATTGCTTAAAATTAGTTACGTTAAGCCGGCTCTGAGCACAGCGACACAGTTGTCCCACGAGAAGGTTTACGTGAAAGGGGGGCGAGTTTGCTTTGGTACAGTCCTGTGTTCTTTTCTCATTTTTAAAATACCAACTTGTACGTTAGTATTAGAACAACTTGATTTACACAGCAAACGTCGTGAGGTTTCTTTCAAAACAAGGTCACCATCAGCCTCGCTACTATCAAAGGCCAGGTCTCTGAACAGACAACTGTAAAACGGTTTAATCTTGACTGCTGGATTTATGATTTCTCTCTCGTATGCAGACACCGTGCCAAAGCAACCCCCCCCCCCCCTCCCCCCGTCAGAAGGATGGAGACTGTATTCCTGGTTTTAAGCTAAATTCATATCACTGTGACTGTAAGCCTGGATTTACTGGAACTCACTGTAAAGGTATGATAGTATAAAACCAGAAAACAACGAGAAGATAAAGTAGCAGCTCTTGTGAGCTTGCATTTGTTTTCATTGATCGCATGTAATCGTTATTGTTTTGGGGTCAGGGGCATTGTTTCTATTGAGTTTGTTTTATTGTCCTCTCAAAGGGTTTCAAACCATTCACATGTATGAGACCTTACAAGAACTGTTACCTGATCCTGTAGTCCAGTCCATGAACTTCCCTTTCTTCCCGCCAATAAGGGCTGAACCCGGGCGGGCGAAATGAGAGTCCAGGATAACTTGCATCCACATACTCAAAAATAAACCAATAAAAAATCACTAGGTCCCAGCCTTTAGCACAGACGATATGCCATGAGCGCAAAATTTAAGGAAAGTACACAGTGGTATAAGGTTTTTTTTTTTTTTAACCTGGCAGCGGTTGTTTACCATAAGAACGTGGCCAAAAATATGGCTTAGTTTAAAAAAATATAAACGAAACTTTGTAGAAAGCTTTGGAGACATGCACAACTCGATTGGCCTAATTAGTTGTTAAATATTTTGCCTCGAATCGCCATCACAGGCTCATTCATTTGCCTTATGAAAAGGAATATTTCTTAAAACTGCGGTAACTTTTTAAAAAATAGAACTAACAATGCATCCCCTCCCCGCGAGATCCAATCTAGCTCCCCCTCTCCCCCTCCCCGTTATTCATGGCTTGTTAAGTGCTTAAGGAGGGGGGTACACGTGAATAGGAGTGAAATTTGAAGTGTTATTAAAAGAGAATTGCTGGGATTATAATGGGTTGGAAACACTGGTATCCGTCTACTATTTCTTCACTTAAAATTTCAATTTTCCAAATTTATCAAATCTTCAATATTTCATATTTTCCTCAATTTCACCTATTCATTGAGACAATATCTCTTTCCCAAAATGTCCAAAATCGCCCAAAATTTACACAAAACCGCCAAACGGTGGTTATGGTAATAAGCAGAGAAATTTAGCGTGGCTTAAAACGTGACCGAGATATTGGCAGAAAGGCCGTGTTAAGCGACGTCAAAAAGCCTTCCTGTGTACCCCCGCTTTAATACTTCTTGTAAGAAAATTTAAGTGCATTTTCCTGAAATGTCGATTTTCGTACCGGCTGACTTCACGCCAACATTTTTACTTGGCATGATATTTAAGTAAAATTTCTGAAACTAAGACTAATCAAAGACCAATAGTGTGGTCGTAACCATTTAACTTCTGTCACGTGACAGGGGATAATTTTGTGTGGAATAAAACGAGGTTATTTCCAAAGAAAAGCCTATAAAAGGCACTGAAAAAGAAAAGAATTAACTGCCAAAACTTAGATTCATTGCATAGAACAAAACAGAACAGGCTTACATGATGAGCTTAATTGATAGTCAAACCTTATTTTGTAAAAGAGCAGGAAGTGTTGGCGATAACCCTAAAAAACCCTATATCAAAAAGCTTTGGATGGTTGCCATAGCAACCATTTTGAGTAAAACTTTCACCATTTACTTTCTCGTCATGAGCGCCATAGCACATAATTGATCTATTTTCACCAAATTTCAACAAACTTTTTGGTCCATATATAGGGTAGCATACCACCTTAATTGTTCCGAGGAGCAAAACGTTTTTCCAAGAGCGTAGCTCGAGGTTGAGGATCCCCAAAGAATAATATCCGAACATATTTTGGGGCGAAATAGAGGGTATTGTGTTTATTATCTTTCATATATACATTATTTTTTTTGCAACGCGAGCAGTTTTGAAAATTGGGGAATATCACTCGGATATACCGATATTCTTCGGCGTTTAGTCAAGTGACGCGTTTAGACCAATTGTGCGCGCGACGCGATTGTAGGAGTCAAATATGCCCCTTTTTTAGGAGCGAAAGGAAATTTACAGTGCGACCAAACTTTGATAACCCTGTGGATATATAATGCAAGCGAAATAGTTGATTTAACAAGCTCATATTACAACTAATTAATTAAGGGTTTGTTTCTTTAAGAAAGTCCAAGATTAGATTCTTATATCCGAAAGAACCTAGAATCCACTTCGGTTCCTTTGACGCACCGTGATCCAAGAGATCTTGGATCTGTCAAGTAAAGGAACGCAAAATCCGTTGTTACGTTCTTTCGGATTTAAGAATCCAATCTAATCCTAGGTTTTCTGGGAGCTGAACTGTAATTAGTCCATATGTACAAAACATGACGAAATCAACAATAAACCATCAGGGACGATATAATATGAACAGAACTTTCACTGAGGTGAGTAAATCCACCTTTAGATAGAATACAATCAACAAAAAGTGTTCAAAACATGGCGACAGCTGTTAAAGTTTAGGAAAAAGTAGTCAAAATGAAAGGCATTGTAATGTTACATGTAAAACAATTCTTAAAACTACAGCCTTTTGTCTATTATCGAAATTAGTTTACTATTTCCCTTTTTAACGCTACCCGGCTTGCAGTAAACAGCTGTCTAAGACAATACATACCCATTGTTCTTGGGCGGTTCATATTTAATTAAATGCTACTGGTTGTATTCTTCAATGTAAAACGACTCCCGGATTTAGAAAAGACCTTTATTGGGCAACGAGTAAACTGAAACTGAATAGAACTTATCACATCACACGCCGTTAAGAACAGTTCTGGGTTCCGTAACTCCTGCGAGGTTTAAAGTAAATTAACATAACACTACTAACTTCGTTTGTTCAAGGCAAATAACAGGTCTTTCTCAACAAACGTATCCGATGGTCTTTGTCAATGAACGAGGAGATGTATGCCAAGCTGCAACTGAATCGTTCAACATTCTAGCTAGTGCTCAAACACATGCTGATTTTTTTCAAGTCACCAACCATTTCGAAACTGAGAAATAGGCTCAAGATGATGTCTCTGTTGATATTGACTTCTGCACTGGCCCTATCTAACGGTATGTAGAAAAAACCTACATAGAAAACCGAGATTTGTTTTGTTTACCGCGACACCACCAAACTGCGAAAATCTCTAACTTTTATTTGTGTGAAAACATTTCACTGCACTTTATATTCTATCCTGAGAATTCATCAGTGTCAGTTATTGTCACTCAAGTTCTAACCAAGATTGATATATTTCATGGTTGCCAATGTTCACTGATTTATTTTCGGGACAAGCATACGAAACTTATTAGAGGGCAGGGCCTGCTAAAACTTCGAGTAAATGAAACGAAAAAAAAAATATTCAAAACGATAACAAAAACAGCCGCTCAAATTCATCTTAAAGTGTCATTGTTACTCTTTTTATCATAACACAGTCAAGCAACTGCATAAAGGTCGTAAGCTTCGTCGGATATTGAGCGCCGATGTCAGTTCTTCAGATTAATTGCAATTAATTGGGTGAGGCGCTTATTCGAGGGTGGCGCGTATTCAAGTTAACACGTTTATTTCTTCCTTCCGTCCTTCCTCAAGTCCTTGCGCCATTCTTTCTTCTTCTTTTACCTCCCTACCTTCTTTGTTCCTATACAATAACAAAAATTAACATTTTAAGAGACAGCCACCGATCACCTAGAAATGGTTTCCAAAAGGCTCCTCTAAAATAAATATGTCTTAAATGCCTAAAATAATGACTACTAATAAAAACTAAAGACAACGAATAAGGTTTAAAACTAGAACTAAGATCAAAAATACTACCACGTACTAACTGAGGCTAAATATCGTTACACTGAGTGAAAACTGTTTCAGTTCGTGCTTTTTCCTTATATGCTCCTTTCTTTTATTGTTCGTGCTTTCTTTAGTTTATTCGTTAATTAATGACTCATATCTGTTCCAACAAATTAAGTAATGCTCATTGGCACATTCAACCAACTTCTCTTCCGTGCACTATTTACAGTTTTCTATTGTCTTTTCTATCAATATTTCCATTTCTTTGTTTGCTCACCTTCAAAATCTTTTATTCCTTCCACCACAGCTGCAACCAAATGTGAACAGTTCAGCAGCCAGGCCTCAGCAAACGGATTGGTGGGCGCGTATGTGCCGCAGTGTAACGAAGACGGTAGTTTCAAGGCTGAACAGTGCTGGGGTTCAACAGGGTATTGCTGGTGTGTGGACGAGTACGGCAATGAAATACCCGGCACTAAAATCCGAGGAAAACCGGACTGCAGTAAGAAAGGTAACTGGCTAATCCTTAGAAGTTCAAGCAAGTTGTTAAATTCATTCACGAATCTCTTCGCTGCTCGGCTCTTCAGCTCTTCAGAGACGGATTACTACAGCGTTCAGCTAGATCGAGTTACACTACGAGCAGTCTCTCTCTCTCTCTCTCTCTCTCTCTGTCGTTGTTTTTGAACGAGCTAGCAGAAATGGAGGTTGAAGTTGTGCTTGACAATGATTACAAAATCAATCACTGGAGAGTGTTCAGGAAATAGATCGTCGTTTCAGACCCAATCTATGCTACGCAGCTAAAATTTCAGTGAAAACGCGCAGCTTTTTTTCTAAGGTTAGGTGCACCTCCTACATTTATCCGTTAGGAAATTATAACAGAGCTTTTCGAAAACACTCTTCTAACCCGAGTAATTTGAAAGAGAACGCTTTTCGTTTTAGTGCGGACAAAAATCATTTGGAAAACGCAGTTTTCGAAATTGATGACGTTACGATAATCACCTGCTTTCCCTTCCCGAGTTTTTCTCAAAAATAAGTTTAAATGATTAGTAATTATTGCGTTTCAAATTTCTTGGGCTTATTGTGGGCAGAAAAAAAAAATAATGCTGTTTTAAAATTCTTCGGCATAGTTTGTACGGAGCCTCAGTCTTTCCATATTCTCGATGTAGGAGTCCTTACTCTGTGTCAGAGTCTTCAAGCAATCATTGTGAACTTACCCGGATGGTGTGGTCCCCCACAGTGCAAACCAGATGGCAGTTTTGAGGAAATGCAGTGTTGTGCTAACACGGGGAAATGTTACTGTGTAGACAGAGAAGGGAAAAAGGTTGAAGGAACTGAACAGAACGGAAAACCTGACTGCGAAGGTATGGTTACAAATAAAGTCTTGTGAACGTATAATGATGGGAGGCGCGGTGGCCTCATGGTTAGTACGTTCGACTCCCAAGCGAGCGTTCTGGGTTCAAGCCTTGGGCGGGGACATTGTGTTCAAGACCCTTTCTCCACCCAGGTATAGATAAATGGGTACTGGCGAATTGTTGGGGAAACCTAACAAATGGCAGGGTAGTGACCTGCAATGGACTAGCATCCCGTTCAAGAGAAGTAGAAATGCTCCTAGCCGCTTCATGCTACAGACACCGGGATACGCTCCGGCAGCTATGAGCCAGTCATGGCTTCAAGGTTTCACGTTTTTGACCGTATAATGCCCGTCTAGTCTAGTTACTAAAATCAACTATCCTATAAAATAGAATGAATTGAACATTTTCTTCTCTTTGAATTTTTTCTAAACAATATTTTAACAGGCTTGTCCAAGTCAGCCAAAGCTGGTTTTAATGGAGGTCTATATACGAAACGAAAAATCCGTGGTCAGCCACTCAATTGTTTTCGTTCACATGCTAGCTTGGCTCTTATACTTTACTCGGAGAATGTAGAAGCGAAGGAAATCGCTGTGAAACTACCGACTGCTAAAGATACTTTCACGAACAAAACTTACGGCAAAGCAAGGGGGTTTCGCTTCACCTTGCAATATAAATTATTTCGTTGGCATCGAAAACGGCAGAGGCTGACTCGGATCAGAAATCACCAAAATCACTGTTGCAATAGTCCCGCCCATCACATCAGGATTTACCGTACCCTTCCACAGACAGTTTATTCAATTATCAGTTGTGTTAATTTTTTTTCCTTTATAGTTTACACTACTAAGTGTGAGAGGGCAAGACTAGAAGCATTAGCCAATGGTCCGTTACTCGGACAATTTGTGCCACATTGTAGGGACGACGGGTCGTATGAGCCTGCGCAATGTTGGGCCAGCACTGGCTACTGTTGGTGCGTTGATCAAAATGGCGAAAAGAAGGCTGGTTCCATGGTTCGCTTCAAGCATCCTGCCTGCCTGTAAAAAGCCAGGTAGATGATAGCGGTTCCTTGCTTGTCAGTCTCCTAAAAATATTTAGTTCTTATTAACCCAACGCAAGGTCTGTAGGAGACGATATTGACTGAGGTTACGAGTACAGACTGCATCATAAACGTATTAAAACCTGGGAGCAGGATCGATCGATTTTAGATTTCAGTGTTGTTGATTAATTGCATGGTGCACAATACAGCGTAAATATAAATATATTAAGCCAATCGTAACTCTACTTTCTTCTCAGCGAAAGAACCTTGAACTGCGAGAATGGAAAGTCTTTGTCAGCCTATAAGTATAAAGAAATTAACTGAAAACATATCTGTCAGTAACTGTTCTAACTGCATTTCTGACAGAACTTTGCATTTCAAGTTCGCAATGAATCGAAATGGTAGCATCAATTACGTTCCATCTACATTAATTAGCCAAGCAACTAATTTGGCCATAAAATGAACATTTTATTAACCGGGGTGGTCAGTCTATATGGGAGAATCTTGTCCGACCACGTAACAAGTCACGTGCCTGTAGGTTTAGTTAAAGGAGAAGATCACTCCCAAAACCTAACCTTTTTTGCCTTCGCCTAAAGCAAGCAAACATTCAGCTTTTCCATTCACCGAAGTGTCAGCCCCGGAAGTGCCTGCTATCATGAAGAATTCAATCTCAAAAGAGGTGACTTCGGAGGCCGCCATTTTGAAGAGTACTTGGCAGCCGGGCCGTCACGTTTTAATTCAGTATGTAACATCATTCCGTCCGACTCAAAATTGGCGGCAAGGAAAAAAAACTGTAACTGGCTTCTTTCACAAGGTCAGGAAAATGTAATTTTCCACGCCATTGTTCACTATCTTCACTGCTGTCATTTTCGGAGTTTGGAGCATGTTTGGCTCAAAATAACAAAGTGGTATAATTAAAAAGCTTGTCGGAAGCCATCTGGACAAAAACTATCGGACGGAATGGCATTACGAAAACGCGGCCTGGCTTCTGAATACTTTTCAAAATGGCGGTCGAGAAATGAAGTCTAATTTTGGCTGAGCCTTCGGTGAGTGGCTAATCTTAGTGCGAGGTTTCTACATATCGGCGTTGACAAAAAATAAACGTTTTTGGAGTGGCCTCTTTCAACGTTAAAGCTCGTCAACGTATAACTAGTTCTTTGGAAAGTGCGAGGGCATACAATTCTAACTTCAGTTTCGAGATCAAATAATGTACAAGTGCAGGTTTCTTTCGTTATTTATTATTTTTAATGGAATAAACTTTATTCTTTTGCATGGTTAATAACTGTTCATTCTGTAGAATAATACAAGAGACCACGGAAACATTTAGGCAACAGGCGTTTACTTTTCAATTTTATTTGCAGGATTTTTTTCCACTGGGAAGACAAAGGTCCTGATGCTAAGAAAGACTTTGCCGATGGAAATGACGATTGTTGATTACTTAAAAAAAATAGTATGATATTAATTAAGGAGCATAAAATAAAATAAAATGAATTCAAACTGAGGCCTTGCAGTCTGGTCGAGTTCAGGGATCCGTAGTTAGTTAGCCTGTTTGAAGCGACTGAGAAAAATAGAGTCAACGGGAATCGAAAGCGTGCGCCTCAAGCGTCTCGCCATCGAATTTTTTCATTTTCCTTTTGTTAGTCTGAGTCCCCACCCCAAATTCCCTCCCCCCTCCCCCTTCTGCCAGGAGAGAGGACGTGAGTGTTTCTGCCATAACGAAAAAAATAACTTGAAAGGCCACACGTTAACAGGAACACCCTGTCTTTTTGTTGTCTTTGTTATAATTTATTGTAATCGTTTGTTTACAGTTACAAAAACGAAACGGTAGAGCGGACTACAAACGTGATATGTAAATATTTTATTCAAGGGAAATTTATTAATATTTTTTTTTTCGAGTAGTGATCTCATTACACAAATCAATTTGAGAGAATTCTAACATTTTTTTGGAGCCACGGTCAGCCTCACCGACACACCCAAATTCAATTTGGTTGAATGCGAACTCGTCACTTGAAAACTCGATAATGACAAACATTACGCAGACCTTTAGTCTGGTGTATATATATGTACGTGTTCTGTGCCCTGTTGTCAAGAGACCTAACTTCAAAAGAGTTTATATCCAGAAAAGATGATACGTACAGGTCTCATAAAGTATTGACCCGTGCCTAATTTAATCTTGCCAGTCACTTGTATAAATTTAAAATCACCCACAGAGATGATACATTTATCACGTGTCTACGTGTTATTTTGTACAATCATGCAAACAGAAGGTGCAAGCGATAATGTAGGCTCGATTACCAGCCGAACTCGAGTGAGCGGCGGAAATCGAGCCTAGCGATAATGCAGCTTAAATTTTTACTCATCGGCTTTGCGCTTACTCTGCAAGCCGCGCTGTTTGCCGAGGTCAAACACGGGTGATCAAAATTGCAGTTTCAATATTTTCGTCCCGGCGTTTGGGGGAAAGTTCGTGTTCGAAAGTTATGCCACTGTCACAAGCAGATGCATTTTTGTTATTATCCCTTCGTAGTTTAATAAGATTCCGTAATGTTTGAGTAAACTGAGAAGTGATATCCTTGAGCTCAGATCGGAAATCCTTAGACACTACAGAGTATATCAATGGATCAACTGCTGAGTTAATTACAACTCCAATTACACAGATGTTGTAGATCAGTAGAAAGTGCTTCTGGAAAGCCAATTCCTCCCAGAATAATAACATTACACGAATTGCGTTCAGTGGAAGCGTTGATATCGCGAATACTAGCACGATAGGTGTTAAAATTTTCTTTGCTTTTGAATTCTGCCTTATTCGCTTCGCTTCCTCCATGAAACGGGTGTTTTGAGAATCCTCTTGATTCCTCTGCCTTGATCGACGTCTAATACTTGTTTTATGAAACTCATTACTCTGTTCAATCTCTCTTGAAATCTTTACGTAAGTGAAGACGATTACTACAAGAGGCAACAGATACCAAAATATTGCCAAGGAAATAATGTATATGCTATGTATGGCGTGGGACCAAGCCACTACGCAGAAAATCTCTGTAGACGCCTCCGTATTGTGTTCCACAAAGTCCATAACAAAAAGCAACGGTAGAGACACAAGGAGAAATGAAATGAGCCAAATAGGCAATACATGTAGACCCCATTTCTGCCATTTAAAGGATTTCTTTGAGATGTAGGTGCTGTTCCTAGCGCCTTTAATAGTGGTTATCTTCCGGTATCGCTCGATGGCTATAGCAGTTATAGACCAAACTGACACTCCATGGAATACCTCTGCTAAAGGATAAAAGTACAAGCATATCACTTTTCCAAAGGGCCAATAAAAAGGCAGTTGTTCTTTCACAACAGCAATAGGAAAGCTGATTGCAAGGATACCAATGTCGGCTATGGCGAGATTTTTGATGAAAAGTTTCAGCCCGGAACGAGACTTGTGCTGTCTTGAAATGACGAATGCCACCACTGCATTTCCAAAGAGTCCGATAAACGCTAATGTCACCTCAATGGTTAGGCGCGTTATCATGAGGACAGCCGGCTCTTTAAAATACATTTGATACATCGTAGGCGAGCTGTAGACCTCTTCGGTAAAATTGTCAATGCTTGGCTCTTCCATGATTAAGGACACTGCCCGAGGACACTGTTAATCAGTCACCGAAAATTACGAACTATTTAACATATTTGTGTTATCTAGCCTGTTAATGATGTATTTATAAATGCTTCTATGACCTTTCACGGGCTCTGCATTCTCGGTTTGTATTCGACTGTACTCAAGTCAGCTGCCACATTAGCGATTAATTAATGTGTCGTTTTACCCTTGCCAAACTTTTTCAACACACCGAGCTCTGAACTCCAGGGTCTTTTCGCAGCAAAGCTGTTTCTTGAGGGATGTAAAACACTTTAATCCCCTTGAAGAAAGTTGAGCTAGCGGTGAAATTTCTAGTACACAAGCGATTCAATCATCTCCTTAACATTTGCCTGAGTAAACAACAGGAAATTAAATTAAACCAGCGCCCATTAATTTAAAGATCAAAAGATGCACATATACACATGCGCGTTGGCCGCGAAGCCGCGTTTTCTGGCTGAAATGAGCATTTCCCACATTTTAACCCTCGCCAAAACCGTGCTGAAATTGGAAAAAGAAACGGTCGGCTTAGAAAGTTTTGATCCAATATGGATTTATTCTTTAATACTTCCTACTCGAATTTTTCCCTGTCAATATTTTACTAAGAAATTCTTTGTATTTTTGCTGAGCATATGATCAATATAGAGACTCTCCTAAGATTATTATACAAACCGTGTGAAGGAGAGTCAGATGGCGATGTGTCGTGGCGGTGCTATTGCAGTATTTCTTTTTGACCATTATTGTTTTTGTCAGTGTTGTTTTTTACTGTTATGCTTGTACTTTTCCAATACTGTGCGAATGAAAATAACACTACTTGTTGTTTCTGTTATTTGAAGCGGCCGGGAAGGATATACGACATATACGCAACCGGGTGCACTTAATTAAACTAAGGGAATATTTAAGGCTAAATTGAAAGGTAAAAATATAATTCTCAACTTTCTTTTGCAACCCTAGCGGTTTTTACGTGCCAAATAACTGGGCCTGTAAAATACTGGACTGATGACACTCCTTGGCTGTCCAACAATATACTCCGGCAATATACTCACTTATCAAACGTGGACAAAATAAAGCCTTGGTCAGACTTGGTCAGATAGGATGAACTTATCAAGGTAATAAAAATGAGACATCTGGAATGTAAATAAATAAGAAAAGATCGATGCAAGATAATTAAGTAGTCTAAAGCATTTAGCCTGCGTCAGACGGGAATCATTTCTCTTCAACATAGTCAACATACAGCTAGAAAGAACCGGACAAACGTAACACTTATCTCGTATCACGCATTAAGAAATCTCCGAAAGTCCATGCATTCAAGCTCTATTACGACTATTACCCAACCACAAATTGTAAAACAAGACCTGTACAACTCCAGAAAGCTTTAAGATAGCTTTGATCCATTATGAGAGAATATTATTTTATTTCCTGATGAAAATTGAAAGTGCTCCCAGGAACAACTCTCGGATGCCATTGCCCACAGCTTCGCTCTTTCGTCCTCCATGTTAATCAGCAGAGCTCTCAGTGAAATAGTATCCTTTTAATTTCTTATCATCATGTCCTCAGTACCCTGCCCTAGTTGCCTAGTCCCTTTGTTTTCCGTCTCTGCCTTGTACTTTTCCTAAAGGATATATACCGGATACAGAGGAAAGCGTGGGTGAAGCTAAAGAGCACTTCAATGGCCATAAAGTCCAGAACCCTCACGGGAAACAATGAAACACACAATTGAAATAGGTAGGTTTATTTTCATGCACACTGACTCCTTAGTTATACTTCGACCTTGGACCACCAGTGTGTAAATGCGTACAGCTCACATACCTGCTAAAATATCGAGTTTACTAGCTTCCCCTTGATATTTCCGGCATACATTTTCGCATAAACTATTTTAATGCAAATGAAATAGATGATAAAAACTCTAAGGTCAGCTACAGGTTCAATGCACTGTTTTAAAAATGATCTGAACATTAAATAAGGTCGACATTTCAAAAGAATTATGCGTTACGGGATAATCCAGACAGGACCAATGATGTCTCTGGTCTGAGTGTTACAGGGGAGAAAAGGAATCTATCGGATCATGACGCAGGA